>VWZW01001752.1:1051269-1332512 GCA_013397115.1 Edolisoma coerulescens
GGAATGGTAAGGGCGGGGATAAGGGATACAGCCAATAGTGTAAGGGAAGGAAGGCAGTGTTTACAGTGAATGTACCAATGGGAATAACACAAAGGAGGGACTTAGGGAAGGAACCAATGGGGTGTCGAGTTTAACAAAACTTTCTAGACCTTTATACATATTAACCAAGGAAAATGAATATTTATAACAACATACATAAAACTGGGAGGGGAAAACCTGAACCAATAACAACAAAGTATGCAGAACATAGAATTGGGGGATTGTGGTCTCTCACCCTAACCAGAGTGAGAGGCAAAGCCTAAGCTCTGTACCGCCATTTGCTGTGACTGGTGTTGTTCTCCGTGGGCTGGGTGGCTTCTGCCACCTGCATCACCACATAACTTAAAGTCAAGTGACAAACGGGTGCTTTCTTCTTGGGCTACAACATCATCTGTGACATTTTGGTGGTTCTGTTCTGCATTGTGGTAGATGCTGTTTGCCGCTATGCCACTGGGTCCTGAGACTGTCATCTGACAAGGATAAATACACGGCGGTAGAGGAAAAGGCTTAACATGACATTAAGTTAATAAAAATCAGGCACAGAAGCAGAAAGCTGGGAGAAAAACGTGACGACCAAATCATCACCATGTTAGCCAACATGATTCCCTAGAAATTAACTATGGAAAGTCTCGCCCATATGATCTAACTCAAGGGACAAACAATATACTTGCAGTGGTGCTAAGAATGAAAGAACCTTAGTAATTGCCACATTATCCAGGTCCAGCAGTCCCATCTCCTCCAGGACATCTGAACATCTAAAGGATTGTAAAGTTCTGTAGTCTGGGAGTGTATATTAGCTGATCAGGTTGATCTCCACTTCTTCTTATTGTGGTCCCATTATTGTTACCTGGAAGCATGGTTTGGCAGCTCTGTCACCACCATTGTCACCTATCCAGTGCATCCTGCTCCTAAGTTTCCATCTGATCTTTATGTGGACCCCAAACCATTAATCCTGCTGAACATCCTGGATAACAGCTGTGATGACAGACTCAGTTGTCTCCCTCCTCTCTGTCTTCTCCTCTGCCCGAATCACCACCCGGGTACTGGGGCACTACAAAGGATTCAGGATGGCTTCTCTGGTCCAAGCTGCCTCCCTTCTCTGGTAACATGGGGACAAATCAGCAGGGAGCACACAGATGCTGCAAAACCTCTTCATCAGAGGAAAGCAAAAGAATAAGCTTGTCAGTCCTTAACTATCTTTGAAGACACAACACATTAACTTTCTGTCTAATGTCATCTTTTCCACAGATCACAGCTACTGAAGAACACAGTTACTGCAGATCATAAACCTGATCAGCTCCTGTGAGGGATGGTTGAAAATGAGCTCTGAATAAAATAGGTACATGAGGAAGGATTAGTGGTACCTCAAAGACTTGAGGTCTCTAAGCATATATGAGGGCATTTTCTCTATATATATCAAAGAAAAGCAGTTTTTGAAGCCCAGAGTTTTCGAAGACTCAAGTACACTTGCATGATAGATGTGAAGTACTTTGATATTCACTCAATATACTATTGAGTGCAGGCATTTATTGGTTTAACTTCCCCTGGAAGGGGGTGGGTGTGTGGGTGGGAGGTGTGTGTGAATATGTGGTCTGAAGCTTTGAGAACTAACTCAGCACATAGTAAGTGAAAGGAGTTTCTTCAAAAGATCATTACTGCTCCCATCCAGACTACAAATGCAGATATAGTCTTAGACAATTAATTTGGTTCTGGAACACTTAATACTTGTCTTCTACTTCCAGTGTCTCTAGACTGCCCTTTTTTCCCCATGGCTTTTCTGTCTGCTGCTGTGAAAGCAATAAATGATGTTTGAGTTTGTGGTTTTGGTTGATTGCTTGTTTATTGTGAAGGTGGTTAGTCTTCATGCCATCAGATTCTAATATCAGGGCTTTGGGAAATGTATAAAACCATGATATCGGGCTACCTTTGCGGAGAATAAATAAGTACTGTAGTTCTCCTGGAGACACATCATATCATTTGAACTAGCTCATACTTCTAGTGCTCTGCTGGTTGATGCCTTTACTGATTTATGGCAAATATAATTAAGCAACGTGTCGGTATTCAGTAAAAATTTAAATGGTTTCGCAAGAGAAAACAAGAGAAAAAATTAAAAAAAAAAAAAACACAGAAAAAGAAAGAAAACCCCTTAAAGAACCCAATTTGCTAGCTTTAACCACTTCAGGGGGTTGTTATTTTGTTTGTTTTAATGTTGAGGGTAAATAAGCTCTCCCTGCAGTGCTGTTCTGCCAGCATATGTACCTGTACTGAATGAAGGTGAGGTGAAAAGGAGTAATGAGAAATAGGCAGGATGAAATTAAGTCTGCCTCTAGGCATGTTTATATATGCAAATTAAGCAATAGAATATTACAAGGGCTTTTGCTAAGTGTTTTGAAAAACAAAAACTTGTGGACTATTTTGTAAGGGTCAATTCTGAATGAGATATTTGAGCACACAAGTTGAGTACATTTCTAAAACTCAAGAACCCTTCTTTTTTCATATTTCCTTCCAAAGAATGCGTATCAATTTCAAAACATTGAAATATGACATACAAATATGTAAAAGTGAGTGGAAATATTTTAAATGTATTGAAAGAGCCAACACAGCCCAGGATTTGGCTGGACAGGGTGCTGGACCATCTTTTCTAGACTGTACTTTTGCCAAGAAAGTTTGGACCAGATGATCCTTGAGGTCCCTTCCAACCTGATATTCTACAGTTCTGTGGTTTGAAAGGGTGCAGTTTTAACAGCATTCAACAGTACTTAGTATTTTAGCAGCGTTCATTTATTTTTACATTCTTAAATAATATAGTTCTCTGATAGCATATTTAAGAAGGGATGGAGAAAGCTGCAGTGCAACTGCAGGCAGAGAGGGGAGGAGTAAGAATATGTGAGAGAAACAGCCCTGCAGACACCAAGGCCAGTGAAAAATGAGGAGGAGGAGATGCTCTAGACACCGGAGAAGAGTGGTGAAAACCACGGTGAAGCAGCTGTGCCCTTGCAGCCCATGGAACTCCATGGGGGAGCAGAGATCCACCTGCAGCCCCTGGAGGACTCCACCTTGGAGCAGGGGGATGCCCAAAGGAGACTGTGACCCTGTGGGAAGCCTGAACCAGAGCAGGTTCCTGGAAAGACCTGTGGACCTTTGGAGATAGAAGCCCATGCTGGAGCATATTTGCTGTCAGGACTTGTGATCCCATGGAAGGGACCTACACTGGAAGAGTTTGTAAAGAACTGTAGCCTGTGGGAAGGACTTACATTGGAGAATTTCATGGAGGACTGTCTGGAGCAGGGGAAGTGTGAGAAGTCATCTCCCTGAAGGGAAAGGAGTGGCAGAGACAACATGTGATGAACTGATCACAACCCCTGTCCCCCTGCATTGCAGAATGAGGTTGAGAAAACCAAGAGTGAAGAAGACAGGCAGGGGAAAGCATTTTAAGATTTGAACTCATTACCCTACTCTGATTTGGCTGGTAATAAGTTAAACTAATTTTCCTACACTAAGCCTGTTTTGCCTGTGATGGTATTTGGTGAGTGATCTCTCCCTGTCCTTATGTATGCCCTAACGCCCAGCCAGGGTCAACCACCACACAGGACTTAGTGAGCCCAATCAAATTCTTCATACTTTGAGGGGAAGGGACAAATATGAAAGTAAATCAAGACAGTGAATACATTGAAATAGATATTTCTATATATTGAAAAAAAATTGAAGAATCACCTCAATTGAAAAAGTTTTAAAAGCTTTAGAGCTTTACAACGACAGACCTCATAGGCCACACAGCCTGTGTGAAATTGGATTCCATGTGATTATTTCTGGGCAATAATTCAGAGCAAATAACATCAAGAAAGCCTTGCATAAATCCTGACAGAAAAAGTGGATTTAAATCAAACTAATAGGTTGCAAAACATATGAAATATGCTTTGTACTGTGCCTTGGAGACACATGGCCAAATCCATATTCAAAAAGTAAAAACAAACCAGAGTGATTTGAAGAATAAATCACTTGTCATCGTGATCTTTAAAAATGCCAGAATTTAATGCAAAAATATAATCCTAACATTTATTGCAGCAAAAATAAATGTCAACATATTAGACTTAACTGGCTAAGCCTTGTGGTAGCATTTCTACAAAGTGAAAGGAACATGACAAGTTGTATTTCACATTTATTAGAATAAGATTTGGTCTTCTTTATCATAAGCAGTAGATTTAAACACTTTATTTTAATTTACTTCACAGTATTGAGAAAAACATTGACTCAGATAAGAAGTGGAATACCATATACACTTTTCTCTGAAGCAATCAATCAACTTTAGAAGCTAAATATGTAATATGACAACACTAGAGTTTTGCAGTGGAATAAAAAATGCAACATAAAATGTTTGTGACATTTCCCAGACACTACTTAGAAACATACCTGCTATATCTAGAACATCATAAAAATTATGGTCTACTATTAGTTATAACAGATATATCTTCATAAACATGTAATTATACATTACTATACAGGACTATGACTGAGACCATCTTTTGAGTGCTGCTAGGTACATATCCAGACACAATCAGTGTTCTAATTCCTTCTCAAACCTCGATTTTGTGTAACACTTGTGTGCTCTTCCTCTCCTTCCATTACCTATGACATTATGCTTTCCAAAGTGTGTTCCTACACATTACTAACATTAATACACATAAGAAACTCAGGCATCATAGACACTAGCAGTTTTTAAAATCTTGTATTCATAAGAAATAATCCAAATTCATTGGAAATTAATACATTTCTTCTTGTTATAGCAGTGGTAGCTTACACTTCAAGGGATTTTAAATTATTATTCTTTGCCTCACAGGTTAACATGTTTAGATCATTTTCTTTCAGACAACAAATAATACTTGCATATGTCTAGAATAATAAATTAACATAAATATTAAAACATCAATATGATAACTGCATTAAATATATATATGAAGTAACACCGTAAAAAGTTTATAATTGAAAAACACTTTAAACTTATATTGAAATTTGCAAAACTTAAGCACTTAGAAGATGACAGATCTGTACTTCACACAGTATTACTTCAACTTCTCAGAGCTTTCTATCTGACCATGTCAGAGGTAGTTATCTCTTTAGGAGAAAAAGAGAATGGCATATGTGGTCATGTAATTAAAGAACAAAAGCATATAGAATTGTCAGAATACAGTATAGTTATCTATATAAGAATTACTTTTTAGTATAAACTGTCCATTTTACAGCCTTGAAGTTTATTTTTGCAGTGATACAGAACAGTATAACATCTCCTAGTTTTGCTTTACCTTTTCTTTTAAATGTTCAGTGTTCAGATTTTTTTGAAAAGGCAATGACAGAAAGAAATATATTTAATTGTCTCCCAATGGCTGAGGGAAGATTGTGTATGTTACATGAAAGAATCTACTCTGCAGTTTGCCATCTTTCTTGCTCCAGGAGTGACAGCAAAACAATCCTGCATGTGGAAGAGCTGCCAGGAATCACTGATGTGTCTGACTGGTGTGGCTGCTGGCGCTGGTCTTGTTGGAGCTCCCTGAAAAACCTAAATGATTTACCAGAGTAGATGAAAGAGGAAAACCTAGTGAGAGAAAAGAGTGCTGGAAATGGTATGAAGTGTTCTCTAGTAATATGGATAAGCCAAATAAAACTGTCCAGAGTGACAATTGGTCCTGTTTACCAAAGCTAACAGGTACAGGTAATAGAAATCCAGCAAAGGGCCAATTTTTTAGCTAGTAGGTTAAAAAGACTCTACCTTAGAAAAAGTATAATCACATGACAAGTTCAGAAGATCCATGGCTATTTTAAAAGGCACTTTTTTTCCTAATATCAGACATAAACATTTGTCCCAATCTTTTCCTTGAAATAAACTAAATTATTTTAGTTTTCATACAGTCTTCAAGCATGCATAGGTTTGGTTACTAAGAGGTATGAGCTGACTGCCTTGTTATGGATTTGTCCATGGAACTGGATATTTTCACTATCATGTGTAGGGGCTGAGGGAAACATTCTCCTTTCTGGTACACACAGGCAGAAAAGCTGGTAAGAACTAAGTGCTGGGTCTAGTGGAAAGCTTTACAGCCTCTGCAAGTGCTTATTTTTGAGGAGTCTCTCATGTAGATCATCTCCCACACGGCTTTGGCGATTTACACAGGTCAGCTCTGGCTCCCAGGCATTTTAATGAATTTCACTCCGTTGGAATGCAACTTCTAAAATGGGCCCTATGACAGACTCATTACATCCTTTGTTGTTTGTGGGGGGCTTTAACACTCTTATATGCAAATGCCTCCTTTTTATTCACACATAAAATACTATATGACATAGAAGTGTATACTGTATACTTCACATATCAGTAAAATAAGAAGTTGAGTATTCTTTCATTTGAATGACAAAATGTACATTTACACATTTAACTCTGAAGTACGTGCTAAGAAAAGGAGTTGTAGCATATATTGATTATTGCATTTAAATTAGAAACTAATTAGCTTTTTTTGATAATAAATAAGGTTCACAAATGTTTAAGTATTACACTGCTTTGTATAAATAATAAAAATGACAAAAAATCTAATTACATACACTTAAATTATGCTGCAATCAAAGAGTGAAAAGGTAGTATAATATTCTTTTTTAGAGGAAATCAAGCTTCTCTTTCAGTGGAATCTTATTTCTGTCTAGATTTTATATCCTTCAACTTACAGATACATAAAGGTGTTTATAGACCTGAAACTGGTAGCCACTTAAAAATGTTTAAAAATTTCTACAGAAAAAAATTTATTGAGCTTTTGACATATCACAAACTACATATACTTCTGCTCATATACTTTTGTAGGTTGCATGAAAAATTCTCCTTATTTTTCCTCTCCAAAAAATCCCCATTGTATTTTTATCTCCTCATAAAACATTCACTAAAGCAAACAGAATGTTCAGGTAGTAATATTCTATTTTATGTTTCCACTACTTTGTAAAGGAGCTTTTTTTATTTTGATTTATGTTTCATTGCCCCCTGCTGTTTGATAAAGAACTTTTTTGTTTTTTAAAGAATCAACATCTTAGTCTACTTTCTTTACTAATGAAAAAGGAACTGGACTTGAAATGATCTTCTCTAGTTATGATCAATATGCACTTTTTTTTAACCTGAGAGACAGAAGCATTCAAATAGCACAGTCATTCAATTAAACTATTATGGAAATACTGCAAAATGAAAAAAGTGCATTCAAGTGTCAGTTCCTGTCTTACACAAAACATTGAGAAGCTTTAATAGTATTTTCATATGCAGTTTTGTCCTTTTTTAGTTACTGTCTTGAGATTCAGAATGCCTCATGTGAAAAAGGAATTTTCCTTCCAGATCTATTAGCCCCTACTCCTTGAAAAGAATTTTTTTGTTGCTTGAAGACACTTTTCACTTAGGTATTCTCATCCCCTGTCTCAACATAGTTCTTTTGATTTTCAAAAATATTTACCTGAAAAAGCTGAAGCCCTTACTGATGTTAATTTTTTTCTTCTGGAAGTTACACAGAAATTTTGCCCAAGCAATACTTTTTCACATGGATAAGAATATCTACAAGACTTCTCTAGTGGGATCTTAAAATTACAAACCTAGGTATGACAGATATTGACTGTGTCCACCAGCAAAAAATCTGTGTACCCTATGAATGGTTCCCTTTTTCAATTAATCTCTCTCATGATAGAGGAGCATTGGCTCTACCAAAGTGAGATTTTTTTTTTTTTTTAATAAAGAGATACATAGGCAATGACAGCAAAGGCTTGGTGCAAAAGGCTTCCGTAAGTCACAAAATATCACCAGTGTCCTTAGAATTGTGGGACTATATTTGAAGTTGTGTGTTTACTTTAGAAACTGAATTTGGAAAAGTTACTTGGGCTTCTAACCCAAATCCACAGATGCTCTATAAGGCAACTGAAGCCCATGCAGAAGAATAGTGACATTTGTACCATTTCCACTACACCTACAGGGTAGATCTACCAACATGAAGGGGAGCCTGAAGACTCAGGCTAATATCTGGTTTATCTTGGCTGATGAGATAGCCTGAATTAAAACCTCTTGTATCTGGCTGCACCAAACAGAGAGAGCATGACTTACCCACACCACCTTCTTCCAGGAATATGTCATTTTATTTCAGTTTGTCAGAGGCAAACTAAGAACATAGCCAATTAATTAGCTCAGATGACTTGGATGACTTGATCATTTGTCTGAGCCCTGAGGCTTCTTATTAAATATCCACAGTTTATAATGTAGTACAGAGCTGGAATACGCGAGCCAGATCAGATGCTCTGTAGGTGTGTTACATCAGTATAAATGCTCAGCTCTATACAAGTTAATTTAGAATATTCCTTGCTTAAGGGAAGAAGCAGCTAGAGATAGAGCCACAAATGCATTTTTTTCTGTTTCTCAGCTAATCAGAATCACAAGACCTTTTTGTGGAAAAGATTTACAGCCTCTATCTGCCCATATCACAGAAAAGTGAGGAACTAAGCTGATTGAACAAAGATTAGTTCAAAATTACCTTTTGTGTATTTTAGTAAGGCTTTTGATACTGACCCTCAAAGTATCCTTCTGAACAAGTTGTCCAGCTGTGGGATGAGCAGGTTCATGGTGTACTGGCCAGGACTGAAACACAAGGCTGAAAGGGTTGTAATGACTGGGGCTACAGCTGGCTGGTGACCGGTCAGTAATGGTGTTCTGCAGAGCTCAATTCTAGGGATGAGTCTGTTCCTCCTTATGCAGGAGTTAAATGCACCTTGAAGTGCAAGGAGTTGAATTAAATATGTTGATGATACTAGGAGAGGAGAGGCTGTTGGCTCTCTCAAAAGAAAGAGGATTTGCAGAGGGACCTAGATAGATTAGAACTTAGAAAATCTTCAATGATATGAAATTCAACATAAAGAAATACTGTATTCTGCACCTGGGATGGAGTCATTCTGGGCACAATTGAGAGAGGAGTCATTGGAGACCAGCCCTGCAAAAAGGATCTGGAGCTGCTGATCAGCAGCAGCTCAGTGTGAGCCAGCAGTGTGCCCTGTCAGCCAGAGGGCAAATCCATCCTGGGGTGCATCAAACACAGAAGCATCAGCCAGCTAAAAGCTGTGATTATCCTGCTGCATTCAGCAGGTGCAGGCTCACTATGTACACTGTGTGCAGTTCTGGGCCTCACAAGTTAAGAAGGATATTCAGGTCTTTAAATATGTCCAGAGAAGGGCATCTAAGATGGTGTAAAGGGGTGAAAGGTATGTCCTGAGGAGTGGCTGAGGACTTTGGCCTTCTCTGGTTTGAAGAAAAGGAGGCTGAGAGATAACCTCATTGCTCTTTGCAGCTTTCTGAAGAGGGGAAGGGGAGAGGGAGGCGCTGAGTTCTGTTTCCTGGGACCCATGGATAGTACATATGTGAATGGTTCAAAGCTGTGCCAGGGGAGGTTCAGACTGAATATTAGGAAGCATTTCTTTATTGAGAGGATGTTCAAACCTTGGATCAGGCTTACTGGAATGGTTTCTGATGGCCGAAACGTGTCAGTGTTTAAGAGACATTTGGATCTTAACAACATGCTTTAGCTTTTGGTCAGCCTGAAATGATCAGGCAGTTGGACTAGATAATCTGTGGGTCCTTCCAACTGAAATATTCTATTCTATTCTATTCTATTCTATTCTATTCTATTCTATTCTATTATCACTCATCAAGCCAGCATCTATGTTTTGTCTGCAAGAAATGAAAAGGAGCTCAAGACAAACAACAAAACAGAGGAAGCCTCTGAAAGAGAATGAGAGAATAAGTTTAAAGAAGAAAAAAGAATATTTAGGCTGGTGGAAGACTATTGCAGCATTTGCCTTTGTGGAGGAAGGTACAAGAAAAAAAAACTTTGGAGAAATAGGAAGGTGAAAACGAGAATTGGGGAGAGAAAGGAAGAAGACAAATGTGTACAGACGCATTTACATGCTCATCAGTAGAAAAAATAGACTGTAGTCCGAGGTCTAGCACTGGAACCTTTGGTAATAGTGTTATTCTGAATTTGTGAGTCTGTATCTTGTTCCTCTTGCAACATTCCCATCCACTCATACCTATCCACATATTTCAGCTTTGTTTGCAAACATAGCCCCCTGGATCCAAACCTCATATCCATAAAATAAGAAAATGTGTATTTACTTCTCCAGAAATTCCTCCCACAATCTTTGTTCTGGTTCCGTGTTGCTTTGTTTTTCCTGCAACAGAGCACAATGTGTTATAATCTTTTCAATTTTTGTTTAAAATATCTTGATATTATTACCAACTAAGAATTTGTTTGCACTCTTGTCCACAGCTAGAAATTGTTGATGGAAAAGCCTGAATGACAAATTTTCATTGTTATTTATATAGAAAGTTTTAGCATGTTAGTAAAAATCAATTGTGTTAATGTTTTTCTCTCAACATTCTGGCTGCAGTGTTTATTGTTTTGATGTTTCTTGACTCTTATTTTTGAGTTCTGGAATCCATTTATGCAATTATTTAGCAGTGTAGCTATTGGCTATGAAACTTATCTTACCTCCAGCTTATTCGTAACTTACAAATGAGCATCATGCTACACATATCTATCTAAGATAGATCCTAAGAGTGCATTTTAACATTTGGGATAATTTTTTAGTGAGTTCTCTTCCTCAGTGACACATTGCTCTGATTTTCCATCCTGATCATTGCTTTCATTTGTTTTGTAAATCTTTCACAACTTTTTAGAAATATGTGTTCTGTCTGGTTCTCTTCCTAGACATTTGACAGTTCTCCCAAGAACTATAGTCTTAACAAATGCCTTTTTCTGCCACTTTAACATCCCAATATTTTTATCACTTTAGCAACCCAATATTTTTCTTTGTTTCTCTTAAGGGTCTGTGACTCTTGAAAGAGTTGTCTGTTCTTTATATATCCATACTTACTGTTGTTGTTTTTACTCGTTCTAGATTATAGTACTAGTGTCAGAGATCATTTCCTTTGACTAATATAAATAAAAAATAAATTAGGTCAAATATGTGCCAAATCTGAGGCTAAACTGTGTGGAGGCTTGATGTCAGCTGTGGGTGGTAAACAATACCGTGAAGGTTACTGATTAGCTTTGTAGGTATAAATAATTCTATACGACAGCCTTTCACTGATGGTAGTTGCAAATTTTCCTATTCTCTAAAAGCCAGCTGAATGAAGTAGAAAATCTTCCTATTTTTTACAGAAATGGAAGAAGAAATCAGAAGAACTGCTTCTGTACAGGTTTTGTTTCTCTCAGTCACATTCTTCTCTCTTGCAGTACAACTGAGGTCTGGTAATCTTCCCTTACAATGCCAATTGTTCCAACTTACTGGGTTGCTCATAGAAACAATAACAGAAGCTGTTTCCAGAATGTAATTCGGCGGGATATTTTATTATCAAAATAATTGTGCAAGAATGCTCGTTACGTACTTATGAGACATAAAGACATATCTGGAATATTTCTCAGTTTACATAATCTATTCTTCCCAAAGAAGAAACTACACAGAAATGATCATATATGAATATGTAAAAAAACCTGATGATATACAATAATAATAAACTAATATAAATATTGTATATCTGCTATTGCAGATTGCACTTGAGATATTTTTTCTTTCCTATTATTTGCAATAGAAAAGCCATTTTTTTCATTAAGACAAACAAAGTCATAGTAAAGCAGCTCATCGTAGCAATAGGTTTGACATGCTAGGTTAAGAATATGTTTGAAGCAAATCAGAACCAGTCCACGTTAATTGTCTGCTGATTTAGATTCTGTGAGTAAAATGCATACATACCTGGATATCTTCATAAAATGAGGCAAAAGGCAAATACTCTTAGTATTATTATTTTCTAAAAATTCTGATCCAGATCACAACCATACTATTCTACATAAACTCCAAATAAACATTAAGAAATAGTCCTTGTTTCAACAGGTCATAATGTAATCAACATGGGAAAGAAAAAGAACCAGAGAAAAATCATCCTTACTTGCAAGGTTAGAGAATAGTGGTTCACAGAAGTCTCACAGAAAGGTGATAGAAATAGCATCTTATTTCCAAAATGGATTCAAACTTGTAATAAGCAATAACTTATACACATGTAGAAGGAGAAAAACTATCAGCCCTCCATACATACTAAGAGAAAATATATCACATGGTTTATTTTTTTTCACAGTTATCTGCAGATATTTTAGTTCTGTAAACAAGACTAGGCTCCATTTATAGAAGTCAAACAGTACTATTTCAAAGCCAAGGGGGAATGTTTTCAAACTAAAAGAAAGCAGGTTTAGATTAGATATTAGCAAAAAATTCTTTACTGTGAGGGTGGGGAAGCATTGCAGGAGGTTGCCAGGAGAAGTGAACGCCCCATCCCTAGAGGTGTTCAAGGCCAGGTTGCATGGAGCTCTGGGCAGCATGGTCTACTAAAAGGTGTCCCTGCCCATGGCAGGGTGGTTGGAACTAGATGATCTTTAATGTCCCTTCCAACCCAGGCCATTCTATGATTCTACAAATAATTGACTTCCTTATATGCATCTTCTTATTGTTTTTTTTCTTCTGCATGGCAACTGTAGGGTTATGAGAAGAAATAAGCTGAAATAAGCCAGGATACCGAAGCAGTCTTGCCTCACAATATGTTGATTGGGAGAACACCCCCTACTCAGAGTGCTTCCAACAGATGATTATAGGCAGATAACCCAGATGATCAGATTTAACTCACAGAGTTTGATTTTAAACCATTCAGGTTGAAAGACGAAAAGCCCATTTTACCTGGATTGTTATTTACAGTCATGCTTGCTTGTCTTTGCAATATTTGCAGGATGGTAGCAGATGAGTGATAAAAAAATTTGAACCACAATACTCTGGCAAGTTCAAGCACTGACCCAAAGAAGAAAGTCTGTTCAGAAATCTCTGCTTCTTAAGTTTTACATTAACTTTTCAAGAGTTTCATCACAAAACCAGAGAATTCTCAGGTTTGAAAAGGACCTCTGGAAATCACCTAGTCGAAACCCCCAATAAGGCAGGTTCATGTTTGTTTGTTTGTTTGTTTCTTTTTGTGTTTATATGTTTGACAGTAGAACTTATTAGAAATTTTTGGGGTTTTTTATTTTGGATTTGGGTTAAAAGCTGATTGACCTTTATCTCTGGAAGATATACTAAATGCACAGCCATGCTATGTGTGCCAAAGGAAAAAGGACCACTTGTGGATGCTTACATATGTGTTTATATATATACATATATATATATATGTATATGTATCTATGTATTTATGTAAAATTTGTAGATACATACATAGAAATACTGCTGTTTGCCTGTGTGTATACATACCTGTAAAGTGAGAAAAAAAAGGTTTCTGTGCAAGTATAATAAAGAATGTAATAAATATCAAGAAAGTGAGGCAGCTGTATAATGTTTCTCATTATCTTCACCAGTCAATGCATAATTCTAATATGTATTTCTGCTCAGTGTCAAAGGTTTACCCTGAATACAAAATTATTATTTTATTCATGAGGTTCTCCTTTAGCATTACACTATATGAGTTTTCACCATATCCTCTTTGTGAGGTGAAATACTTACTGCAGTTACAAAACTGCACAAGCCTTTCACAAACTCAGTCACTGGGAGAATTAGTCTTCATGACGGTTTCATTTCCATGTCTTTATTGGTTCTTCCAACTGCCAGTTGCAGAAATCATTGGCTCTACCTCGTGGTTTTGTTTGCTGTGTCTTATTCAGGAAAACCTTTTTTTAGGTGGAATTAACTATTCATCCAAAAAATGGTATCACAGTTACAAATTGCAAAGGTTCCATTTTAGGTGACTTGACTGGTCTTGAGGCCGTGACAGATCTTTATCTTTCTATGTGATTTTAACAACTGGATCTTTCTGTCGATTGGTCAGTTGTTAATATAATTACTACACTCTCTGTGTAACATTCTAACTTGCAAAGGAAAACCTTTAGTACTTAGTCATGATGGCCTGTACACCAAAGTCTCATTTTACCTAAATTTTCTCACTGTTACACCCCAATACAATTCCAGAGAACAAAGGCTGTGATGCTTACATCCTTTCTTTTATACATGTGGTGGACTGATCGTGACCAGTAACCTGAGGTGGGTTGACCTTTGTAGACTGCCAGGTACTCACCAAGATGCTGTAGCAATCCTCTCCCCAAACAAGACAGGGGAGAGAAAATATAACAAAAAGCTCACAGCTTGAGATAATGACAAGGAGATCACTAAGCAATTACAGTCATGGGCAAATTAGACTATACTTGGGTGAAGTTAGTTTGTTACCAGTTAATAAAAGAGTAGCATAATGAGAAGCAAGAACAAATCTAAAAACACCTTCCCCCCATCCCTCCCTGAGGATCAGCCTCACTCTCAGCTTCCCTACCTTCTCCTGTCTGGTGGCCCAAAGGGACTGGGAATGGGGGCTGTGGTCAGTTTGTCATAAATCCTGCCGGAAGCCTGCTCCAGCAAGGGTTTTCCTTGGGACTAGGAATGGGGGTTGTGGTCAGTTTGTCCTAAGCCCTGCCAGAAGCCTGCTCCAGCAAGGGCTTTCCTTGGGTCACAGCTTACTTTACAAGTAAGACTTTATAACTTTGTCCCAGACAGACCCAGTACAATGAACAATAAGATACATGACTAGAAGTGCTATGCTATTTTGAACATCCAGGGATTACACACCATCCAAAAAAATAATCCTTAGCGTGTTATTTAAAAATTAAATAAGTCATTATTAAATTAAATAAATGAGCAAGTCGAGCATTTACATTTAGAATGCTAGAATCTGACACCATGAAATACTTTAAATCATGTTGAAAGCAAAGAAAGTTATTTTTCAAAAGTTTTCTTATAGGAAGAGATATTTAACTCTGTTGCAGTGCGCAACCCCTAAAATCCACCTTTCAGTTATGGCGAGTTCCCACAGCCCCCTGCAGCNCTCCTTCTAAGCTTCCGCCTGCGCACCTGACCACCAGCCTGGGGGAAGCTCCCTCGGGTGAGGAAGCTGCGTCCTTGATTGTCTTTGTGTGTTGCCCTGCTCTATCAAGGACACTGCAGTTTACACCCCCAAGCTTTCCTTACTTGGGCTTGCACACCCCTAGCAGCTGACCCGGCAGACTGCCGAGGGCATCCCAGTGGCCGGCCCATGCTGCCACATAACTCTTTGAACTCCTGACAATAAAGAAATAAAAAAAATGAACAAAGGCAAAATAAACCCAACCAAACACAATCTTTTCAGGGAAACTTCAGCAAAGGAATTTTTTTTCTTTCCCCAAAGTACTGATTATTTTGTGACAGCCAAGCAAAATAGATTTTCTAAAATACTGGAAGCAAATAGCAGACAGTATTACTGGGTTTGTAATGACGATGTAGAGTGATCAGGTTTTTTTTTTGGCAAATGCTAGAAAATGTGAAGAGTCACATTTTTCCTAAGTTGAAATTCACTAGGGATTTAAAAATGTATTAAAAACTGTAATTGCAGATGAAGTCTTCACATTCTAAAAGCCAAGAAGACAGAGATGTCAATTTCTCAAGAAGGAAGATGGCACCAAGCTATGCCAGAGAACTGCATAAAGGAAGAATCTGCTACATTTATTTATGTTTAATTTAAATTAATGAGACACACACACAAAAAAGGTAATAGCTTTAATTTCCCTTGGAAGTTTTTTATAACTGCTTAGACTAAAGCAGAAAGAGAAATAAACATAAAAGCCCCACTCACTTAAAATAAATCTTTGTAGTGATTGAATATTAAATTACTGTCTTAAGTTTCTTAAGTGCAGAACTCTCAGAGAGCATCAGGGAAATTGAAGAGGAAAGAATTAATATGTTCGTGAGAATATGAGACAGTAAGAGACACAAAGATGCTGACAATGACCCAAAGAGTAAGGCTGTAGCATACTTGGAGATGCATAAGAGATTATTAATTAGTGGGATGGATACGTCTAATGCTCATGAAAAGAAGCTATTAAAAATAGAATGATGAGAAATGTAACACTTCAGGTTTCCAACATGGAAGTTCATATGTTTTCACACTTTATAATGTTATGCAAATCAAGACTTACATGGAGCAAATCTTAGGCAAAATTCATGGACCGTATATTTATGTCATAAGCAATAGGTAAACATCATTTGAACAAACCTCCCTCCCCAAGATTAAATCAACAGGAATCTGGAAAAAATATTTAAGATGTGAATTTACGTTTAAACACAGAAACGAAGTCAAGTGTTTCTGAAGTTTAAAGTATTTCCCGTTTACGAGCTTTCCTTCCAAGCAGAGAACACAGAACACAGAGTGTATGTTAGTGCTTATCTACACAAAATGTGTGTATGTGTATTCCTCTATCAGTATGAGGGAGAAAAGGGACTTCTTATAGCAAGAATATACAAGGAAACTTCAAAATTAAGGGAAGCTTGCCTTTCCTTGCCTTTTTAAGATTTTCAGTTGTAGAGTGAGAGCTGTTTTTCCTTTGCTTTTTTCTCTAGTTTTATTTCTAAAGTTTGAACTTGCCATAAGTGGTTCTCTTTTTGATTAATTTGGAATACATGGGAGTATTAACATTAAATTTACATATAACTATTAAGGAGGAATAAAAATATGGATATCTTCACAAGCCTACGTATAAGTACCATGTCAAGTACTGACTCAAACTCTGCTGTATATGTATGCATAAACAGAGGAGACTGAGGGGAGACCTCATTGCAGTCTACAACTTGCTTATGAGGGGAAAAGGAGGGGCAGACACTGATCTCTTCCCTGTGGTGACCAGTGACAGGACCCAAGGGAATATACTGAAATTGTGTCAGGGGAGGTTTAGGTTGGATATCAGTAAAAGGTACTTCATCAGAGAGTGGCTGGGCACTGGAACAGGCTCCCCAGGGAAATGGTCACAGCACTAAGCCTGGCAGAATTCCAGACATGTTTGGACAATGCTCTTGGGCACATGGTGTGACTGTTAGGGATGGTGCTGTGCAGAGCCAGGAGCTGGACTCAATGATCCTTGTGAGTCCCTTTCAGCTCAGTTAATTTTGTGATTTGCAGTCTGGTAGTCCCAAACCAGTAATTTGCTGGTGTTCAGTGTAAAAGATAATAAAGGTAAGTAATCTCTGTGAACTTGCTTTGTAGTAATAGGTCAAACTTAATTCTTTAATTTCATTTTCTTGACTTGACCTTTATTGACACAAATATTAACAGAAGAAAATTTTTCAAAAATGCTTTATAAGGTTAGTAATAAAAATCAAAAAAACAATGAGAACAACATGAACAAAAATCTGAGCTTTTCCCTTTTTGGGGGGTTTTTTGGGGGGTTTTTGGTTTTTTTTGTTTGATTTTGGTTTTGGTTTTGGTTTTTTTTGTTTTGTTTTTTAATTTTTTTCAATCCTATATACACTTGTTCTTTTATAACATTTCTTCTAGGGCACTTTTGATAGCAAAATTTATTGTGCTGGATTATATAACACTGAAGGCTTCCTACTTGCAGTGGCACCTACACATTCAGTAAGACTTTATGTAAAAATTAAAACTGAATGGAATTCTGTCTATATTTCTAATTTATGGAAAGAATTCCCAAATTTTGAACAACTGTTTACATAACATAGGAATTAAATGCTGTCTTTCAATTTTTTCAATGGATTTAAGGTCCAGAAAGTGCTAATTCATTTTTACCACAGTATTTTTGAGTGAAAAAAACCCAGCCAAAGTTATTGCTATATTCACGAGAAGAAATCACAGTCTTTGCAACTGTCCCATAGAGAAACTTATATTTACATTGATACTCCCTCAGTACTCTGTACTTTGCCTGAGGGATAGTCTGTGTTACATTAGTGATTTTCCAGAGCCTTGAACTAGCTGAATTTAAACAGAAATCTTCTCGCAAGACCTAATTTACAATTTAAGTTAACCTGAAAAAAAAAAAATTATTATTTAAGAAAAACTAAAACTGAGATTTTTTCCTTTTCTTTGGGTAACTATTTTTTAGGGCAAATTAGTGATAACTCTCATAAAAATGAGTGCTTCTGTCAAAATGTTGCAAATTTGGGTCACTTTTCTAATTGCAGTGAAAACAAGAATTTCACATTGTCTTTTTGGTTCAGAAAAGGAACAACACTTAAGATTACTTGGGTTACTACGTTGAATTACAATTATCACAAAAATGCAGTTTCACCGCATTGTTTAGAATTAAACTGACAATGGTAGGTGGACTAGTTTTTAAGTATAGTTTTTCCTTAAACGTATTTTTAAAATGACTTACCAAAGCTAAAGTATGATAAAGGACTTAAAGTCATGTTTGATAAATAGCTGACCATTTGATCTCTTTCTGATGCTGCACCACTGGCGGCTAACACAATTTATAAATTATATTTGAAATCCCTTTACATGAAAATAGCAAAGTAGGAATTTTAAGGTTGTGTTACTTTTGTCATTAATGAGATCTGTAGCGCCAGATATGGTGCTGTATTTCTTCCTCCTCTTACTGAACTCCACATGGTCTCCTGCCTTCCCCCGCCCCTAGTCCTCACCACTCCCTCGGGTTTCTCTCCTTGGTCCTATTACCCCAACTCCGCCCATGTACCGCCCCTGTACCCTGAGACCATTTGTCCGTGTGCTCTCCCCGCCCCCTCGTACTGGGATGAACTCAGGCTCCAGGGATATGATGCCCTCTCTGCCTCTGGGACCAGCCTGCCAAGAGCTCCTCTGCTCTGCCTTTGGGGGCCAGCGCATGTGCTGGCTCTAGGCTCAGGAGAGACAGCATGGAATAAAGACCTTTGCAGTCCATGCAGGGAGCCTTCTCACCTCCTCTGCCATCACTGAGTTGCAAGCTGACAGCCAGAGCGAGAATGCGGGGCCGTCCAGGATGGACTGCGGGAGGACGCAGAATCTCTGCCTGCCCTAAGAAGCCCCCGCTGCGTTCCCAGGGAAGGTTGCAGCTGCTAAGCAAGACCAGCATGCTAAAGAGATCATTATGGGATATATGAGGTCGAGAAACTAGAGAATTTTAGCCATAATTTGAAATGAAGGAAACCATGTTTTATAGCAAGAAGGAAAGATTTTTACTTTATGTGGATGACTTGATCAATGTGCATGAGAATCCACGAGAATCAGATTGCTGACAGCATAATGGCCTTTGATCTAGAAGAACTGAACATGGCAAACCCACTTGTAGAAGATAAATAAATTTCAGCTGCATCAGCTTAATAGGACCAAATGCTCTAATTACTGAAACAGCTTAAGTGGGAAGCAGTGAAGGCTTAATAATATATGTTATTTGTAGATCAAGACATATGTAGCTGAGGCACATATTAGTAAAAGGGAAAATGAAAAAATCACTAGGTGTGTCAGAAATCTGCATTATTCAGAAGGTCACTATTCAGTGACCATAACAGACCTTTTTAGCCTTTAAAAATTTAATAATCCATGTACTTTAATGGTCTTTGCATCACTAAACAAGGATTTTATTTTTAGCAGTTTTCAGTACCACAATATTTCAGTTTTTCTAGTGCTTTTGAAAAGAAAAATAAATGTCGATGCTGGAAAAAACCCATGTCATGGCTTAACCCTATATCTTGGATTTTCTGACACTCGCTATGTCATTCTGCTTCATATCATAGCTGATATAAATAGGGTAGTCTTCTAGGATTTATACACAGCTTCTCTTAATATGATACCATCTACTAGCCTCATTTTGCATTTTCCTATTAACTGCAATGTATGTATGGCTTAATGCTTTTTGAGTTCCTTATTTACTGACCCAGCCTGAACATACTTTACACAGTCATAATTTACTAGTCTTTAATGACAGCTTGTATGCATGCCAAAATCGCATTCATCATGGTGATATGTTTCTAGATCTGGTTCTACAATGAATTTAATTGATTTCTTTTTATTAATGAATGAAGTCACTGTAAGTCTCTTCCCATGGAAAGTAATCAAGAAGTTTTCATTTCTTTCTTTTCAACACCATTCCATCCTCAAAGCTCCAAGTCATGTGTCACTCATCAGTCAAGTAGGAACAGCTCTCACCCAGGAATAATGGGATTAAAATAAAGATAATGGGAAAAAGTAAGATTTCCCAATATAAGGGTTTATAGAAAGTGTAGGAAAGCCTTGTCAAGAAAAACAGGGTATGTAAGGTTAAAAAAAATAAAAAAATGTAATCTGGCTACTGACTTAAAAGACAATGAAAAATTGTTTCTCTTAATACATTAACAACAAAAGGAAGGTTAAGGAAAATCTCCATCCTCTATTGGATATTGGATGCAGGGGGAAACATAGTGAAAAAGGATGAGGAAAGGAAGGTGATTAAGTAAGGTAATGAGGTAACTAATGGTTTCTTTGCGTGAGTCTTTAATAGTAACACCGGTTGTTCTCTGGATACCGAGCTGGAAGACAGGAAAGAGGAGCACAATGAAGCCCACATAATCCAAGGGGAAATGATCAGTGACCTGCTACTCCACTTAACCACTCACAAGTTTATGGAGCTGGATGAGATCCACCTGAAGATACTGAGGGATCTGGCATAACTGCTCACCAACCACTTAACAACAGTCCTGGCTATGCAGGGAAGCCCCATTTGCCTGGTGATTAGTAAATTTGAGGCCCAGCTACAAGGGGAGCCACAAGGAGGATGCAGGAAGGGCCTTTCAGCCTGACATCAGTGCTGGGGAAGATCATCCTGAGGTGCTGTCATGCAGCATGTGTGGGACAGCCCTGGAATCAGGCCCAGCCAGCACAGGTTTATGAAATGCAGCTTCTGCTTGATCAACCTGACTTCCTTCTATGGCAAGGTGACCTGCTTAGTGGATGAGGAGAATGTTGTGGATGTTGTCTACTTGAACTTAAGCAAAGCCTTTGACAGGGTCTCCCAGAGCTCCAGCTCTGGAGAACCTGTCTGGTCATGGCTTAGACAGGTAACTTTCCTCTGAGTTAGCCTTGGGTTGGTGATATACATGAGTTCAGGGAAAGTAGTTTTGCCTCACTTGCTGGTTCAACAGCAAGACATCTTTTATCTCCCTTGTTTTTCAGCTGCTACATGATTTGTCAGCTAAAAAGTACCACCAAGTTCTCTCCTCTGCAAGTATTTCAGCAGAGCCTGACTGCAATGTCTCCTGACTTCAATGCGCTCCACCCTCTGTTCAGTCCTCTTTGGATTGTGTGTGGCAAGTCGGGCGTGCTGTCCGCATTCCAGCCAGGGAGCAGTAACCACGTTTTCCCCCTTAGCATATATTTTGTGTGGCAAGTTGGACATACTGATTGCAATCTCCATCTATTAAAATGTAATTTTACCCCCAGTCTTTTTCCCACAGGGTCTTTTTCCAACCTTAATGATTCTGATCCTATGATAACTGTTCTTCTCCCTGGTATATTCTGAGTTGGTTATGTGATCCAACTGCTGTGGAAAACACTAAAAATGTTTTAAGGAAGTATATTAGGTGAGCTGATGCATCCTACATTTAGTGTTCAGTTTAGTATTGTTTCATTGAGGTGAATATGGAATGGTGCTGGCTCGGAGCACAGCTGATTTAGATGTATAACAGTCTGTATAATTTTTGCTCTATTGCTTAGCTAGAAAGCTCTTAAGATAAAACTGGTACTGATTTTGCTGAGATGTATCTATGATAGCTTTCACTGTGACAGCTAGTAAAAATTTGACTTGTTGTGCTAAGCAATTTCAGAACTTCATATTCTAAAGAAATTTCTTACTGGATCAGTCTGAAATCTACAATGAGGCAGTGTTCTAGAAATGTCAGTTGTTATTTTTATTTTCATACGGAAATACTGAAACTAATTAATAATACTTAAACCACTTAATATAAATGTCTGTTGTGGTTAAAAAAAACTAATGTAATTGGTCAATGGTATTTAAACCTGCTGGAAGCTGTTAATTCCAGTTAATTAAAACAAACAAAAGAAAGAAATTGTCTGACATTTAACAATGTGGAAAACCATTACAATTTATTCCTGACTTAAGCACACACTATGCTTTCCTATGTGCCTAGTACGCAAAAAAACCTGCAGAAACTTATACTGCATAGACTTGTTGTGCTTAAAATAAATAAAGAACATGAAAGCTGCTTTATTGCTGTCTTTATTTAGAGGGACTTCAATATTATTTTAAATGGATTAATTTCATCCCAGTATCTTTGGGCTGAAGTCTCAAGTGAGCAAGGACAAATCAATATGTACTTCTTTGTTGCACACTGCCATGGTTCTTAGAGAGTCAGTATTAGCCTTCTTAACAAACTCACTATGCTGTTATTCCTCTCTGGTGCAGTGTCATTGACAACATGTTTTAGACTTTCACTATAATTTTCTTGGTGCTCTAGAGATCAAATGGCTTTAGAAAGCACTTCAGAACCTCATGTCAAAATTCTTAGTTGATATGGATGAATTTATACTCCTTCAAAAAACCCCCAAAAAAATCCCAAACCAAAAGAATCCATTCCAACCAAGTTAGATTAATTTATTTTCAGAATTAGTATTTCTATACACTTTACAGGTAATATCCTTTAAGCTTTAAAGCATATTAATTTTTGAAATATTATATAGACTATGGATTACAGTGTGCTCATTCAGAATGAGGAAAAAATGACTTATAAAATGGAGGGGTTTTTTCTTAATATGAACTCTAGATCTGTATTAAATGCAGTGTGATATTTTACAGGTGGAACAGTGGTGGGGGAGCACAATGTTTACACCTCTGAAAAACTATGTTAAACACAAAAGTTTTCTAAAAATGATAGATGAGAACCTACGCGGTGCTGACTCTGAGCTCAGAATATATCTGTGACTTTTTGGTTGCATAGTTTTAACAATATTTTCTTTTTTTGCTCAGTAGATTCTGGAGATTCATGTTATCCCAAGGTTCTTCTAGGTCACCCTTATCATGTGTCCATTCCCTTGCAAATGATTTTATGTCTGGTTTCCTCTTCAGTCCTAATCTTTTGCTGCATAAACAGCAGTTTTCAAGCATATACGTGAGGTTTGTCTCAGAGTGCCATAAAGTACCTCAAAGATTTTGTAACCAAAACATTTAGAAATATCTAAAGGTCTAAAAAGGTCTAAAATTTAGGGAAAGATCAATTAAACTGTGCCAATCCACCTCTCGCCAGGAATCACATCCTATTTTTCAGGAAATTCAGTTGGCTGGTGTTAAATAAATCAATCTCTTGGGCTTCTTTCTAGAAGTTTCTAAACTGTTTGGTGTGAACAAAGTAGAATTTATATGTTGATGTGGATGCATAAGAGAAAGCTAGGAAGTGTGAAGGACTGTAGGCCATTTTCTCATTAAAGACATGATATATGGCATAGTTATTGTCTTGGACATGCAATTTTTATGCAGTATTACATCTTTTGTTATTCATTGCTCAGTTTAGCATCCAATGAATTACAATCTATATGCAGAACACATCTATGAAGCTAATTTTTCAGGCCTATACAGAAAACCTAGTGAGTTCCCTTGCACATGCAAGTGAGATTGCAGGACTGAAGGGAAGAAAACAGAAGTTTAAAGGACACTGAAATATTTAACTTTCTAACAAAACTGGAAAGCATAGTTTGTAGGTATTGCAGCCTTTCAGATGCACAGTTGTAGAACAGCTGAATTATTACAGGATACCTCTGGATGACTGATTTAAAACCCCTCTTGAGACTGAACTAAAATTGACCGTGATATATAGTTGTTTGGGCTTGAGATAGGGAGGTGATTTGGAATATGGTACTGTTCATAAAATTGCCATCTAGGTCTGAGCTGTGTGCCACTTTGATAGTTTAATTATAAATCTATCACTTAAATCTTTCTGAAAGATGGGTTGTTGTTCAAGCAAATTCTGATTTAATCGAGCAATACAAGATGAGGTTCTCTTGTTTATAAAGGAGAACAGACTGGACTGTTATAATGTGCCAAAGATGCTTTATTTTTCCCAAATTTGAGACATGGAATGCTATCCAGCTTAAGAAAAATAAATGTGCTATAGATCAGACTGCTTTCTAACGTGCAGATTAAACAGCTTTTGTATGATTTTTAAAGTCTACATTTCCTTGGAGTCATTTTAATTTTGCTGTGTCTCACAGGACTACAAATTAGGATAGTTCTACACCTAGTGATCTGGCATAATTTCAGCAAAAATTCTTGTGATTTCATTTTGGTAATATCACTTATTTAGAGCCAGGTTTTTTAATTTTTGCAAAACTAGGGCTCAGACTTTCTATAAAACTTTCAAAAAGATCTGAACTTCTGAAGGATTTATTAAATCATTTGTAGCTCATAGTATCCTTTAAGGAAATCATTATTTCCTAAGTTAATGAAGTTAAATTAGAACTTTGAACTGGTACTAATTAATATAGAAAAGACAATGCACGATGACCTGGATTTAGTTCAAATCTGGTGGGCTTGTGAGTACTGTGTTATAAGAACTAGGTTACTGAAGAGGACATGCTTGGATGATGCATGCTATTCAGTAGATATGACCAGTGCCTCAAAAGCTGTGAAACTTAAGGTGACTTAAACAAAACAAGTACTAGGGAAGTATTTACTGCAGTAAGAATATGTTTGTAGTGTTAAATATATTTCTTCATATATAACAGTATGTATTTATCTATATATGTATATAATTATATACATTTTTATACACAGACTTTGAATTTTCATGTCAATTACTTTCCTGAAGCCACACTTCCACAAAGCAATCTGTTAAGGGCCTCCTTATAGACAGCTCTGCTGCTGTCTGTTAGACTCCTGACAGCTCTGCTGTGTGATCTTCTGTGTGCCACACATATTGTCACGTGCTTGGGAAGTGGTGTTATTGCCAGAATTCTATTGACTGAGAACTTTGATCCCAGCTTTTCATTAAAGCCACCCAATTTTCCCAGGTGCCTTCAAGGCTGCAGCTTCAAGTGTTCTAGCATTCTTTTCATTTACTGGGTTTAACAGGCAAGCAGTTATCTGAAAATTTCACTGGATCTTATACCCATCCCAGACCAAAACTTCTTAAGCTATTGGATTTTTTTGAGGGACTGAGACAAGTCCTAAGAATCTCTGAAGTGCCTGTGGTCCAATACCATACTTTCAGTAACAATCAGTAGAAATTTTCTAGGACATATCTTCACAGAATAAATTCAGTGAAGTTTTTCCCATGATCCTTTCCTCATTTCTAACAATTTCTGGGTCCGACTTCTGGACCAGGACTAGCATTAATTTTATTTGGGGGGCTGTTAACTCCAGCCAGCCTTTCTGGCAGGGGGGATTAACTCCAGCCAGCAACTAAACCCCACAGCTGGACACACACACACACACACACAGAGTCCTGGTGAAACGGGGGCAAGAATCATAAAATAATAGAATCATTAAGGTTGGAAAAGATCTGTAAGATCATCGAGTTCAACTGCCAGTGTTGTTGACCACCACCCGGTTTACCATTAAACCACATCCCCACACATTTTCTTAACACTTCCTGAGATGTTGACTCCACCTCCAGAATCAGAAAAGTCAGAAAACTCATGAGTTGAGATAAAAGGTTTAAATGGTAAAGCAGAAGCTGTGCAAGGAAGCAAAGCAAAAGAAGGTATTCATACACAACTTCCTATGGGCAGGCAGGTGTTCAGCCGTCCCCAGAAAGCAGCGCTCCATCACAGGTAACAGTGACTTGGGATACAAACACTATCGGTCCAAACATCTCCCCTTCTTTTTTCTTCCCCCAGCTCTAGATGCTGCTCCTGCTGTCATGTGGTGTGGAATATCCCTTGGGTCAGTGGGGTTCAGCTGTCCTGTCTGTGCCCCATCCCAATTTGTTGTGTACCTGACTCCTCACTGGTGGGGTGGGCTGGGAGGCAACAAGGGCCTTGACTCTGTGCAAGCAAGGCACAACAATAATAAAACATCAACGTTTCCAGCACAAAACCAAAACACAGCTCCATACAGCTACTATGAAGAAAATTCACTCTATCCCAGCCAAAACCAGTACAGAAAGAATATAGACCATCTAATATTAGGGATTAATATTTATTATTATTAGTTCAATAGCAAAATGAACCATAAATTTCAGTTTAGGAAAGCAAACTCTCCTAGGACAAATATTGTTTCTGTTAAAGCCCCTTCATGTGACCCTTTATTGTGTGCAGTTCTTGTAATGCCTTAAAGCTAGGAGAAAGGATAAAAATGTCCACTGTGTCTGTTTAATCTATGATAAAAAGCAGCAGCAAAAGCTAAGTAACAATGAATTAATTTGCGATGCTTTCAGTGGCTCCACGCAGTATTCTCTATACACATAACCTTTCAGTATGGTGATACCTTATAAAAATAAAGACCTAACTTGATGATTTTAAAGAAATGCTGTTAGTGTGTTGTATGTATTGAAAACACTTTACAAATGTTACAAATGTCTATTTTAAGAACTTTAAATCAGAACAATCACTGTTTTTACCAGCAGGAAGTACAAAAACTTGACTAAATGAAAAAGAAAAGAAAAAAGAAAAAAAGCAAAAGAGTAAAATACTTTCATTCTCTTTTATACTATTTCCTTTTCCTTCACAAAGGAAAAACTGTATTGATCATTGAAATTCTTGTCTCAAGAGATTGTTGAAATGACTGTGTCCTTGAGAGCACTTGTCCTAATTTACTGTGTAATTAAGAGCCGCATATCTATTCTTGACTTGCTCTCTCCTACAGTACTTTTCATGGTCGGGGGCTCAGGATATTAAAATTCTTCAAGACATAGAAATATAATAAAAAAAGGACAATGACATTTTTTAAAAGTTCCAACAAAACAAAAGCCCCAACTCTTGACTTCAGAAAAAATACACTCACAAAATAGGAGTGGAAATCTCTGTGAGCAGCAGATCTTCAAACTAATAAAGATATTTATATTGCTATGTACCGTGATGCTGTGATCATGATGCTGCATTAACACAAACTAAAAAAAATAACCACTTCCATTGGAAAATTAGCTTTTCAGGGTTTGTGTCAGGTCAAATATTAGCACACACTGTCACATCCCTTGTATTGGGTTTAAGTAACAAAATTCTGGTAAGCTGGCAGGGGGTCTGTGGGGATGGCTTCTGTGAGAACATGCCAGATACTTTCCACCATGTCAAACAGAGTCAGTTCTAGCTGGTTCCAAGACAGAACCATCACTAGACAAAGCTGAGTCAATCAGTTGTTAGCACCTCAGCAAAAACCTATTTAAGGAAGGAGGAAAAATACTGGTCAACAGTAGCTGGGAGAGAGGAGTGAGATGTGAGAGAAACAGCTCTGCAGACACCAAGGTCAGAGAAGAAGAAGGGGGAGGAGGTGCTCCCAGCACTGGAGCAGAAACTCCTCTGCAGCCTGTAGTGAAGATGACAGTGACATAAGTTGTTTTCCAAGAGGCAGATTTGTCCCAAAGGAAGCTGTGACCCCATGGAGAGACCCTGCTGCAATAGGCTCCTGGAATGAACTGTGACCCTCTGGGGACTTTAATCTAGAATCAAATCGTCTGAATTACACCTTCCACTAGACCAGGTGGTTTAGAGCTCCATCCAACCAGATCCTGAACGTTTCCAGGGATGGGGCATCTGCCACCTCTCTGGGCAACATGTTCCAGTGTTTCACTACCTGACTTGTCTTCATTCTACTTGCATTGAAGCAACTCTGTCATTCCACACAGTAAAATCTCACTTTTTTTGACCCTTAGCTTCCTTTATTTTAAACAAATACTTGTATTCTCTAAGCCTCATTAAATAGTTGTTGCCTTAATACTAAGCAAAACTAATATAACATTTTTGAAAAACATCTGACAGTCTGAAGCCCGTGACTTCATTCTATTAAAGACAATAAATATAACTCAGTTATATTGCATGCTCATCATGATTAGAAGACACGAAAAAGGATGAAAACATTAAAGCATATCTCAATACATAGGAAGACTTCCTTAATAATGTCTCTGGATACTTACTTCAGTGTTCTTACCTTATAGTTTGGAATAGAAAGTTTTACCCTACTTCTCCTGTCTCATGAGTACCTTTTTCTTATTTCAATTGCATTTGAATAGAGGGATTTACATGTTGTTAATTTGTCCCTTGACTTTTTTCTAAGCTTCTTGCTTCTCCCAGTAAAGAATGGCAGGGGTACAAATTGGCAGAGGTTTGAGAATCTTCTTCCAAAAATTGGAGATTTTGCAATAAGAGAATATAATCAAATAACACCCTCAGGGCACAATGTTCAAAACTTCTTTTACTAGCATTATACATGAATTTACTGTTTAATTAAAAACTTGGAGTGTGAGAAGGAAATTATATGATTGGTAACATATGATGGAAATGAAGTATGAAAAATTTTCTCTGGACCAATACTGCTTGTATATGAAAATCTGATATTATAGCCATTCCTTTGTCTGGATTCTGCAGCTGCAGGCTGATTAAAACTCAGCAGGAAGAGCTATAATAAACAAATACCACCTGCTGCAAGAACAGGTGTTTGTGTCTTCATTTAGAAACCAAAGTAAAACAGAAGATGCCAAGGGGCTGAAGTAGATCAGTATTTGGATTGACATAATTTGTTACTACTTGTCCTTGAACTTAAAAGCGTATTATTCTGCTTTCAAGACTCCTTGATAGGGATTCAGCACTAGTTTCCAGTAATTAAGAAGCTCTTTGCCTTCTCTGCTCAGCTATCCATTCTCAATATTATGTGCATTCACTGAAAGTATTTATTTCTCCATTCAGTGGTGTATAGCATAGTGGTTTTGACTAAGAACATTCTATGCAGAAAAATAAGTAAAACCAGCATTTGATCTTTTATCTAATTTCACTAATCTCATCACTATGAGATGTCAAATAATGTTTTATTTGACATTTTTAGTCCAAACAAATCAATATAGTCATTGGAATTTATCATGATTGATACGTTCCTCAATGGATTCAATACATGTTTATAAAAGAAGATTTGCATTTATAAAAAAGTACAAACCATTCTGTTTCTGATACTTATTTCAGTGACACTTGTGATGCAGAAAAAGCAGATGAGTATCTTTCCCAATAAAACTGAGTGTCTGTTCAATGTGTCTTTCAGTATGCAACTCCTCAGTGGTGACTTTTGTATGCAGAATTTTTTCTTCATTGGAACAGCACTTAAGCAATAATAATCAGGGTAACTGTCTAGATAAAAGCATAAATTGACATGCTATGTAATTGTTCATGTAAACAAAATGTAGTAGAGCACATAGCAATGATTGTGATATACCTTCAGCTTAACTCAGAATCAATCGGACTAAATGGATTCGTCCTGTACCAGGAAAGTTACTTTCATGTAACAGCAAGTCTCAAGGTACTTGGTGAAAATATTTTACTTTTGTCTGTAGTTTACAGTGGATGACTTCAAGGTAGTTCATGGTAGCAGATGAAACTTGCAGCCAGCAGGCAGAGACCTCCAAGGTAACAAAGTTTCTGAGAGCTCTATTTTTTTTTCTCTTTTGCAAGAGATTTTACACATAAATAAGTGCTGAAATCCCATGATACTTAAAGCAGATGTGAAGAGTTATTACTAGGAATACAAGCAATATCACAAAGTCATTTAAAATCTGCACACTGCCAGAAGTGTGGATTATAAAAAGGAGAAGCTGAGAACTGGAAAGCTTTTGGGAAGGTTTAGCATATTTAAGATGTAAAAATTACTTTGCTGACTTATTTAGGGAGCCTGCATGGGTTGAACAGGAGCTGGAGCAGCATGCTGCCAAAGGTAGGGTTACCTGGGAGGTTTTTGTTTGTTTTTGAAATTCTGACAGTCCAAATACTTAATAATCTTGGAAGTAAGTGATGTTTAAATAATTTTTAAATCAATATCTTACAAGGGAGAGCAGAAAACCTGTTATTTGCTACAATGGCCATAAGCACATTCACAACAAGGTCACTGCATCTCTTTTATGTTATTGAGTATAGCAGGATAAAACTTCTCTCTTTCAAGAGGACACAAGCAAATCTCATTCTGCCTGAAAAATTGACTTGCACTAATGTTAAAGATGTCTGGAACTTATTTTAAATTATGTTTGATATATTAAATATAAAGAAGTATTAAAATGATATTTAATATAGGTGAGAATACATTTTCTAATAGAAGTAAATATCACTTCTAATTCTGCTCACAAAAACCTACACTTTAGTGTTACAGATTTTTTTAGAATTTAACAATTGTTATAGTTAAATCAGTAATATAAATATATTTTTTGAACATAATTTGATACAAGTATGAACCAAAGAGCTGAGAAAGAACTTAAATACATTTTGAAAATTAAGGCAGAAAAAATGATAATTTTTGAAATGCCTCTGATATAGATTATAGGATGTAACTAAATTGAGTGACTATTCAAATATAGATGGAAACGTAAGCTATAAGAATGAGCCTTTGAGAAGTCAAACTACATGTTTGGTTTAACAAAAGGAAAGTTAAGAGAAATCTCAATTAACCTGTAGACTCATGAAAACAAATAAAACAGATTTGTCAACTATTCTGTGGGTAAAACCTTAAAATAAATGGGTCACAACTATGAATGAAACTTTTAGTTTTAGGTGTAGATACCTATTGGCTGTCATAGTTAACTGGGGTTTTTTTATATACATAAAACTTTCAGAATTACATGTAAAGTTATTACAGGATTTGAGTTGGATCACCACTTCCTTAATTTACAATCTACAGAACTTTGAAATAATTTATTAGAAAATGAAGCTGCTAGAAAATTGGAAAACTATACAAATAAGTAGAGCAGTATATTGCATTACTAGCTGTCTATGAGGTAACCAACTACTCAAAACCATCCAGACCAAAAGTTTGCCCATATTGGGGATGCTTCTGTGATAAAATCTGTTGTTTAATGCTGAGAAATAGTGCTGCATTTTCTTACTTCCCCTTCATACAGGCTGAGGCTTACAGAACTGATGTTATTTCTTCATTCAGTGTCACATGGAGCAGCTATCACACCTCATACCTATTATTTCCCTGTACTTTTACAATATATAAGCTAACTAATGCATAATTGATATGCTAGTTTGTTTGGGTTTTTTTCCTAGTGGTCTTAAACATTAAAGCATTTGCTGTTGGGAAGTGCTCAAAACTTAGGCAACCTAGAAATGTAGCATTGCATACTTGTCACATTCAGGTAGTGGGACACTGAAAGTACGTCAGAAAGGGTAAATAGACATGAAGTGATGTGGTGAGAGAAAAATAGACATGAAGTGATGTGGTGAAGGCTCCAGCTCCAAACTGAAGAACTGATCACAATCAATCAAAGGTTATCTTTGCCTACCTTGATTTTTGTTTACATGTGTAATTTCTTATTTTACCTCATAGCTGACAGTTTTGGGACAAACCAGGGTGAACCCTTCCACCTGATTTTATCTCCAGTGATTTAATTGGACTAGGCTATAAAGGTTTCTTATGAAACTAGCTGCATAAAAATATGAAACTACCTATACGTGTAATGTCTTGACTAGTTAGCTGGCTTATTTCCATTAGAAAAGCTGTAGCGAATTTCATTTTAAACACTGACATGGTATGAAGTCTACCCTGAATCCCTGCTCAAATAAAGGATTTCAGGTCTGAATAGATTAGCTCAAGATGAGCTGGAAAACAAAGAAGTAATAGATACACTTTTTATGTTATGTGATTTTTGCTGACTTCACACATTTGTAACATATTGAGGCTGAAAACTAGTGGGTGAGAGAAAGCCTGATGAAAACTGTGACAACTGCTAATTGTTGTTGGATATAGAGCAAGTAAGAGATTGGCCTCAGGCTGCTTGATTAGCAAGGGCAGTGTCATCTTGTACTGATGTTCTAGTTTATAATGCAATAAAGAGACAGTTGCCCAATATGGGGTGAGATCAGCACACCACGTGTGGACCTCAGACACCATGTCAAAGGCTGAGCCCATAGAACACAGTTTCACCCAGAGACCAGGCCACCAGATAGGAATCCAGCAGTCAGCATGAGTGCCCTGAGCCCCTGGATCTATACTGCCAGTCTAACCTGGACTGGAAGGGCAGAGACTGTGGCTGTAAGATGTAGTATGTGCTATTTAGGATAAACCCACTTGCCTAGACATTGCTACCCATCATTATACTAAAAATGTTTAGTAAATAAACTCTAGATTATGTCAGAATGATTATGTGGTTCTGTTCTCAAAGGCACTGCACCTAATTACCTCATTACAAGAGTTAAATGCTCTTTAAATACAAAATATCATGGTAAAAGTGTTTTCTTGTCCAACTGTTTATGTGTCATGAGTCTTCTCTTCAAGAGAATGTGGAGCTTTAGAGTTTGAAAAAAAACACAAACAAACAAACAAAAAAACCCCACAAAACTAATCAAACCCTGCTTCTGCACCAAAGAAAGGATAAAACTCACAGTTTGAAAGAAAGTACTGGGAGGGAGGCAGCAGACAGAAAGAAATATATTTCCTTATTCTTGCGACACAATTTAATGCACCGGTCCACATCTAAAACAAAATTGTACCAAAATCTGTTCAATTCTTATCATTTTCACAGGACTGTGAGAGAGATGTATATGAATGCCCAAGATGTTACAAGTTCAGGATTTTATTTTTTTAATTGTTAAATCATACAAAGGATGGAGAGTGGTGCAGGGAATACTTCTCCATTTCTTAACTTTTGGGGTTTTTTTATATCTTGTAGTTCTGGAAGCTTTCATGTACTGGATTTATTTAAAAGACAGAGCAATGAACCTATTTCAGTGCTTTCAAAAGCCCACGGTGATAAGTGAATATTAGGCAAAGGTTTTCTGAAAGGGTTGTTCAGATTCTTCAGATGTTCTGAAAAATACTCCTTCCATTCTTCTTTAACTGAGTTTATTAAATAGTTCTTAGTCACAAATTGTTCCCTATAACTTCGATGTCAGATGGACAGTTTATTCTGGAAACGCCTGCAGTGTTGCTGGTATATGATGTACATTCCGTTAGTGGCTGTTTCCCCCCAACAGCTTCTGTGAATTATTTGAGACAGAGTAAAAAATAAATTATTATTGAAGTATATTTTATTATTCAAGACAGCGAATCCTGTTTTCCTGTCTTCCTATGGGAAGCAGACCTTGCCTGCTTCACTGGACTTAAAAGAAAAAAGTCAGAAAAGCTGCTAAAGCTCTGCAATGACCATATAGTGTGTACATGAATCAAATTTCGAATATATTTCTCAATTATTAATATTTCATATTTTCAGAACTTTTGTTCATATTGATTTTATTCTGTGGTTCCTTAAGCCCTACTCAATTCATCAGTGCACACAGTGTGGCTCTTTGTACTCCTACACATTTCCTCTAAAGCTAATGAAGAAATCGTGGATGTAGAAGCCTATTCATAATTTTATTTTAAAACTTTAATCAAACACACACTTCTGCAGACTACATGCTATGGATCTTTGAAGCCTTCAATTTATGAGTCTAAGAATTCATTTATTGAGAGAAATTTTCACCAAGTTTTCTTTATGATGGAACACAGTGAATGGATAAACAAAAAGAAGGGTTCAAATCTTTGCTAGGAGATTCTGCTGTTTTGTAATATTAGTTCAGTAAGTTCTGCCATGTCCTTATGTACACAATGTGGCTGGGATTAAGTTAATTTTCTTCATACCAGCTCCTATGATGACGAACTTTGGATTTTTGGCTTAAACAGTGTTGGTAAAATTTCAATAATTTGGCTATTGCTGAGTAGTTCTTGCAGAATGTGCTCTCCTCCCTACTGTGCCCTACTCCCCAGCCAAAGTGAGTAAGGTGGGGTTGGGCAAGGGGCTGGGCAGGGACATAGTTGGGACAGCTGACCCGGACTGGCATTCCATACCAGATGATGTCATGCTCAGCAATAAATGCTGAGGGAAAGGTCAAGAAAGAGAAGTGAGTACCTGTGTAGGCACTTAAAATTGATTATTTAAATTTTAAATCTCAGAAATAATTTTAAAAATTAAATTTAGGCAAATTCTCATTAAAGATGTCCCCTTTCTCTTTTATTTTGAATTAAGTTTTTTTAAGAAATCAGAACATTAAACAGGAACATAGAAACAGTATTTGCTTTTCTATGCTTTTTTCACAATCAGGCTAGTCCTGATTTCTTACTTGAAATAGTGATCCTAAAAGTATTCTATTTCATATTTCATATTCACTCATTTTCCATAGTTTACAGAAAGGTTTTAACAGTAATTCAAGAAGCAATTACTCAAATAATTGTTTTATAACAATTATTGTTGTATAATTGTGATGAAACATAGAGTTGTAAACCCTTTTCTTTTCTCTGTCCTCCAAAGTCCTCAAGACCAAGATGGGACTAAGAGAAAAGCATAACGATCCAAAAGTTTTACACTACAGTGTCAGGCTTTTTACCTGTATGTCTGTCTTCTATAGCACCTTATACATGTCAGTTATGGCGCCATGTGAATGGTAATAGCTATTAGAGGCCTCATATAGAGCTATAGACCATGATTTTTGAGAAATGAATGTTCATATATTTTTATTCTAGCTCATTTGTTTTCTGAAGCAAAAAGTCATGATCAATCATCCAGAGATATTGTAAATTAATTATTATGTTTAGAGATATCCTCTCTCTCAGGCCAAAACCAAAAAAAATCGCAGATAATGGTGGAGTTAGTATTCCAGGTATTTAAACTGTATTGTTTTCCCTATTTGTACACATTATTTTTGAAAGAAATGAATGAATGTTTTTCAAAGGAAATTTTTAAGATCAGGAAAGCAGAATTGCAAGATTTTATAAATGATCATTTGTAACAAAATGGAAAACCATAACTAATGTATTAAAACAGTGAAAACTATAAACATAAAGTTTCCTCGTGTGTCCTCTCCCAAATCAACCAAGTTGATTTACAGCTTTGGTACCAGTTTTATTTTTTTGATTACCTATATATTGTCTGAGAACTGAAGAAGTGCAGGACAGCCTCTGTGCAATAAGGAATGATTTGACTTAAGCATTACATTGGAGGGGAGGGAAACTTGATTTATTAAGCTTCCTTGTAGGACAAAACTACAGGGAAAACAGTAGACTAGACTGTTCTAACATACATGTAGACAGTTGAAAAATGACTTGAAGCTGCTTCTGCCAAAAATGTCTTTGGAAACATTTTATCTCAAAAGCCTTTGGCCTAAATACTCCTGTAAAGTAGACTAGAAACTCCTGGAGTTTTCTATAAACCTGTCTGCACACGTGTGCTACTTCATTCTGCTAGCAGGTGGTTTGATTCCCACCTGAGTCACAGAGACTCTGAGATCTGAGCCTTTTCATTGTCCCCTTTCTTTGTCAGTGATCAGCCTAGTAAAAATGTGAACAGACAGATAGATCTGGAGAAGTGTGGCTCAGGTAGAGTTATTATTCCCCATTAACCTTTACCTAGAGAATTTCAGATCACAGCAAGAGAACCATCTTCAGTTTAATGTTGACCTAGAATCCCCGTATTAATAACACTAAGATGAGATAGGGGATTGAAAACTGTTTCCCAGGGCTCATGGTCCCATTTTTAACTGTTGAACCAGTATGTTGTTATTCTAGATACAAAAGGATGGACCAAATTTCCATTACAATTCTTGGAAAGTCTCCTAAATATTTCTGTGGATGTTAATGCATACCAATAGTACATGCATCAAATTCCACCAAAAGCAGTCTTCAATGGAAGATCAAATCTCCAACAAAGGGAAAATATTCATACTTAAAAGTAAATTGTTTCTCACAAGCAGGATTCATTCATTAAAAATCTCAGATACTATCAGTCTTATGAAGAGGCAAGAATCAATTTACAGGACATTATTTCTCTATTATATCTAGAGCCATATTAAGTTTAACAGCACTCACCATAGAATCATAGAATGGTTTGGGTTAGAAGGATCTTGAAGATCTTCTAATTTCAAGGCCCATGCCATGAGAAGGGATGCCACCCACTAGATCAAGTTGCCCAGGGCCCCACCAAACCCGAACTTGAACACTTCCAAGGAGGGAGCACTTAACATCTTCTCTAGGAAGCCTGTTCCAGTGTCTCACCACCCTCAAATGAAAGAATTTCCTTCTAACACCATATTTAAGTATAGCTTCTTTTAGTTTAAAACCATTTCCCCTTGTCCACAGACTTAACTCTTAGTTTCAAAAAAAGTTTGCTTTAAACTGGGGATCATCATCTGGAAATAGAAGAGACAAAATGTCTGGTAAATTGCATCAAGACTATAGGTTAAGAACTGTTGGAAAATGGCTTGACATTACAGACAATCTCTGTGCTAAGCAGAGCAGGCCGCACTCCATATTGCAAACGTGCAGGCAGGCACAGACGATTGTGCTGTACCATGCTAAAAAAGGAACAGAATAGTTGAACTGGCAAGATCACTGAATTCTTGGCAAAGGCTATGAGACAAGGAGGAACCCTGGAGAGAGATACAGAAAGATACATCAAGGACAGAATGCAGATACTGTGCATAAGGCATTATTGTTACTTACACTGTACCCATTGTACTTAGTGTGTATAAAAGGCTGCGCTATTCGGGAATAAATCGAAGCTTGCTTTATCAATCATATTGATTGCGTAGCATCCTTCCCTCACCGCCGCAAACAACCTGATGGAGTTAGAAAAATCCATTTATCCTAGGTTATATCAGAATATTTCCTGTAGTCAAAATCCCTCTTTCTACATGATAAATCTATAAGAGTTTTCAGAGGTTATTTTCAGGCAAGGTTTTCCAAGAGAAGCTTCTGCTGCAACTATGTCTAGATTTCATTTAGTTTCACCAAGTGGAATGTTGTGCCAGCAATGTGTCCTTGCTGCAAAGAAGGCTAACAGTACCCTGTGCTGCATTAGGAGTGTTCAGCAGGTCAAGAGTGGTGAGAGAGCAGCACTGGTGAGATACATCTGGGTTGCTGGGTCCAGGTCTGGACCACTAAGGTGCTGAAGGGCCTGGAACATCTCTCCCCTGAGGAAAGGCTGAGAGAAGTGGAACTGTTTGGTCTGGAGAGGAGAAAGCTCGGGGGGATGTCTCATCAGTATATATCAATATGTGAAGGGGGGTACAAATAAGACAAAGACAGGTTCTTTTCAGTGGTGGACTGCAACAAGAGGCCATGGGCACAAGCTGAAATACAGGAGGTTTTATCTGAACATCAGAAAACACTTTTTCATTGTGGGGGTGACTGAGCATTGGCACGGTTTGCCAGGGAGGTTTGGAGTCTCCACCCTTGGAGATTTTCAAAAGGCATCTGGGCATGTTCCTGGCTCTATGAAACACCACTTGAGCTGAAGGCCTGGGCCAAATAGTCTCCAGAGGTTCCTTCCAACTTAATAATTATGTGGTTGTATGAGTTCTGTGATCTTAAATGTAGACCCTTGTTCAGAGATCTTTGGGCAGGAACCTTTCCTGTTTTATTTTAAACAAATTTCTCTGCCTGGTTTATTTTAGAGTGGGCCTCTTCACAGCCTCAATTTATTAACTGTTGATGGCCTAGCTTGAAAGTGAAACTGGCTCTAAAAGCATTTCTCATGTTTGAAACTTTTAGCTTCATTTAATGAACAAACCTTTTTATATATCTAGCTATGCATAATTCAGCTTCAGGCTGTTTTCTTAATTTTATATTTCTCTGACAAAATACACCTGATTAAGCAAAATCCATATTTTCATTGACTGAAGTTCTCCAAATGTTGTATTTGCAGCAAGCTTTCAAAGAAACATCTGTTCAGATGGAAATACCATTTTTTTCTACCATCAAGCACTTGCCTTTCTGCTATGCTATTTTTTGCTTTGCTCTTTACAGCTGATACTTTATTCATAAGACCTACAAATATGCTTTAAAGCAATTTAACATTTTGTTTTGAACTCCAGTTCCTTAAACTATTTCCACAATTTTCTGGCAGGCTTTACTATGTTTTCTGAACAAAACTAAAATGATTTAAAAAAATCATCTGTCTGAAACGGACTTTTGGCTAATTTTGTCATATTTCTTTATAATAAACAGTGATAGAATGATACCCTGCAATAGCGCATTCTGTAATTTCTAGGCCTATACCTATGAATGGTACTTTACACCTAAAAATTCTAAAAATTTTTCAATTTCTTATGTTTTTTACTTATGTTTTTTACTTATGTTTTTTTAATTGGGGAGGGGAGGCGTTGTGCTTTTTTCAAAGTTTCAAAGGCAGAGGAGTTTGAAGGTATAAGGAAAACTTTTCAACTTCAAGTGTAATGCTATTGTCAGAGCCTTGTCTTTTCCTTAAGCCTTTGAATTAGAAAAAAATGCTTGTTCCATGATACTTTGGAGACCAAAGCATTGTGGTAGTATGGGAGGGAATCAAAGCACTGTGTTGTATAAGTAGAAACATTTTTGAGCAGTTTATCTGCTTAGTTTTCCGTTCATATGAGGATGTCAACATTTCTTGTATGTTGATTAATTCATATTGCAGTTCTAGGGGAAAAAAAATTCCATAAGTTTTTCCATTAGCCTAACTTTTTGTTTAATTTTGCACTTAGCAATAAGATTGCTTTTCCAAAGGGATTCCTGTAAAGGTACTTACCTACTGTGTCTGGCCTCTTTACACAAGTACAGTGCACATTTTTTCACACAAAATTTTCTCTTGTGATGGTTTTTAGCCCAGATTTTCCTTTAGGAGAATGTCATGTTGAAATATAAATAACTTTTAACCATTTTGTTCCTTCTAGTTCCAGTTTTGTTATAAAATGCAATCTTCACAAAAAGGGTGAGGTTTTTCTATGGGAAAATAGATAAATTGTTCTTCTGTAAAATTTTATGCAAGTCTACTAGTTGTTTATGCTTGTTTGTTTGTTTTTTAAGTTATGAGCTACAAAAATATATCAAATAGTTTGTTTTCTATTAAGAATGGATACTGGGAAATCATGGAAACTAGAATTCTCTTTCTTTCAGTAAATAGTTTTAGAGAAGCCTTTCTGGTGTGGGACTGTGGATAAAAAACTACAAGGCTATGTAGATTAATCTCTGTAGATTAATTCTTTACAATTTTGGTTTTTGAACTGTTTATATATATAACAAAGTAGCCTCACTGTGATGAAAGAAAAACAAAAACAGGAACAAAAGGCCATCTATAAAATTGAAAATGAACAGCTGAAGAGTAACATTTACAGAAACACTGGAAAACCTCTTCCTGGTTGCTATTTGTGCCTGTTGCTGCATCTAAGCCTAGCAAACGTATGTCTTTATACTCTGCAATTTCAAAGGTCCTAAAGAAGTTTGGTTTAGCATGTGTATATAGTTCTCTTAACTGTGTGAGTAGCTAGGCACATGTTGTAGGCCATTTGGTTCCTTTCACTCTTGAATGGAACTGATTAGTCCGGTAATCATTTTAAAATCACAGTTGAAATGTTTCTTACTGTTTAGAGAATAGACTTTTCTGAACTGCTTAGAGAATAGTCTTCATAAAGAAATTCAGCTTAAAGTTAAATATAGATGATATTCCTGTATCTGGAAGAGGAAAAATGGATTCAGAAGAAAAGGAAGTCTCTCCTTCAAGCCAGTGAAACAGAACCACATGATCTAGTGTTTAGGAATTCCTTTGTGATGGTGAAAATTTGCATTCTATTTATGGAACTGATAGCATCCTATTCATTCCTATTTTATCCTGATACTGCCTATGCATTATACAAGACATTATTTTAAATGAGTGTCAGAGTCAGAAGGGTACAGTTACACATATTTTTTCTTTCCTTTGCTCTATGAATCTAGATTCTTTTCCTTATATAACACTGCAGAGCTTCACAGGAAGAAAATGAAGAAGGACTTTCTCTTCTCCTATTCAAAAAGTATATTTTTACTTCTGGCAATTATCTGGAAAAGTACACATTTTGTGTTGGAATACTCTTCAGCAGATACAAAATCTGTATTTTTGTATAATGCAATTATACAAAAGGCTGTAAATATAGAAGTATTCTAGAAGTACTCCTGTGTAGTCATCTGCTTCTGTGAGGAGCCCGTGTGTGTAGAAATGAATCTCCTTGAGACCTAGTTCTCAGTTGTCTTAACATTCTTATGAATATTTTGACTTTACAGAGTCCAAGTGCCTACCCTGGCATGGGGTAGGCACTATTTTAAGGACAGATTCTCAGCTCTAGATTGATTTAGATTTTCTTCTCTCTCTCTTCCTTTGAAGAACATATGTTTTCTACTTCTGGCAGTAGTAGCTTTACTATTACAAGCAGCATAAAAGCAAAATGAGCAGCATTACAATACCAGTCCCTAAACACTATGTTAATGACATTGCCTTAGTAAAAAGTGTTAAACTAGTGTTACTCCCACTTAGTTAAAATAGTTTTCACACAATGGCAATTGTGGTTTGTTCCCATTATCAGATAGTATCCATTAAAGATTGTGAATACAAACAAGGGTCTTTGAACATCTTCGGAACAGGTGTTTCAAACTGAACGTGTTCTTACATATTGGGGCCTGAATACAGATCCTTATCTTGTTAGGTGTACTTGACTGCAGGTTCTTTAGGATGGTTAATTTACCATTTTCGTTTTCAGGGAAGATATGCATTTACTTCCGTGTAGCACCACTCATGAATAGGTGACTGCTAAATAAGAGTGTAAAGCTAACATAAAACAGAAGTTGAAATCGTGATACATGAAAAAAGCCTGCAGCTTCGTCACTGACTTTATGAGATTGTACCAGAAATGCAGAGGATTTGAGGGAATTCTTATGATTTATTTCCTTTAGATTTTATAGAACCAGCATGACCCAGGGAACTTTCCACCAGTAATTGCTCTTAAAGTCACTTCACGAAATCACTACTCTTCTGTTCAACAATTGTGGGTCAGGACCTAGTTATTTCTAAAAGTCTGACAGGCTTTGAAATACAGTTTGCAGTATGTGAATCCAGCATGAAGTGGGAGTGAATTACAAACTTCTGTAATATTCCAAAGTACCAGATTTTTTTTTTTTTTGTGAACATAGTGTAATAATTACTCACCTGTAACTGTTGAAATTCTTATTACTGCAGAGCTTGAACATGTGAGGCTGTATTTAGTCTGGCTTAAATGGAGTTAATTTTCTCCACAGCAGCCCTCATAGCTCTGTGCTGTGCATTGGTATTTAGAAAGGTGTCAGTAACTCAGCAGTGTTTCGGGTACTGCTGAGCAGTACTCCCACACCACCAGTGCTGTCTCTCCAACATTCCACCTCCTACGAGTAGAGTTCGAGGAGATATCATTGACCCAAACTGACAAAAAGGGATATTCCATACTGTATAACATCTGCTCATTATACTTAAGAACATTTAAGACATAAAAGTTAAGACTAAAGAGGAGGAAGGAAATCATTCATTATGACAACATTTGTCTTCTAGAGCAACTGCTAGGCATGCTAAGCCCTGCTTCCCTGGAAGGGTCTGGACATTGTTTGATGATGGGAAGTAGAGAATAAAATATTTTGATTTTTTCTTTGCTTTGTGCATGCAACCTTGCTTTTGCTGCCTTTATCTTGATCCACAAGCGCTTTTTTTATCTTATTTTCTTCTTCCTTGTCCTGCTGAGGATCAGAGTGCTAGGGCAGCATGGTAGGCAACTGGCATTCATCAAGGCCAATCCATCACAGAACCACAGACAACAGTTCTGAGATACAAGGTCAAAACCTTTAGTTGGAGAACTACTAAATAGGTAAGCTGTCCACAAGACAATGTGACGGGTTACACCTTAGAATATGTGTTCTACAAACTTATAAACTAGCAAGAATTCTGTAGTCTATCTTTGAAAATTAAGAATAAAATACCAGGCAGGAACCAGTGTTAGCAAGAAATAACAAGCTTTGTTCAACTTTTCAAGGTTTGAAGACTTTGCCACTTTTGTCTGTTTCAGTCTTAGCCTGTCTCAGTAAAATTAGCTTGCTTAACCATACCATCGGTTTTCTAATGAAGTTAATTATTACTCAATTTCGTAGTTTTAATTTAGATTTATATAATCATGCAGCATATTTCTTCCATAGATGGTAGTAGAAAGTAATTATCCTATATAGAAGGAAATATCTGTCACACTAACAGTAGTAGCAATATAAATACAGATATCATAGAACAGCAGCAGTCTTGAAAGGGACACAGAACAGTGTAAAAGGGTGAAGACATATAATATGAAAAGGAAGGCACAGGATTATGAAGGAGATCCCATAGCTATAAATAACTCACCAGTGGTCATTTAAGAAAATGTAGACTTAATTGCTGGGCAAAAGCAATTTTTGAGATCAATAAAGAAAAATTAAAATAATTACCCAATATATGTAAGATACTTCATATATTTGGCTATAAAGTAGAATTTCAATCAAGAAAAGCAAAGTGCAAAGCCTTTAATACTATTTTTTTAAATTTCTTCTTGTTTTATAAAAACTAAATGTGGGCCAATAATCATTCATTAGTCTTAAGGTTTCAACAAAAAAATTGGCTTTGCATATGAAAGCATGTTTCCTGTTTTTCTCAGTTCCTGCCAAACATTGCACTTAACTGATTTCAGTGGAGCTGTGTTGCTTTGTAGCAATTAGAAAAATGGTTTATCTTATTAGAACTCTTCCAGTATTTTCAATGTCAGGAGCTGATTTCTGTTGTTAATGCATTCTATCAATTCAGTATCTTGGGATCTTCTCTCTGAAAACAGAATGAACAGTTTCCCCCTCCCTTCAGCTTTTTCTTAAAGGAGAAATAGAGCTCTTTATCATTACATATTTGTGCTGGTTTGAAAGCAAACCAGTGAGAGACTCCAAGTCAGAAATACATAAGAAAAATAAAATAAACGCAATAGTACAAAAAAATCCCCACTGACAGAGTCAGAATCCAACCTGACACCCTATTGGTCAGGGTGTTGGTAGCAGTCCGATTCAATGGTGGCTGCAGTCCTCCTGAAGTGATGGTTCTGTTGAAGCAGTGATCCTGTAGAAAGGGTCTGGTCTTCACCTGAAGATCCAGTGGTAGCTCTTGTCCTCTGGGAATCCCATAGGTAAGGGCTGCTTGTGGTGTTCAAAATCTCAGTTTACATCCAGGATGGGATGCTTGGTTCCTCCCTCTGGGCGGAGCATCTCACAACGGGGATGATGTAATTTTGTCAGTCATGGGGTGGGATTAGATGGCCCATTAACAGAAGATATCCCCCTGAGGAGAGGATGGGTCATGGGAGAGATAAAGAACCCTGCCCCACCTGGTTTCAGCAGCTGGCCCATTAACAGGAGATCATTCAGGAGCGAGTTATCTCTGAGTCATGGGGCAACGCCTTGATGGGCTCATTAACAGGAGATAGTCTGGAGGGAGGAGGCAAGGAACACCACCCCACCTGGTTGCAAAAGCTCATAAAGATGGTAATAGAATAGACTGCAACCCAGGACAATATTCAATTGGGCAAATGTAAAATTGTTGTCCTTCAGACCACAGAGAGTATATTACCACACTAGTAACAGGCCACAGCCTTGCAATAAGTCCACAAAACTCAGAATTTTAACTCATCCAGCTTGCTTTGCCTGAACTTGGCCTACCTGGAACAGTTTTGGCAATCTCTATAGTTGCTAAAAAGCTAACTGTATATTTTCTAATTTATTTCAGGTTGAGCTTAGCATGATTTTTTACTGTAACACCTCCTGTTTTAATTTTTTTTTTTTTGCTTCTTGTAGTTAATAGCTACTAATTCTGTTCTATTAATATTATGACTGAGAGATAGTAATAAGCAGCACTTATTCTGGGGAAAATTAATTATCTATGACTCTAGAGTAATAGTGTAAAGATATACACCCTGAACGTCTCCACAAAAGATAAGAACAGAGTCCCCACAGCTATAAAAAAGCCATCAGTGGTCAACTACTAGGCATTAAAGAAATGCTACCTTGGAAGTTGGGTGGGACCAGTTTTAGAGATAACAAAAGAAACAATGTCCAACACATGTATACCACACAACATACAAAAATTACATAGAAATCATAGATTATGGACTAATAAAGAAAAGGGGAGCTTTAGAGCATATATGAACTTCAACAGACAATGGAGTGAGAATGACATCATTTCCCCTCTAGTAAAGAACTTGGGAATATAAATGGCTTGTCATTTGCTGGTATTGTATTGGGTTCTTTGTTTATTTGATTGGGGTTGTTTTAGTTTGGGTTTTGCTATTTGTTTTTTTTTTTCTTTTGTTCAACAAAAATGGAAAGGTAAGAATAACACCAAAGAAACAGGCAGATACTATTCAGTTAGATCAGTTTTAACTGTGTCATGAAAGGGAATGACCAGTAATTGGATACACTGGTCTATAATTGTTACTATCACAGTAACTGTGCTAACAAAAATTCTTTTATTTTAATTCTTTAATTAGAATAACAATTAATATTCAGGTTTGTATATGTTTCTCTGGCCTACACAAATTTTATGATGTCGTTGGTCTGGTACCTAACCCTCAGGTTTGGTTCTAGTTTGGATACAACTATGTAGTGCACTACCTGCTATTACCTGAAGTTGTGCAAAAGCTGAGTTGATAATGATATGAAGGGGAAAACAGAGGTGACAGAACTATATAAGGGATTTGGGTTATCTGATTTCTTTCTCACAAATAGTTCCAGATTTGAATCTGCTGACACTTGTAACCTTTTTCTTATTATCATATATCCATAATAAAGTGTGTACAACATACTGCTATGGTAGAATGATAAGTAATTTCTCTGATAATGATATCCATAGAGGCTCTGATTTAGTTAACATGAAGCACTGGACATAAAACCTACAGGATCTGGGTAATTAGAGACCTGTCCATGGGACCTCAATGCCTAAGAAGACTACACAACAGATTATCTTGACTGCAGTTCCACGACACATACAGGACAACCAGGGAATCAGGGCCAGCCAGCATGGGTTAAGGAAAGGCATATCCTGCTGATCAACCTGATCTTTTTTAATGACCAGCTGACCAACCTAGTGGATGAGGGAAAGGCTGTGGCTGTTCTCTACCTGGACTTCAGTAAAGCCTTTGATATTGTCTCCCATGGCATTCTCCTGGAAAAGCTGGCAGCCCATGGCTTGCACAGAGCCTCTTTTTGACTAGTAAAAAACTGGCTGGATGGCTGTGCCAGAGGCTGGTGGTGATTGTGCTACATCCAGTTAGTGTCTGGTCACTGCTGGGGTTTTCCAAGGCTCAGTACTGGAGCCAGGGTTGTTTAATACCTTTATCAGTGATCTGGCTGAGGGCATCAAGTGCACCCTCAGTAAGTTCACAGACAGTGCTAAGTTGGGTGGGAGTGTTGGGTAGGAGGCCTCTGCAGAGGGATCTTGACCAGCTGGATCAATGGGCCAAGGCTCGTGAGGTTCAATAAGGTGTCCTGCTCTTGGGTCACAACCCCATGCAGTACTACAGGCCTGGGGAAGAGCAGTTTGAGAGTTATTCAGCAAAAAGGACCTGGAGGTGCTGGTCAGCAGCTGGCTGAACATCAGTCAGTGTGTGCCCAGGTGGCCAAGAAGGCCAATGGCATCCTGGCCTGTGTCAGAAATAATGCAGCCAACAGGAATAGGGAACTGATTAATTCCTCTTTAGTCGGCACTGCTGAGGCCACATCGTCTATCTTGTGTCCAGTTCGGGGTCCCTCACTACAAAAAGGATATTGAGGTGCTGGAGCGTGGCCAGAGAAGGGCAACAGGTCTGGGGAAGGGTCTAGAGAGTGAGCCATATGGGGAGCAGCTAAGGCAGCTGGGGTTGTTTAGCCTGAAAAAGAAAGAGGCTCAGGGGAGACCTTCTCACTTTCTACAACTACCAGAAAGGAAGTTGGAGCCAGGTGGGGGTCAGCATCTTTTCTCAGGAAACTAGTGATGGGGCAAGAGCAAATGGCCACAAGCAGTGCCAGGAGAGGTTCAGGTTGGACACCCTGAAGAATTTCTTCACTGATGGGTTGTCAAGAATTAGGACAGGCTGCCCAGGGAAGTGGTAGAATCACCATTCCTGAAAGTGTTCAAGAATGACTGTACCTGGCACTTAGTGCTATGGTTTAGTTGACATGGTGGTGTTTGGTCAAAGATCTTGGAGGTCTTTTCTAACCTTACTGATTCTATTATAGACTATATATGTATTTGCAACTGTAACAGCTGTTTAGAAGATGTTTAAACTTTAAAAATATGGTACTGTATACTACTAATTCTAAGTTACTCTAACATGTAGATGGTGCAAGACAAAGCTTTTAACACTTAGCATGTTCAGAAAATGATTTTTCTTTTCCACAGCGATGTTATTTTTTAAAAACAGAGTAAGACAAAACTCTTTCAGAAAGTACAGTTATCACACAAATATATGGTGATAAATTATCTATCTGTGAGCCTTAATTTTTGAGAGAAAGTGAAAGCTGTGAAAGAAAGTGTATCAACTTAGCCAAATGAGTGGTTTCTGAATAATATTAATTCAACAGTAGATTTACATTAAATGCTACACTACTCCATTGTATGTCAAAGTCTTGCCTTTGTTCAGATTTTTAGATATTTTGAAAAGTTTAGATGCTTTGTCTAAGCTTTGCCATAACTGGCAACTGAGATGAAATAGAAGAGATAAACAGTTTTCATATGCAATGGGCAGAACTGCTGAATACTGGTTTTTTTCTAAGGAGAATGGATGGGCAGCAGAATGAGTAAGGGACTAGAGGGATCCATACAATGCAGGCAGAGAAAGGACTCATGGCTATAGAATATAATGAAAATACAAAATGTCTTTATTAGACCTTAAAGGAATTGCAAATAATAAAATTCCTCATAACTTACAATATAAATTTTCTAATCTTATTCAGAATATTGCTTAATAAATGAATTTTCTTACTTGAATGATATTATAACTATTCTTTGGTGAAATTTGAAGATATAGCACCAGCTACAAGCAGCAGTATGGCCATATTACTAAATTGTGTGGTTCAAGCTAATTGCACAGTAAGTGAATCCAATGAAATACCTGCTCTCTACCTCTGCTGTTACGGTATAAGATCTTCTCTTGGAATGGTGTTCCATTGCACAGATGTAGCAGTTCCTGAATGAGTGTTGAAGTTACAACTTTGTTTTGTTTAAATCCTGCATAGTGATCATAAATACTGTACACAAGGAAAATACTGGCTTATTCTTTAATTACTGAAGCAAGGAGGTAGGTGGAAGAAGAAGCAATTTGTTATTGTCCTGCATAAATGTTGGGGTTTGTACAGCTTTATCCAGTCCCTTCTGTACATGGTGTTTGATTAGCATGGTAACTTCACAGTGTTGATTTTTGAAATACACTGTCTCTAAATATCACCTTAAGCATTGGATTGCATCTTCCTTCCACTTTGTCAGATATGTATTTTATGATCTAAAGACAGACACTGATGGGAAGGCTGGTCCAGCTCCATCAGCTTCCATTTCACTGGGCTCAGTGATAATCTAATATCACTTTAAATCTGGAAGGAAACTAACTCAGATGGGAAGGGAATCCTTAGCAATCCAGCCTTATAACTAGTAGTAAGGATTGAACACCCACATTAATAAAGGATATTGTACATACAAATGTTGGTTTATTGACCCCTGAAAGATTTAATTCTTTTTCAATTCTTTTTTTCAGATGCAGCTTAAGTCTTTAGTAGGCTTATCAAATTTGGTAATTTTTATTCTGCAAAGAGAAGATGCATAAAACAGTGTTCATAAAATACTTCTGAGATTGACAGAATGTGTTGCAATGCAGTCTCTCACCTGAATGTCTAATAAGCACATCCTAAAAACGTCAAAATCTTACATTGAAGATTGGAATAGCTTCAGGCAACCTGGAGCATTTTGGGAAAAGCCACAGAGAGATAGATGGCAATAGTGGCATATAATTAAAAATTACAAAATTAAATAATTAAATATCAAACTTAGTTAAATAATAAATGCACTATTTTGAATCTATTAAGTATCACAATTAAAATTTCTGTATTTACGTATTTATTTATTATACTTATATAATACATTAAAGTGTCTGGAAAGCCTCTCTTTCGAGATTAAAAAAACGAACAACATCTAACAAAACCAAAACAAACAAAAAACCAAACCAACCCCACAACACATTGAAAATTGCAACTTTTTATTTATTTGGTGATAATACATGCTTACCGAACACAGAGATTTCAAAGTGTTGTTCTTCCTTTTTTTTTATTTCTCATACAGATGTGGAAATATAGGCTAATGTATTTTTCTTTCTTGTATCTTGTCTTTTTCATGTTCCAAAAATACTGAAATAAAGGATCTGTGTTTGAGGCATTGAATTAAAGATAATTGGGGCCTTACAAACCTGTGATAATAAGCAAAGGGGAACAAAAGTGATCAAAAGATGTGAAAATCACCATCAAGCAACAAAAATAACTTTGCACATTTAGTATTTAATATCAGCAAGCATGCTAATGAGATGATAAATAATTAAATTATCTGTTGCAGAAACTAAAAAAACCTGTAACAGATAAAAATCGATCTTACCTGGGAATATAAAAAAAAAAAAATTAAATTGCAACAGTTATGGTGATGATGTTAGAGTTCCCACAGCAGTTCTGGGGGGTATTTTAGTACATGTAGGATGAATAGATTTTAATTGGAGAAGAAAGGGGAAAGCAGATTGGAGTAGAAATACTTATTCACATTAAATATTGCTTCATTATAATTACTACTTGCTTTATCCAAAACAGAATATTTGACAGAATTGTATAACATAATATTTACTGTTTCTTTTACTATTTACTGTAATGTTTATTACATTTCTTGATTGATAAAGGGTGTTAGTATTTGATAGCCAGAAAGACAGTAGTTACTGATATTAATGATGCAGATCAATAACTTGAAGAATTTCTTGTTGGTGGTGATATATTTTTTCTATATCCATTTGATTGTAAGAAAGGCAGCAGTTTTTAGGTTGAATATTCATTGACTACTAAACAAGAGTTAGTTCATTATGGACTAAAATACAGCATTCTTGTAGGGTTTGTGGGAGAATAAAATAACTGTGGCAAGCTCCATACCTGTGTTGAAAGTGACTGTGATCATTTCAGTAACCACTGTTTCAACTGTTGAGCTTGTGCATGTTGGCTGAAGGAAAAAACGTAATGACTACAGCCATTAATAGTAAAAATCATGACAAGGCATGATCCTAGACACTGAAACTCAAATGTTTTATTTAAAATATTACAATATTCATCATATGGGTCAGAGCTCCCCCTCAAATTAATTCCTGGCAGGATTAATGGTTTAGAATGGCTAAAAAATCTTTCATATTTACATGAAGGCACCCTGTTTTCATACCTCAGTTTCAAAAGCCTGGGGGATGGGTCATTTTTCTCCTAAGACACATGCCATTAACAAGGGAATAGTTGTATTCCTGTTGATTCATAGTGCTCCCTACTGCTTTAATTTGAAGTACATGTGCACAATATATAGCCGTAGGTCCCATTCTATTAATTACCATGGCAGGAATTCATCTCATCCATTTTTAGATGCCAAAGAATTCTTCAGTCCAGATACAGACTAAAGTCAACAAATCAGCCACCCTAGAGTATAACACCCTAAAGTGAACAGATCACACCCTAGAGTATAATGTGGTGGTGGTCTTGATTTGCCTGTGCAGGTGCACTGCTCTAAGCTGTCAGCATTAGTTGTTCAGAAATATCTACACACTGCTATCTAAAACTGTAGTTCAGTTTCAGTTGAGGATATAATGTGGATCCTTTTCTGCCTGAAATCAGTCCGAAACAAAAAACTATTAAATAACTTATGAATTTAGGAAGCTAACTCAAGAGTACTGAAAATTAGTCTGAAATGTTTGCTGGATCATGGAGAGATTCATGCATAGGAATCACCATACTAAGACAAAAGGCTCTCATACATAGGAGTTTTCAAATGACAGCTAAAGGCACAAATCAGGCAATAATAATTTTTGGGGACAAAATATGTTTTTCTATTTGCTGTGTTTCCAGCTCTTTTTTTCAGTTGAAATACTTCATAATGAACCTTTGTCAATCCGTTAGGGATTTATGGAAATGTAGGTCTTATTCAAAAATCACATTTTCACAACTTCTGTGTATTTGTTAATATGTTTGCAAACAACCTACTTAATAGGGAAATTATAAGTATGATCCTTAATAAACAAACAAACACCTAATTCTTTCAGCTGTGATGCACTGTCTTTTAGGCTTATATTTTTACATTGAGGAAGTAAGCAGAATTAGGAAAAAAAAAAAATCTCATGCAGCTCTCCTTCAAATTTTCAAGGCTTTTCAGCTTGTCTTCTCTCATTCTTTTCCCTTCAGCTTATATGCATTTTCTCTCCTTTGTCTCATTTGCTATGAATAACATGTTTTGAGGTAAAAACTGTTAAGGAGACTCTGATCTAGGTGTCAGTGTGAGTTGGTTGTGAATTCAGATCAAATGCAATGTCAATGAGATACTTCAAAACAGGAAGCCTAGAAACTTAGAAAAGAATGTCTTTTTTTTATTATTCTCAGGTCTTCTATGGCTTGCTTATTAATGTGCATAATAATTAGGGGAAAAAAAAAAAAGAAAACAGTCATTGTTGTTTGTCTATTGACTAATTAAGTACTCCATAGCTGCACTTTTAGATTAGCCTTAAGACTTTGAATTCAGTCTTTGAATGGCTGAAATACATAGAAGTCTGGCATGCAACCAGCCCTCTTTCTAGCAAGGCTCTTTTATGCAAAAACAGCTGCAACTTTCATTAAGTGTTTGGATGCAGCCAAGCAAGACAGAACAGTTAAGATGTAATGAAAAAGTGATAGAAATTATGATCTCCATTATAAAATAATCATCCAGGAGAAGGAGTTGTCTTCTGCTCCTGTGGTGACATTCACTGCGTTATCTGTATCTGAAAGTAACAGAATTTCAGAATTAAATTGAGATTACCCATTGTTTTCACAACTGCTTGAAGAGACAGTAGCCTTAACTTCAAAGCGCTGGTACTTTTAGACATCATCAGGTCTTTGTCTGGTCAAATGCTAAGAAAGTCTTTTGAGCTGCACAAACATCAAACAAAAACACAGAAATGAATTCTCATAAAACTGAGGTTAAGATAAAAAGTAGTTAATTACTTGCGTGACCTATGTCAAATAAATCTGCCTGTTCCCAACAGTTTGTAATGATAAGTTAAGCTAGATTTTTTCTACAACCTTATTTTGTTATAAATTCCGCCAAACAATATTTTTTATTTCAACTTCATTATGTTGCATGTATATTTTCATCAATAAAAAATGTTAGAATAGCTGAACATCATATACACCAGATGGTTCCTCCTACATAGATACTGTGGAGATTCCATGTACTGTAGAATAGTCAAAATAAAGGCCTTTTACTTCAGTGAGAAGCCCTTATTCATTATACTGAGCTGTAATTACCAAGGTCCCTTTTAAAATGTTCTTTTTTTTTTTGCTTGATTATGATCAATTTAATTAAATTCACTACAGAGAATTGTAGCTCTATTTCAGCAGAAATCAAGAAGCAAAGTTTACATGCTTTATTCTCAGAATCCAATTTCACTCTTGTGAAGCGTCTTGTGTTTCACCCCATGATCTGCAAAACAAATTGCTTTCAAATATTAAAGGTATCATCTACCTTTAACAGGCTGTGGAGACATCACATTAAATGTGTTATGGCATCTTTAACCTGAATATTTCCAAAGTGGTGCCATGGACTGAAAGCTCTTTAGCAGCTGCTGTACATTAAATTCAGTTCTAGAGCACTTCTTTGAGTTTGGTTTCATTTGAAAGGGAATTAAGTCCGCAGGATTCAAGTTTAATCCACAGTGAACACCAAAATTAAGTAAAAGGGATGATATGGAAATCCTGCTCCAAAGCACTCTCCAGTTTTGAATTAAAACACTAATGTGAACATTTTACTTTGCGACTTCTATCTAAATGAAGTAGTGTAGGTTTGTATACAAAGAGAATAAAGAAGATAAATACAACTTATAGAAAGATGTGTCATCTAGGCCTCAGACTATTCTGGTACTGAGTAAAATGGTAAAATACCTGCAGGAAGAGAATAGTAAGACTGACAATACCCAGACTAATAGATCATATGTCAATGAGTAACAGTATTCATATTCATGAACTTAAGATACCTTTTGTGATTTTTTTGAAGCAGCATTTTCAATTTTTTTTTTTCATAATGCTAAGCAATCTGTGAGTGCTTTTGAAAAGTGTTTCCTACTCTGTTTGCTTATTACTTTTTGCTTTGATTTTAATAATAATGTCAGCTCACATCTGGTATGGTTTCTTTTGAACATAAGTACAGAATTACAGCAATAATGTTTCCATAATTGTTCATAGGGTGTACCTCATAATAGAATGATTTTACTTTCCACATGTATCAAGTCAGTATATTTAGTAAGAAAGGAGTTAATTCTGCTTTCATTAGGGAAAGTCCTATATAATCAAGCTAAAAGTGCCCCATGTGTGCACCACTGTAGGGTGAAAATTCTGTTTAATCTCTCCATAAAGTTTTCATATGTATTTCCATTTGAGTTGGTATTAACTGTAGAAATATTTTATGAAAAAAATAATTAAATAAATATTACATCTACCATTGTGACCTTGACATACTAAGAAGCCCACAAAAGTCCTTTCATTCCATTCAATGCTTCTATGATATACAGGCAGGCACCCATTTGTCACATTGTTTATGATGAATTCATTGGTCATTGTAATTCTTTGGCCTGTATCTTGTATCTTTTTATTTGAAATTAAGGTAAAGTAACATATAGTAATGGTATGTTATAGACAATAACATTTCCTTTTAGCATGCTGTATTGAAGATTCTACATATATTAATGAAATGCTTACTAAACATAAGTTACCTTTATATACTATGACAGTATCACAGAATGTTTGGGGTTGGAAGGGACCTACAGAGGTCATCTTGTTCAACTCCTTTGCTCAATCTGGGCCACCCAGAGCAGGTTTCTGAGGAACATGTGGTGAGAGACTGGAGGGATTGCTGCTCAAAACATTTCAGGTGGATGTGTGAGGGGAAGGGACAGGTAGGGCCTTGCCCTGGTAAGGAGATGCCCTGTTCTGCACACCCCATCCCCCAGGCCTGTATCCCAGACTGGCAGTGGCCGTCAATCCACAATGCTCCACACCTGCCCCTGGAGCCCCAATCTAGCCCCAGAGTGGCCAAATGAATGGAAGTCCCCCCTGGGAGAAGGGCCCAGGAAAGCCAAAGGATATTTAACCCATGACATGAGGCAAGCACATGTCTTGACCTTACCTCCTCTTGGAATTTCTATCAGCGGAACACCGCCAGGAATAGGAGTGGTAGCTATATTTGTTCTTTTCAACGTATTTTCTCTCTTTCTTTTTCTAATTCCCTCTTCTCAGAGTTTTGAGTAACTGAAAATCAGGTGGGCTTGGAGTTTTCTAACTTGAAATGGGCTAAGTTAGTGCTTTTTGGAATGTTTTATGTTGATTGAATGCTACTCTGAGCTTTTGCCAAAGTTCTCTGATTTTCTCAAGTTGCCAGTTAAGTTTTTTATTGTTTTGACCTCTTGAGAATATCTTGTCGGTGTTTCTGTAGTGCATCTAACTCAAAGTACGTGAACAAACAGTAAGCTCTTTTAAGAGACCCATAGAGCAAGTTTTTGGGTTCTTACGCATGTCTAGACAGCTTTTGAATACCTCCAAGGACAGTTTGTAGTTTTGCTTAGCTGCCTGAATATTAAAAAAGAATTTCTTTATGTCCGGGTAGAACGTCCTGTATTTCATGACCATTGCCTCCTGTCCTGTCACTGGATAGCACTGTCTCTGTATTCTTGTGGTGGGTCTGGCTGGAATGGAGTTAGCTTTTGTCATGGCAGCTCCTGTGGTGCTGGTTTTTGCATTTGTGGCTAAACCAGTGTTGGTAACATACCAGTGTTTTGTCTGTTGCTGAATACTTAAATGGGCAGCACCAAGACTTTCACTTCAACCTCTCTCTCCCACAAAAGCTAGTAGGCTGGGAATAGGTAAGAGGCTGGGAGGGGACACAGCTGGGGCAGCTGACCCAAACTGACCAAAGTGGTATTCCACACACTATATATAGCCATTATAGCCTACGACATAAGGGTTGAGGGAAAAGGCAAGGGTACAGAGACTTTTATGGTTATGCTGTACTTTCTTCCAAGAAACTGCTACTCATGCTGAAGCTTTTATTTCCAACAAAGTGGATGGGTGTCTTGTGTTGATGGAAAGTAGTGAATAAAATTCTTTTTTAATAGTTGTTTCTATGTGCTTTTCCTTTTAAATTGTCTTCATGTCAATCCATGAGCTGTTTCATTTTATTTTCTTCCTCTGCCCCATTAAAAAGGGGCAGCAAGAGAGCAGCTGTTTGAGGTTCTGGTAGCCAAGCACCCACCACACTTCACACCCTCCCTTCTGACATTTGTATAAATGAGATCCCCCTGAGCCTTGTCTTCTTCAGGCTGAATTAAATAAATTAAACCAGTGATTTCTTGTGGTTTAAGATTAAAAAGACAAAACTTTCAGAAAGAATAGGCAAAGGCTCTGACCTCAAGATTTTCTCCTTGAGCAAAATGAAATTGACTTTCCCTTATGCAAGAGAATATGTTTTTGTTTACATATTATTTTCTATACACACAATTATTCTGTGCCTTGTCAAATACAGCACCTGTGTGACAATATCTAGAATTACTGTGTATTGCAGCAGTTTTTTCCAGGCCATATTCAGGAGAGCTATATTTAAAAAAATAAACCTCGAGAAATATTTGCTTTCTCCATGCATTGAAATGGAAATCTAGTCAGAAAAACATCTTTAAAGCAATCTTCAGGAAACTGGCAGAGAACACATGGCTCCTGTACTTGCATTAGGTGTGGAAGAAACTGGTTTAAATAAATAGACAGAACTGGACAAAGGGCACATTTCAGGAAAAGGTCTTGATTCCTGAGCTACTAATTCTACTTGTTTGCTTTCAGCTTCTATTTTAAGATGACTCAGGTTACATGCTGAGATTGTAAACTGGAGTGATCAAAAGGAAGTAGGTTACCACTTAAAATAAATTCTTAATTTTTGACACTTTAAGTCAAATCAGAAAATTATATCTGTCTAAATGTTAGGTGAATTTAGTAACTGCATACAACTGAACCTCACATTTAAAATTAACAAATTGCTTGGAGGTTGTAGTAGGCAAAAAATAACTCAGATTGTGAACACTGACAGGGACCGGGTAATTATGTGTGTAAATGTTCAAAACTGAACTTCTGATTTCTCAAGCAGAAGTCTGCTTGCTAGCTACAATTGGTTTAGACTGGCTATATATTTTGGGTAAAATGTGAGCTAAGGAAAAAAGTCCTGAACCCTCCAAATAACAAAAAATGAGACAAAATTATCAGCTAGAAGGCTGTTCATAGGTTCTGCACATACACTATTTAGACAGAGAAAATTCTAACCTTAAAGTCCAGGAAAGGAGGTGAAGACTCAGTTGAAGAGAAGGTCTGGGAAGTTGAGGAAGAGCTGTGCAATCATGGAGATTCGTCTGGATATATCCCAGAGCTTAACTAGTAACACCTGGGACTGGTAAATCCAAACAGGTGCTCCAACAGAAGCCAACATGACTTTTTACCTCACTGAAAACAGTCTCTTCACTTGGGGAAGAGACGGCTAGATCTAGGAAATTTAAGTCTAGATCCCATCTAGGAAGGTGAACAGCCTGGTAGAATAGCCTAGTTTCAGAATTTACTGTCTTATAAATTCTGAAACTAATCTAGTACCCATATCCACTACAGGTTTTTTTACTTTCTCCCACCTGTGACAAGGATTTAGTTTTGTTTTAAAAATAAAGAAGGTTTAAACAACAAAAAAAAAAAGGCTAAGCCACATATTATGGATCTTCTTTAACAATAATGCCAAAGGTAGACTTTACTATTTGACATGTGAGCGGCTCCTGCTTACAAATTCCTTTCTAAGACAGACACTTCTGTTGAATTGCCAGAGAAAAAACCTTATTTTTGTAGTAAGCTTTAGGGACTAAACCTAACAAAGTGACTGTAAGGCTGACCCTTGGCTGGCATGGATACATGTAGGGCTTTATGAAACCATTTTAATTGTATCAATTTCATATTCTGCAATTACATTAATAAATAATCTTGCAGATTTAAGATAGTAGCACTCCTGTCTGCTGAGGAATTGATGGGGCATTTTCCTTGTTACATCCAGTTGTTCTGGGGACTGATTAAAGTATTTTGTTAGGGAAATATGCTTTTTAGTAATTATGTTCATCAACCTGTTATAGTAAAGCTTTTAAATTAGGATGTTCAGAAGATGCTGTTGGTGACCTGGTGATACACAAAATATTTCTAGACTATTCTTTACAAACAACAATATGACTTAACAAAGGAAAGACTTACTTGATGTTTATCTTTATGAATACAGAATGTTCCTATTTATTTATTTCTCTTCCTTCATAACTTCTTCTCTGAAGTAATATTTCCAATTGATGATTTTAAAAAATTTACTTCATGTTGTATTTTTGAGAAATCATGACTGGAATTTAGCCAGATATCTGACACAGATCGACACATATAGCACAAATAGGGAGTACTTTACCTCAGTCTTAGTACAGTTTTGCAAGCATAAAATGTCTATTAATATCAAGCATACCAATCTTGCCGAAAAGGACTTGTACAAATTCTTAGGAGGAAAAATATAAAGGAAATACATGAAGACAAGTAGGGCTGGGAGGAAAGAGGCACTCTTTAAAACTGCTGACTAAAAGCACTTTGTGAGAGAAAGGGCCAGAATTATGTTCTAAAACAAACAAAGAGGAAACATAGTGGAACACTTCAAAGAAAAATGCTCTGAAAGAATTTACTGCCTTGTGGCTAGAGGTGACATTGAAAGTAACATGGACACAAGTTGATTAAGCTGCTGTCAACATATTTGGCCCCAGGAATCAGTTACTATTGATTTACAGCTTACAGTAAAGGAAAAATGCAGAAACTTACAAAAAGAGCTGTATTCAGTAAATTCTATTAGCATATTCACTGCAAAGGATGAAAAAAACAAGTTGGAATTAATCTAAGGAAAAATTCACATCAAAAGACTCTGTTAGAACCAAAAGTTCCCTTTGTGCTGCAAGCCCATGAGAAAAATGAAAGCACAACAGATTTTTTTAATTATTTTTTACTTTCTGCATCCTTAAAATAGTAGACTTTTTAAAAACGGTATTTAATATATTAAATCAGTGTATTTCTAAAAATAAAATATGACTGTTTCATTCATAAAACATTCACAGCATGTTTATTTAGACATTCTGAAATGCAAAACATGACCCCTCTTCCCTGAATAAGTGATTGGCTTCTCAATTGTTTGGACCCAAATATGAATAGAAGCCAGTCAGACCTGCAGAACATGCTGTGCCTGTCACACGGGGAGCTATAGCTGCCAGGAGAAATGTCAAAGACTATCACAAAGCACCTTGCAAAAAGAGATACAGATAGTGTTACTGTGGAAATACAAATGGAAACACAGGAGTTGTTAGCAGCCACGGGTCGTGGAAATGGGCTATCAACTAAAATGAAACTAAAGTATGGACAGCATAATTGATAATACCAAGACAAAAAAAAAAAAAAAAAAAAAAAAAAAAAAAAAAAAAAAAAAAAAAAAAAAAAAAGGGCTTTTTTTCCCCAAAGAATATATAAAAAAAAAAAAAAAAAAAAAAAAAAAAAAAAAAAAAAAAAAAAAAAAAAAAAAGCCAGGTGCTTCTTTCCCACATGATATTATATGGAAAAACACTTTTACTCTGTAAATATGTATTTATAGGTATCATCTACCCACTTAAGCACACCACAGAGATGCAACCCTACCTGTAGTTTGTATTTGTGTATCTAATTCTTTTAACATCTACGGATAGCACTACATTTTCTTTTTTCTTATAGTTTTTGCTGGTTGGACGTTTGACCTGCAAATTATGTGGTGAATCACTCCATAAGACCTTTATCATTTTTATTATTTTTCTTTATCAAAATAAAGGTAATAAACAAAAACTGTTTTGATGCTGAATGTACGTTGTGTTTCTTGATTGCTTAATACACTTTCTAATTTATAATTCTGCTACATTTTCTTTCCAGCCCAGCACATGCAGAAGAAAGAAGGAAAACATGTAGTTGTCAGTTCTTTTTTTGAAAACCAAAAAACACCTGAAGCAGCTGGATCTGCTCAAATGAGAAGTTGTAACAGACAGGGGCTTGGAACATTGGCCAGCTATTTTTACATGTTTGAGACAGACAAACTCGAACTGGATAGCATGAGCTATGAAAATTAATAAGGTGCTCAGGAGAATGGATAGTCTATCATTCAAAAGAAGAGTAAAAATACTCATTTTGTGAAGCTAATAAATAATGTGTGAAAGAGGATATAGTAGCAATTCTGGGATAAATGAGGAACAATAAGGTTTTATTAAGCTTCAGGATAGTACTGTGGCAGCACTGTCTTATAAGATAAATAGTCCTTCCTGAAGTTTATCAGTCTACCCTTCGCCTAGTATGACGTGTCAGATAAGAATAAACGAGCATCTCTGAGGAGAGGTAGTGAGCAAATGAGATAGTTAGGTGGTTCCAAGTATCAGAATTGTAGTGACACTATCTTAGACCACACTGCTTTCTCAGTTACTAAAGCTGAACTACTTTGATAAATACAGCCTCCTAGAGAAGTGAAAGTGCTACATAACTCAATCATTTTACTACACTCAGGAGATTTTAGGTTGTGTGAATTGTGTGATCTCATCCACATATGCAATCCTACTCCACATAAGTGGGTGTCTGAAGTAACAAGTTGCTTTAACAGATTTATTAAATAACATGGTTACAAGTTTAGCCATCTGCTTCTTTGTTCCTGCAGGCTCCATTCTCACTATTTGCTGGGAAGTTTTTACTTCAGAAACTTGCAACTGTAGGAATGATTTTTCTTTTTCTGCAAACTCAGTGACTTGTTTCTGCTGAGCTTTGTAACTCTATGGAAATTTAACAGACCTTTCATCCACCATGCAAGTTTTCTTTTATGTGCAGACATTTTATTTTGGGGAATGTGAAAGTAACTTGATCTTACTCATATTAGCAGAAAACAATTAACTGAATGAAACACAAGCATATAAGAAGAAATTCAACTTAATACTAGAGGTCAGAGTGCAATTTTTATTTAAGTGTTCTCACCTCTCTAAATAAGAACTGTCAAAAGGCAGGAAAATGATCTCAGGGAAGTATTTCTGGATCATAAGATTTCACATTGCATTACCCTATTCAAAAACATGTTCACAGTTTGTGTGTGTTACCTCTGAAGGCACAGTGGCACAGACAACTATAAATATAAATATAAAATAGCCATAAGCATTTAGATACCTGGAGAGAAAAGCAAAATAATTAACTTATATACTGATAATAATCATATATTTTGTTCGCCATGAATATTAACACATAGAGTACATTTATTTTTTTTTTGCAAAAGCAAGTGTGCATTTACAACAAAAAGGGAAAACAGACAATTACTGAAAATAGGAAATTAGGGTTAGGGCAAAAAAAATCTTTTGAATTTCCCTTTTAGTGTATACTAGAGACAGAGGCCATCTCCACTGAGATCTGAAGGCATATGACTAAATGTGTTGTTTTCTATGATTACAAGGGAAAAGAGAGGTCGATGGAGTTCTGCTCTTTGTTTCTCCGTAAAAAACAATATTCTTATGCAAACTCATATCAAATCCTCATTTTAAGAGAGAGGTATTTTACTCAAATAAAACCCATTTTATTAAATCACAAATATTCATCCAAACTGACTCTTTTTTAGTTAGTAATGCAGAATGACTTCTTTGCTTTTGGACATATAGCTACATTTGCTTTACCAGACCTAAATTGTCAAAGAACCAGTCTGTTTCATATGATTGGTGTAGTTACCATTTTCTTATCAATTAACAATATGTTTTTCTGTAGATAAGTTTTTGGTTATGGAGGCTGCTGATAAAAGTCTTGGAACATGTTTGGCTTAGTAACTATCCTGGTAAAATGCTACAAGGAACTTCTTTATTTCATTGGCATCTTTTACAGACAGGTATTTCCTGAATAATTTCGGTTTGTCTGCTTTTAACTTATATGTCATTTGTCATCATAGCCTGATGATTTTGTCTTCCAGGCACAACAATATTAAAAACAGCCTTGAGACTGGGTTTGTTCTAAGACAGATCACTAAAAGCCAATTTGTGGGATTTTCTGGAAATTATGAGATTTTTCGGACAAGAAGTGTGAAACTAAGGATATCCTACTGCTTTCATCACGTTTACTCTGGATTTTTTCATAGTTGGTCCTATTCATTTTGAGCTACTTTATACCTGACGCTAAAACAAAATAAAAGGCCAGTTTACTATTCCAAGCAGTGAAGTGTGTAAAATCAGCTTTAAATTTATTAGAAAGTACATCAAGCATACATAGAGATTAATAAACAATGTAATCAGAATATATGATATATTAAAAAATGAAATCCCTTGTGAGAAGGCATAGATGAAAGTTGTGTAATAAACTCATTAGATATGCTACATCTTGGCAGTTGGTATTTCACTAATGATAACAGCAGCACTGACTTTAACAATCAATTTCTATGTAATATTTTGAATGTAAATTTACATAGTAGCTTGTAGATTTATGTAGAAGCAGAGCATGTTATTTTTTTTTAATTAGCTTTTTATTAATGTAACAAAGCTAAACTAAAGTTCAATGGAAGCCATTACCATGGCTTTCAGAGACTTTCGGCAGCCCCTAAGTGAGATGTTAAAAGTAGTTAAATGAAGAAAAATATATTTAATGCAATGCCATGACTGTTTTAAGGAATATTGGTAACATCAGACAAGAAGTCATGGTGAAATAGAATGGGCAGGTAAGATTAAAGTGTTGAAAACTTCTGGAGCAGAAGTTAACTCTGCAGACACAGCTCAAGTAATAAACGTAGAGAGAGAGAGAGGAATGTATAAATATGAAGAGGAATTTGGAAAGACATGCAGTGAAAGTGTCAGGCTTTTTCATTTCTGATGATCTATAACATGGTGGAGAAAGACTGCAGAAAATAATGTTATACTCCTGGGTGATAAGGAAGGTAGTGAGATTTTCAATTAACATTACTGATTATTGTAATAATGCTTAAAGCCTGCAAGTCTGTTCTTTTCATTGTACCTATATCACGGCTAGGGCAAATACAAGCAAGAAAGGCAAGACAATTCTATAGTTTGAACCTGATCACTAAAAAAACCATTTCCTTCATGCCACAATAGTGCTTACTTCCGTCACGATCCGCTAATACGAGCGGGAGTCGTGATGGTTCATTCATCGATCTCAGAGTGCAAAAGACACAAAGGGGATTTCAGTTTCAATCAACAATGCACTTTTATTGAGTGCCAACAACACAATTATGCGATAGAGGAGAGAGAGAGAGATAGAGAAACAAAGTAGAGAGGAGAAGAGAGAGAGAGTGGGAATAGCTACCAACGGATGAGACGAAGTCCTCCTGGTCCTCTGCCAATAGATTCGCCGGCGTCCGTGGGGAGATCTCATCGTGGTTAATTCAGAAAGTCCCTTTATAGTCTTTTCGAAGACGAGGGGCAACTGGACAGGAGGTGAGGAAATCTGCAGCCATTGTTCGGGTGTTCAGAACAGGTGTCCAAGACAGGCCATTCCTTCTTGCTTCAGTGCCGTCCTTCCCGTCTGGGTAGCCAGAACGGCGCCATCGCGACCAGTTCTCCAGGAATGCATATCAGTCCTCAGCGGGCACACCTGCAGGCAACACTTGGCAAACATCCCACCTCAGCCAGGCCAGGACTCTTGTGCAAAAGTCCTTTGGGGTTTTTAGGGTTTCAGTCTCTGTCTTAGTCGATGATCGTGAGGCAGATGAGGGATTTTCGGACCATCTCTTACAACTTCAAAATTAGTACACTGCAGTTTAGACTTGCTCATAGTGTGTCATTATATGAAAGTCTGCCTTACTACTTATTGCTGCCAGGAAATAGCTCAATATTTATGAAGGAGTCAAGTACTTCACATAAGAAGGACGCACTTCTTTCCATCATCAAAGATAATCACTGAATGATTAGCAGATTTTGTTAACCATATTATCAGAAAAGAAAATTATGAAATATATATTTTGTAACAAGTTGAATAGATAATATGTATATAATTTCAGGAAGAACTATATTAAAGAAAAAAACCAAACATCTATGTGATAAGTGTTCTTGCTGGATTTGTGTAATAAAGCCTTAAATGGCGTGTCCTTGAAGAGACCTGACTCAGCAACAGTCTCCTGTATGTCATCATTTATATGTACAGATCTAATCAGAACTTACATATTTAATAAAATATCATAGTGACAGGTTACTTCCAATGTGGTGCAACCAGTAGTATCAATACTTGGCAAGGTACCTACTACCCAACATGCAGAAAAGCATTGATGTTGATTTTTTTTTCCTTTGGATTCCTCTGTTTTAAGAGATGTTGATAATTTTCCTTTCAAATTAAAAAAAAATAAAATCTAATTCAAACAAGATGATGCACAACATTCACAGTTCAATGTATGTGCAGTAGTTCTGATAGATCAAGACATTTCAGGATAAAAACCATGGAGTCCATCTTGACATCTTAGAAATCCAGTAACATAAAACTTGGTGGTGCATTAATGAACTTGATGGGTCATGATACTGTTTGTCCTATATGTTGTCATTTTATTTTTACATGTAACATTTTTTATAACCTGTAGTAGATCTATATGAGAAAAGAGGTTTCAGCTGAAGCATCATTCTATTTGATCAGTTAATCCTAATGCTCTAAGACCTTTGTGTGCTATTAACATACCTCCTCCACTTATAAAATTATAGACAGCAAAAATCCCTAAATGTATAGCTTTCACATTCATCTCATAGAACTGTAATGATGTAGAAGTTACTTCAGATAATCCATAGGCTTGTGACTGTATTTTCTCCACAGTTTTGATATTTTCTAAAAATCTATCAAAAAGTAGTAGTAAACAAAGCAAAATAAAGAGTCTTTGAGTCTTTTGTGCTTAGTATTTCTTAGCCCATATAGATTTTTATTGCTTTTCTTTCAAAAGTCATTCTATACTCTTCAGTTAAGGTTCTACCCATGTTGATAATCTATTTTAGAGTTAAAAGGTTCTGAATTCTTATTTAACCATGGTGGAAAAAAAAAAGATTTTCTAGAAATAATTAAGGAAAATAACAATCCCTCTAGGGCATATCCATGGCTCATATTAATTATTTTCAAAGGCTAACATTATATCTCTATCCTGATCTATGGACAAAGAGCCACAGTTACACCACATTCATATCAAGTAGCAATTGTTTAGGTGACAGCCATACTTACATGTGTTCAACACATCATGGGGGATATCCTCACACTTAGAAAACCAAGTAATAACCTAAAATGCTTCTTGGTTGAAGTTATATATTATGGTTTATATTTTTATATTTATTTATCTGGAAAATGTAAGCAAAACCTTTTATAAATCTGGGGGAAAATTCTAGTTTATGGTACATAACTGTTCTGTGAAAGACTATAAGAGGAATCAAAAACAGGAATGAAATCAGATTCCTTCTGCTAAAACGAAATAAACAGATTATTATCAAAATTCTGAGAAGTTGGAAAAAACTGTGTAGTTCATATATAACCTTTTTTGCTATAGATCTTATTACATATCCTACTGGCAAGAGCAATTTATAAATGGAGGTTCAAAAGTAACTTTATTAGTCTTGGTTTTGAAATATGTGTTTCTGCATAAGAAGAATGCTGTTAGATGCTGTCCATTCTCTCATCTTGGGGAACTGCTTATCCCATAAATGTACATTTACTTCTGAAGTGGAATCATAGAACAAGTGATCATTCCCAGAATTTACTATTGGAGGTGAGTTTGCAAGTGTTTAAAACAGATGTGCGAGTGAAATGGCGGAGTAATCTTAATAAGGAAAGTGATGTGTAATATACACAGCACAATGGACTAAGAAATCTCTGTGTATGTGTATGTAATATGATGCCAATTCCATTTTTCAGTGGGCGTTTCCTGGAGAACATTCTTCTCCTCCCCATCCCTTTGCAAAGGAAACTGTTCTCCTGCAGTTCCTGAGATGAGAACCAAAGCTTATAATCTGATGGAGAAGTGGAGCAATTTTTAACTTGTAGATCATCCATAAGTTATACTTTGTTGTAAGTTACTCCTTTCACTGATAGCAAATACAATTTAGTCTGTCTAGAGCTTTTATTTTTCTCAAAACTTGTATTAAATATTAAACTAATACAGCCATATAGCAACTGTAAATGATTAAACCTACTACAGTAATTCAAATATCTTATTTTTTCCAGCTGAATAAAATCCTAATTCTAAAGACTGCTGTAATGAATCATGATATGTTTGCATTTCAAAACAACAATAATGACAGCAGTGAAAAATATTTCACAATTCACTTTTTTTGTAAAACCAGATATGGCTTTAATCTTTATTATAATGTCACCTGCTGCTGCCAATATGCTTAAATATCTTTCATAGTTTTCCCGTATCCTCAAAAATTGTTATTCCTATGCATATCACATGTAAAAATCATTCCCAGCTTCATAGGGGTGTGACATCCTGTGCAAAGCAGAAGGTATTTTCTTAACCTGTTTACTAAAAAATTTTATTTAATCTGTCTTTTTTTAATAACTTTCTGGACCAATTGGTTAATTTCAACTAATAGAAAATGAAATTACAACAAAAGCTGCTAGAAAATGACCACTTGCATATAAAGACCCAAGTTAGGCATCCCCGAACGGGAGAGGGCAGAAATCTGTTTGCATAACTCTTTTAGGATCAGCTGTCTATCGAAAGGCAGACACATTCTCATCATATGATCATCTGGAATTTGACTGCAGACTAGCATTGATGCGGATGTTTCTTGCCTAGGATGAATATTGCTGAAATATGGGAAGACTTGTGGAAGGGGAGGGAAAAGGCTTTGACAGAACAGCTGGCTAAGTGACAAAGTACATGAAGTCATAGGTATTGCTTTCACCATTCGGAAACAGTTTGGTTTTCTTTTCTGCTTTATTTTCACCATTTTAAGTTGAGGTAGAATAAAGGAAAGACTCACATAAAGGAACTCCTTTGTTTGAATGTTTTTTATTCTGAAAACAAAACCAAAAATCTCTCTTGAACATAACGTGTAGTTTGTAACTACAGGAAAAAAAAAACACATGAAAAGTTCAATGATTAGATGTGAATTTGACACTTTTGAAAGAGATAAGGGATCAAACGCCTCACATTCCTAAATGCAGTAAAATTATTGCCAGGTCTTCTAGGAATATATGATTATTCTTTTAGCCAGAACATTTTGAAACAGTTGCACAGTGTCATTCATGCAGCTCAGATTACTCTTCTCTGTCTTAAACAGTGTAAACCATGCTTGTACAAATTCATCACAGTCCCAGACAGACAACATACCATATATATATACACATACATATATATAGGCATATAACTCATCAGGATACGCAAATATAGGCTCAAGGGTTCTGTCAACGCACCCATAGGATTTCTGCCAGAGCTGGCTAACATCTGACCTACCGAGATGGCACTTAGGTACAACTGACTCCAGGTGAACATGTACACCATGAACACCTCCACCCTGTGTGGAGGCAGCTACAGGGACAATCTCTGTGGCTTACAAAAACTTCTAGTTGTGAAAAATAACTTTATTAAACAAGCAAATGCCACTTAGATCCTCAAGTTATATTCTTTTAGGAATACAGGTTCCGTTAATATCCACAGTTTAGCCAGGATAAGCTCAGACTGATTGGTAATTGAAAATTTATCCATGAAGTCGGCATAAAATATTTGACACTTAGTTTGCGAACCCAAATGAAATGCATGGGTTTGTTGATGAAAAGTACAGATAACCCTGTGAAAAAAATGTTGCTTTTGAGCAACATTTTATTTTGGTATATCTTAGAAGTTCAATCTGTTAGAAGCTCAAGTAGTTAGGTAAAGACCTACTTGTTCCCCTCTACTCTCAATCAAAAAAATCTACCTAAATTTTACTTTAGGCACTGGAGTGCGTTTTTTAAGGTCCATTTGTTTTCCATATCCCTCATTTTATTTTTCACATATACAGATGAAAAGACATCCCTAGAACTGTTATGAGTTCACATATGGTCACCATTTGTAAATGAAATAACTTCTCATCTAAAGCTGATAAATATTCTCTAGACACCTTGCAATTTTAACCTATTAGAAAATTCTGTTGAGATAGAGGAACACACTTTCTGCTTTCATTCCTTACTTAAAGCAACTAACCCTATTTAGAAGCAACTGAAATGTCTTGAACTTTGCCTCCTTTCAGCAGTGAGTAGATTCATTTTAGGAAAATTAATTGTTCTTATCATATCTCAAAGGCTGAAAAGTTTTCACCACTCTTTTATGAACTAGTTTTCAAATAAGTGCATTATCTCCTTTCATTTTCCCCTGAAGAATAATGTAAGGAAAATGTTTGTTTACAAAATAAAGTCTTTCCAATAATTAAAAAAAGACAAAGAGGTATCAACTACTTAGGAAAATCCTTTCTTACTTCTCAGTTAGATCAACTGTAAAAATAGCTACCAATTTCATAAGAAGGGAAATAATCTAGAGGAAGATGAATGTAGGATGATAGAGGAATAGAATGAAGATTCAGCCAGCATAGATATAAATCACTAGATTAATTTAAGAATCTTTGCATGGTCTCTTGCATCTAATAAGAAATATGGTATGGAGAATTAAATCATAATATAAACTTAAACAAATTTCTGATAAAATAAAGCTCAGTTACAAACTATGAATACATCCCTCATTTTATACTTCTTTGTTAACCACTAAGTTAATGAAGGCACAGCATTATGCTTCTCGTGATTTATATGATGAAAACATGTATCTGGACCACAACTACTATTTACACAAACACAGCCCTATCTCCCAGTGGAATCCATTGCCTAGTGGATCATGGAACAAGCCTTATTTGTCTTGTGGGTCACTTATTCATCTTTAACATGCAACTGGAAGTTGCATTTGCTTTTCAACTCTGCCGTATAATGAAAATCTATTGTACCAAATAGCTTGTTTGGATTTATTTAGAAAGAAAGATTTCTTTTTGTCTTAAAATACACTTCAACTGCAAGTATGTGAACTTAACTAGGACTCAAGGAAACGTGGAACAGACACCAAGGATGGTTGTTTGTACATCCAACCCAGGGATGACTTGGATGTACAAACATAGGTTAAAGACACTGTGGATTCAGAGATGCAGCTCCACCAAAAGGATTTCCTCTTCTCATCGCTTCCTACTGACATCTTAGTACTAAAATGCAAAGCAGATGGTCCTATTTGGTAGTTTTATATTTGTGAAATGCAACCTTGTATCACTTAAAGAGTTCTGATACTTGCTGAGGTGAATTTTCAGGATTTTTTTAAAGAAAACTGTCCATCATCATAATGCAAGAGTCAGTGAGCCCAGGATCAGACACATTGCTTAAAGGAACTAATTAATTAAGTGAGGTTGAATAGAACAGCATGAAACAGAAGAAATATAAAGTACCTTTTTTTCCTCCCTGTTTCAGTACCGTGGTGACTAATGTTTATTAAGTCCCCATAGTGAGATGCTGAGAGGTTTTTCTCAAGATGTCATGCTGTTTTAAAAGGAAACAATGGTTTGTGCTAAAGTCAACTCATGCTGAGCTACATTAACTGCACCGTGTTATCAGCTGATAATGGTGTTATTAACACATTACCCACTGTGTATATTTGTGAATTAGGATATTTCCTTGTTAATGGAATTGAGCCATTTTCTTTGAAATGGCAAGTATTAGGCATTTTGACATCATTTTGGAGAGGTTGACAATACAGCCCCATTTATGGGGTGGATTTTTTTTTTTTTCTTTTGGATCTTCACCCTTTAAACTTCAGGAAGCATGTTTACTTTTACTCCACTGTCTTGCTTTGAGTTTCATTGAGACCATTGAAAGGGCATGATTTTTACAGTGAAAGAAAAATATAAAAATATGTTATGTTGGAGAATACTCACACCATAAATTCTGAACATTCCAAAAGGTCACCCACTAATACGACAGTAAATGATGACTCTTACATTGCATTACTGAAAGGCTGTTGCTGAAGTATAGCAATTGGGTTTTTTTCCTAGTTAGGTAGCACTGGCCAAACTCTGGAGCGTAGTAGAAAGTCCAGTTTCTTGCTCATTAGAGGAGAGTTGGAGATAAACACATTTCCTGTAAATTCAACATAATCAGTAAGCCTACCCAACCACACATTTGTTACACATGATCAAATAAAACAAAATGTACTCTTCCTAAAAACAGTGAGTCAAAACATGTTGCTGCGATTTTCATGCTTATTTGCTTCCTTCTGAGCCTAAGACCATGACATGAATAATGATATAATCGTTATATAAATACAGGGAAGCAAATGGCAGCACAATTATGTGATTAAAAATTACCTTTATTTGTGCTTTCCTGTGTAAGGAAAAGTACATACTGTTCAATTTGTAAACATTGGCAAAAACAAAGCAATACCTTTCATCTATGATCATTTCATGAACTTGAAATAGGAGGCAAATTAAAGCTTTTTTTTTTTTTAATATTTGCCAGGTAAAAAATCCAAGGACTAATATTCCAGACTATGAAACCTTGAAAGAATAAAAATTCTTCTATATTTCATGAGATAATGAAATTTTAGCTCTCTGTCTACTCACAGCTTCATATTTTTTTCTAGAAAATATTTCCAGCTGAAAGTAATTAAATAATTAAATAGTCCTAATGAAGTAGACAAAGGTACGTCTTGCTGGAAGCTGTAAATTTTCAGGGTAATCAAAAGGTTGCGGTCTTTTAATTTTGTTGTGCAAAGAGGGTAAAGACTCAAAATCAAACAACAATACATGTTGATATAAAGCAGTACTATGTAATCTATGTCAGAGAGAAGTTCTTCACATTTCAGTAACATAAACTTATAACCATAAACCAAAAATGTCTCAAATATGTAGCTTAATCATTATCTTCTAAAGGTTTTGTGAATTAGCAGTAACTGATATTACAAAAATATTGGATTATCTTTCTAGTTCTATTATGCATATTCTTCAAGATCTTGGGTTCTTTCTTTATCCTCTCTGACTAAGCTCCTAATTTGTATCATGGATGTAATAATTTTTTCATTTGTCAGACCCATCTGTATTTATATTTATTTTTTTAATTCAGGCTTCCTCTTTCTATATACTTGGATAGTAACAATCACAGTACAACTCATCTCTACATAAGCTTCTAAATGCTTCTACAAGAAAAATAAATTTTGAGAGAATATAATTTCCAGTGCAGAGAATTGTATCTAAAGGTCTTAAGTTTACCTGGGAGCTCTAAATCTCCTTGGATCTCCTGGGCCACTGAAATGGAGATGTTAAAACTGTCTTTATACATTCGAGAAAACTTTAGCTGAAGTCTTTTTTGTTTCCTTTTTCCAAGCCAAAGTGGGGTAGATTTTAACTGTTTTGGGGTTGGTTTTTTTTTTTTTTTTCCCAGATTATACTATATGAATGCAAGACAAGACCATCTTTCTTTTATGTGCCTTTTTTTTCACCTGAAGATCTCTGCTGCAGATTATATAGTTGAGCGAATGGTTTGTGCTAAATACAAACATTGCATCACACAATATTCAGCATTGTGAGTAAAGTTCTGTGTAGTTTTATAGCCCTTTTCTAGCATTTAGCCCTGAAACTATCAAGGTCTTTACATATTTTCATTCTGCGTCGGGAAGTAGTCCCACCCGAATTCCACTGCTGAGAACAGGTCTAGAGAAAATTCATAATGACTTTAATATATAAATATTTACATATATATATACATTGTATGTTTATATATATATATATACACTAAAAGTAGACCCAGCACTACAAGAGATTTCCAGTTTCTATAGCTCGTATTTGTTCATTGCATAAGATATAATATAATGTTTCTAGTGCTTTCATTGATATTGCCATAGTATACACATCACCAAGCAAAACATATGGCAACAATGTCCTTTCAGAGCAAGAATGCCCCCATGAAATATTGGTCCTAAGTCTGACCAAGGGAGAAAATATATTATTTTAAATAGAGTCTTTTCTGGTTTCTTCTTGTTTGTTTGTCCTCTTCATAATCAAAATAAATCAATGGATATTTTATGCAGATAACACAAACACTGAAGAATTTGCAACAGATAACTTAGGTTAGCATCAGTTAGATTGTACAAAGTGGTTATACCTGTAAGAGGCTGTGCATCTGCAAGAGTTTCAAGCAGCAAATAATCCAGGAAATATTTCAGAGTGAGCTGACATCCCTCTCAGGTGTTCACCCATTTAAGCTCTTGGAAAAGGTGTTACCTTTTCTCTTTGCTTTATACTGCCTTGCCAAATGGATTTTAAATAGCATCTTAGGCACTGTTCCCATGACCATTCTTAGAGCTCATGGACACTGAATATTATACAAAATGATCTTTCATTAAAAGTTGGGTAGATAATTCAGAGCTGAAATTAGAGTCAGGAAAATAGCCCAAAATGAGAGATTATCAAGGCTGACAGTAATAAAAATATCTGCTGACATCAATCAAAAATAGTTGAACTCATGTGGCAGTGATTTCACTAAATAGATATGACTTCACAGCCTACCTTTGCTTATTCATACATTTTGGTAATGTGGAGAAAATGTCGTTTTTCATGCTAATGAATAAATGAAGGCCAAAGTATCATAAGTGCAATGCTGGGGTTTTGCTGTACATCTCTTACCCTACATAGTTTCTTCTTGGAATGCTTTGTATGAAAATCCATTGCCCACTCAAAAAAGCTGGTACAGGAGTTGCAGGAAGTTTTTTATTGCCATCCCTCTTTGCTTTTGTGTTTGCCTCTCCCTGTTTTCTCCACTTGTATCTGGCAGGGAACTGGAATGATAAGACAGTGTTTTGTGCAAAACTATGCAATCATATTTTTAATAAGTTGACTGGATATTCTTTTGTTATAAAATATTTATTTCTAAATACATGTATTTGCAATAAAGCAAAGAACAGGAAAAACATATTTCATTTGCAATTGAAACAATATAGTATTGTTTTCTAAATGTATGATGCTACTTAATTTCACTACAACATTCCCTTATTAATTTATGCAGTTCATTAAGTTTAACTGGCATCTACAGAAAAAATGATCTTAGAGTTTGATTTGCAGCAGGGGGAGATGTACTCATAATGAATATCTTTGTTTTGCTTTCCCCCCATATTTTCAGCTAGGAAAACTGTATTTCTAGAGGGATTTCCTCTGAAAAACAGTAACAACAAAAAATTTCTCTTTGCATTTCTATTAAAATAAAAAAACAGTGAAATGATGAAAAAACAATTATGAGCTTTAAATTTTAAGTATTTAATAACTTATTTCTAGATACCAGTTCTGCAATTTTAAAGCTATTCTGAAATAAAAATTAATGTAATTGTTTTTAGAACTGTGTTGTATATGTATCTTGGAGATTGAGGACTAATTGGAAGAAATGGGATCCACTTGACTAAGAAGGCTAAGTGACTAAGTAAGGGGACTAAGAATTCCTCATATCAACTAAGGAAAAACAACAACCAGTATTGCAACTGGTAAAGTCAAAGTATGTTCTTAAAGAGACTGCTATAGATGAAAATTGTCATTTCAGCTGAAGTTCTTTCTTAATACACATTTTTCTCAAAATCATCTGAATATTTATAGTTGAGGATTAGCTGTGTCTGTGTATATATTTCAGTATGACTGCTAACAGCAGACCATGAGGGGGAAGTGTGTCATGCAGTAACAAATGACATGATTATTTTAATTATATTATGAATGGTTAAATATACCTTTGTTTTACTAAAGATTTTATGAGTACATAATCAAGGTAACAGTAGTTCAGTAAAGCAATGTGTGTAGTAATAGGAGGAATCTGGCAAAATGAACATTGTTTTGAGATTTAGAAACCATGGCAAATAGGTCTTGTATGAGACTTTCTCTAGAAGTATTGTGAAAGACGTCACTTATAAAGCTGAAAAGAGTAAGCATTGGCAATGCTAATATGCAGCCTCCAAATCATGATCTACTTTGTAATTAAAGGGAAAAACAAATAAACAGTAATTTAGGATATGACTTTTCTTCTTAAATGAGTACTCAAGTTCTTTGCTTTAGACATGAAAAATCAGGAATAAGACAGTCGAAGAAAGAGTGTGGTTTAGGTAAGTCAGGTGGAACTAGGTTTACTTAAAAGTCTGAGATGTTATTATTGTATTACAATGTAAATATGTTTTGTCAATATCAAAGACACTCGATGAGAAGCAGTCTCATGTTAACAAGTGTTACCCCTGAAAACCTCTGAACAGCTGGTGTTTGAATAAACTATGAGTCTTGTAATTCTAGGACAGTTCTAGGCAGAAAGAGAAAATGCTCTATAAGTGAAAAAAAAAATAGTCAAATTTTAATAGTGTGAACAAAACGCAAATGGCTATTACTGTTAATTCATTTACAGTGGTACACACACAGTCGAAATTTTCTAATTAGTACAAAAGAAACCTCATTAGCAAAGCTACAGTTAGCAGCTGTTATATCTTAAGAAAAAAAGCCAAACGAAACCAAAACAAACCCACCAAACCCGTATGAAAGCTAAACTTTTTTCTCATTTGCCAGGTTCAGAGACAATGACCACAGTCAGATACAACCCACTGACTGCACCAGACGGTTGGTGCCAAGGCAGGGATGAGGTCAGGCCAGGACATCAGCCTGCAGCTCAGGGTCCCTGTCTGGATAAATGAGGTAAGTGGCCCAGTCATGCTGTTAAGGGCCCTGGATTAGTCTCAAATGAAACCAGTTCCCATAGACAGAAGACCAGCCAGAGTCTCCCTGCTGTTTGTCTGGGAGCCTCCTCTTTCTCCTCTGCTAGACTGTTCTTTCAAATACACCACTGCAACATCTCTAAGTTGGCCATGAGCCTCAGCAGCCAAATCCACTAGAGGAGGGATGTTTTCATGGACATTCCCAATACTCTCAGAGACCCCACGTCAATTCTTTTAGCATGGGTTCTGAACTGTCGTGATAAGTTTTTGGCATTTTCTCAGCATCCAAGGAATGGGATGTTAATTAAGGGGTTGTCTTCCAACTTTTTTCTCAGGAAAAACACATTCTTGAAAGTGACAGTTTTTGTCCTCGCTCTAGGGTCTACTTGGGACCATTTTTGTCTGGTTTCTAACAGACTTTATCCTTTGCTCTTTCTTTGCTCTTCTGTAGCTCTGTGTTAAGTATGACTTTGGCATAAATGGTGTCCTGTGCATATGTTGGATACACTTGCTTCTCTCTGTTACCACTCAAATCTGTTTTGCTCAGCTTCTAAGTCTGTATTATTAACAGAGGAGCTGTTGCTATCATTAATAAGTTGGATATGAGATTGTATCCATACTCTAAAGGCCTCTGCTGTCACCCCAGTCCTGTACTCTTAGATGCTTCATGATTATTATAGAGCCATGGATCACACCTTCTCCACAAAATAACTAATATGAATAACTATATAATACTAATATCTAGGTAGAATTTGTTAACAAAGTTGTAACACAGACTCAGGTAAAGCCAAAGTAAACAAAAATGAATTAATAGCCACTTGGTCATTAGGTAATTGCTCTTTCAGCTTAACTGATTAAAACAAAGCTCCAAGCAAGTCAAGATGGAGTCCAGAAAAGGCAAGCCTCACAGCCCAGCCTGAGGCTTTGAAAAGTTAGTAAAAACTCTTATTACCAGTGGCAATACTGAGTTTGCATGCTGTAGCTATTTTTTAAGTAAAAAGGTACATTTAAAAGTTAGCAGTCTTGCTCATACTTCCCAAGTTTAGATAGAATCATTTAACCTGTACCTTCTGGGAAGTTGGTGTCAAGGTAATAATTTTCATACTGCTGGTTTTCTAGGACACGTCTTAGTGCCATGACACCACCTAAACTCAGAACCTATAAATGTGAATGTAACAACTTACACAGTAAGTGTAAGAACACAGTAGCACATGTTGACTGTGTTCCTTTTTTTGAAGTGCTTGTTCTTGTCGAAAACAGGACCAGAATGGAAGAAGATAAATGAATTATTAGCTTTTAAAAATAAAGATTAATTATGCAATAATATGCCTATCATAGATTGGAAATAGGGAAATTCCGCTTGTCTTGAAGTATTTCTGTACTATATCTAGGACTCATATGAATCATTAACATTGTTTATCACTGATACCATCCATGAAGGTTATTTGTCTGATCTTTTAAATTTTTCAATATTTGCTTTTAATAAATATGTCACTGACCCATAAAGGCTCCATAAAACCTTTCTCTGTATTCGTGATTCTGTTTAGGACCTACTGTTTCACTGTACTGAAACAATGATGGCAAATCTTTAAAGCCAGTTATTGGATCCAAACCTATCTGAAAACAAGAGGATACTCATTTCTACAAGCAACACCATAAAAATAATTCCTTTTGATATCAGTATATCCCTCTTTATAATTTGCATGCATACAAAAACAAGTAAAAAGCAGTCATTCTTTATAGAACATGTTGAATAATAGAACTTATTAAGAATCATGTGTGGATTCAAAAGTTTTTAGCTTCAGACGGTGATGAATAAGAGAAAGTGTTTAAATATGCATACAGCATTTCCAGCTCAGAAATGTGTGATCCAGTGAGACTAAGAAAGTATCCAGAGGAAGTATTGCTACATATTTTTATAGTCTTGTGCTTTCTTCTCTGTGTCTGCTTTTGGCTATTATCAGGGAAAAGGCTGGATTAGATATACCTTTGAGCTAAACTAGTATAGCCATCCTATTTTTCTATATTACTTGCCACAAAGGTATGCCTCATTTATAATCAGATCTAGTTATTTGCCTGAAACCAGACAACACAGGAATAAAGGAACTCTAAAAAAATCATAAACACTTTCTAGTTCCTTATCAAGTGACATTTAACACTTGGCTGTTGAAAACCAGATCAACAGATTTTAAATTTAGATAAAATATCATTTACAGTCCTATAATCTCCTAAATTAGAATCACTACTGGTATACTAATCATCCTGTCTCTGTGGGCCATCTGAAATTTTCTTCAGATGGAAGACTCCAGATAGAAGATTCAAGAGAATCTACAGAAGGTGCAATGTGTCCTCCAGAGATAAGATCTAGTCCAACAATTTCACAAGTAGATGTTGCCCTCATGCGTCCAAAAAAATTTTTTTTGACTGGGAAAGGACATGATATGAAAAATCTGAGATAAGACAGAGATGGTAGCATACGTGATAAGTGACAGTAACAGGGAGAGTTCACAAATGGAAAGAAGAAATTATACAAAACCACAAAAAAACCACTGACCAAACACAAAGAAACAAAAAAGGTTAGGACAACCAAGAAGTTGACACATTAAGGTCAAAGCTGTCACAATAATAAGGCCATTGATAGACTAGGATGAAAGGGGATAAAATGAACTTAAGACATTAGAAATAGTAAACAGAATGAAGAATTAGTGCTAGAGTGGATTGGGTACACAAAAGAAGAAAGAATGACTGCAAAACAGGAAGATAATGATGCAATTTAGTAAAAAGATTTTAGAAATAAAACAAAGAATATTGGGAACAAGAGTGGAGGCTAGTATTATCAAGGAGAAGTAGAATCATTGGAATGGACAGAATGAGGTAAAGTATTGTGGTGGTGGTCCTGTAGAGCTGCACTGCAGAAAAATATCATTTAGTCCAAACTGATTACTAATATTCAATGAGAAAAAGTCATGTATGATCCAGGTGTTAAATCCTGTTGCAGGGCAAATCAAGGTTAAAAACTTCAGAAGTGCTATTTTGGTATAATTGTTGAATGTTATAGGAGCTGGACTGGATTATTTTTGTGCACGTGTGAGAAAATAACGATGTGAAGAAATTAAGGAAAATATGAATATTGTAATATTCATAGAGATTTCATTAAATGTGGTGGCTCTTGAGATGCATAACTTCTCTTTTGTGCCTCATTGCATATCACATTAAGGAAGTGATGGCTGGAATTCATTTTGTAAATAGATCGGTAGCAATGGTCAATAAATTCCTTTCACTGCTTGACTGTGTATATGCATCTGTGACATCATTAATATATAATTTTACAAGAAAGTGTTGGCAAACTCCAGAGGTTGTTCTTTTGTCTTTTTCCTTTTCTTCTTTTTCCCTGCTTTTCAAATGTGAAGCTTTAAAAGTGATTTTCTTCCAACATAGAAGGATAGAAGGAAAACAACCATGGAACATCATTGACTAATTTTCAAGACTGTGCCCCTGGCAGTATCCACCCACCACAGTGTAATATTAGATTAAATATGTACCTTGCAAAGAAGTTCCTTAATGGGACTGCACTACTGCAGGTACAGAATTACTGTAGGTACATTCTGTGACTCTTTTATAGAGCACCTTGAAAATTTTGTATCGCCTGATAATTTGAATTATATTCATTCTCTCTATTCAACAAAAATGTGTTTAACCAAATAACAGTAAAAATCTCATTTAGCAAAAATGCCCAAGAATTCCATGTCCATGAAGGATAAAAGTATTTTCTGGAAGTTCATGTCACATATCTTACAATTTTCTTACCCAAAAAATAGAATGCATGTGAGATTTTAAGAAATGGGAATCCATCTGTGCTAGGTTAACATTTAAATTCTATGTCTGTCAAGTCCTTTTTACAATGATGTTAACCTGTCAATTGTATTTCTGTTTATTTCTGCAACATGTTTTAAACATAAGTAGTTTTTCATGCCTACACATCTATGTTAAAACTTCTCTGTTTACAGGTAAAAACACAATCTAATTCTGGAATTATTTTTTTTACTTAATATTTTCTCAATGTATTCTCTTCATGCTTCTTCATTTAATTTCATTAAAGAATTTGAAACAGAATTATATAGAACATTCATTCAGATTTCAGTTCTAATAATGAAAATGATAAAACTCTCTTTTTCTTCCCCTCTTGAGGAAAGGCAACTGGTGCCCAAATCCCATTTTCAAACTGAGATCCTTCAAGTTTTATCTGCCACCTACTCCCCTTTGACTTGAAAAACATTATCTCTGGTAGCAGTACAAACAATATTTTTTGAATCTTTATTTTTCCCTCCATTTTGTGACCTTCTCATTCCTCTCTTCATACAGCTCTACTAAGGACCATATATTTGTTATTGTTTAAGACAGAAAGCAGTGTTCAGAGTTGCCTGGCAGCAAGTTTGTAATATTCCCAGTAATTAGGTCATGGGAATTGGGAGACAGAAGAAATGGATCTTTGCAGCCCAGGGGGAAATCTGCTAGAGCCTGACTGATTCCAAAGTTTTGGCATGGAAAACTTGTCATTTGATGATTAGTTTCCAAACCTCTCTTATGTCAAATAGTGTTGTTTGTTCATAAAACATTCTACAATGGTCTCTCCCCAAGGCTCACTAGAACAAACTATGTGACAACAGAAAGTTGCTGGGAGTATCAGTAATTGCAGTCAATGTGATTCAACTGGCAGCACAGTTTAGAAATTCTTTGCCTAACTGCACTTGTCCTGTGCATAGAAGTGGAGCAGAAGGCCTGTAATCAATATGTATATGTGTATACACACAACATATATATGTATATTTAAACATTATTTATAGTGTATTATATGCACTATAAATGTTGATATATTTGTTTGACATATAGAATAGATCTGGAAGTTGTACATACGTATTTTATAAATTTATATATTAATGTCATCTTAGTGATCTTCCAGGCTAAGGAAGTTTCAATATTACAAACTTCAGAAAGACAAAAATAACTTGAAAAATATTTCAAAGGATTACTTGGGCACAAATTGATGACTTGAATAAGTCATCACTGAATGCTTCTTTCAGATTGCTGCACATTGCTACATAAAAAGAGGATATTATACAGTAAAATAAAAGCAACAAAAAGTGTTTTCACTGCTGTTATATTCTAAACCACAGCATTTTCAAGTAATTAAAAATATCATAAGACTTACAGACTTATCCACATAAATTCAAGGACAAAGTTTAAAAATTTAACTATGCTGCAAATTCATTTGTATAATTTGCTTCTTTCAAATTTACACAGTAGGAAGTTTTCAAAAATTCCTACACATTGTTAGGTTTCATACTAATTAGCAGTTGTGTGAAGCAAGGATTCCTGAATATGAGCATAGAATGATAGAACAAGCCGTGAAAATACAGTGGTAGTGTGATAACCAAGGCTGAGTGAACTTGGGTGCCACAAGTGTGAGTATGAAACAATTTCTACAGAGCAATAGAGTACAGACTGGATACTAGATAATTCTGATCTTAAAATCTGGTCTCAGGCGACTCTCTTACTCTCACAGCAAGAGATTAAGGTCTGAAATATCTTCCTGCATTAAGAGTATGAAGGATGATGTCAAAAGATGACAAAGATGATTAACCTATGTGCCAAAATAAAATTTTATAAATGTCATTAGGAGCTGGAGAACCTGGTTTAAGGTGCTAGGAAACCAAGTAGAAAACAAGGTAGGAATAAAATGTGGCATTAGTGCACATTCTGTCACAGACCACTAAAAAACACGGGCAAAAGGGGCGCAAGTAGATTTTGTCTGTTAATGTTCCCAGTGAAAAAAGTGATACTTGCTAAGAACTTCATCCCATGGTGTTCTGTGGTTCATAAATAATAATAAAATACAATAGTAATTATAATAAAGTGAAAGCTGAAAAGCTTTCATAAGTATTAGCAAAGAATGATCATGGTGTCTGAAAGCATCAGATGCCTTAGCATATTTAAGGACTGATTTCAGAGGTAAGACTATCATAAGAACAGTCATTGGCCTGCTAAAACAATAAGGAAATATCTTAACTATTTTAAATTATCATAACTCTATTGAAGTAATTGAGGAAATATTAGTTTAAATCAGCATAGGTTATGTTACTTCATTCTATGTCAATTCAAGACTATTATTAGGTAACTGACACCACAGATGTAACAGTAGTAATAAAAAACATTAACAGTTTTGATCTTATATCCTGATATTATCAGATTGAATTGAAGGAGAAGAAGAGATAAAGAAAATTAAAATCCTTTGTGAAATCAAAGAATTATAGAATCATTAAGGTTGGAAAGGACCTCCAAGGTCATTCAGTCCGAGGTCCATCAAGTGCCAGGTCCAGTCATTTCATGAATACTTCCTTGAATACTTCCAGGAATGGTGACTCCACCACTTCTCTGGTCAGCCCATTCCAATGCTTAACTACCCATTCAGTTAAGAAATTATTCCTGATGTCCAGCCTGAATCTCTCCTGATGAAGCTTCAAGTCATTTCCTCTTGTCCTGTCACTGGTTGCCCAGTAGAAGAATCCAACCCCCACCCCCACTTGTCAACAATCTCCTTTCTGGTAGTTGTAGAGAGTGATAAGATCTTCCCTGAGCCTCCTTTCCTCCAGGCTAAACAACCCCAGCTCCCTTATCCTCTTATCGATGCTTTCAGTCTTAGATTCTGTGTGCTAATGAATGATCCTGTATTAATCTGTTGGGTTGTTAGAGAGCTAAACAAGTCTGGGGAATATTAAAGCTCCTCATAACCTTCCAAAGCATCATCATAAGATGGAATGATGGGTCTTGATATTTAGGATGCCAGTGCAGATTGTCTGAAAATGAATGTAAAACAAATGATAACATGACCTAGCAAATATCCTTTTTGTCAAGGAAGGTGTAGCAAGAAAGTTACCTGAGACACGATGTAGAGTAAGTTGTCAGGCTGTAGATACCTTTGTTCTACTACAGATGAGTATTAAATAAATAATACTGTAATGCTGCTAAATATGTCAGACATAGAGAACTCTTTGCAAATCTTCAATATTTCTAATATATTAACCATTCATATTCATATTCACAGTTCCGAACTTTTTCTTTGTCATAATAGTTAACCTTTAATATGTAACAGAATTGCTCTTAGATATGAATATGATGTTGGAAGGATGTAAAATAGATTACTAGGTTTTACAAAATACGAGGCAATTGAATCAAATTTGTCTGTAATAGTTTAGGAGGCACTTGTATTATGTAGCTAAATTTATAGAAAATATGGTTCAGACAGGCAGGCAAATGAACGAGATTTTGCATTGTACTGTGTTTGTGTGGCAAGATTTTGGTAATGGGGAGGCTACATGGGTTGCTTCTGTGAGAAGCTGCCAGAAGCTTCTCCCATGTCCAACACAGCAATTTCCACCCAGCTCCAAGATGGACCCACCACTGGCCAGGCCAAGCCCATCAGCAATGGTGGTAGTGTCTGGACAATTACTTATTTAAGAAGAGTAAAAAAACTGCTGCAAAACTGCAGCTGGAGAGAGGAGTGAGAATATGTGAGAGAAACTTCTCTGAAGACCCCAAGATCAGTGGAGAAGGAGGGGCAGGAGGTGTGCCAAGTGCTGGAGCAGAGATTCCCCTACGGTCCATGGTGCAGACCATGGTGAGACAGATGTGCCCCTGCAGCCCATGGACAACCTCCGTGGAGCAGAGCTCCACTTGCAGCCCCTGGAGGACCCCATGCCAAGGCAGAGGTTGCCTGAAGGCAACTCTGACCTTGTGGGAAGCCTGCACTGGAGCAGGCTCCTAGCAGGATCTCTGGCCTGGTGGAGCAGGTTTGCTGGCAGCACCTGTGACCTCATGGGGGACCCACACTGGCCTGTTCCTGGAGGACTGCACCTGGTGGGAGGCATCCATGCTACAGCAATTAGTGAAGACCTGCGGCCCATGGGGAGAACTCACAGCGGGAGTAGTTCTTGGAGGATTGTCTGCTGAGGGAGGGAATCCTTACTGGAGCAGGGGAAGAGTATGAGGAGTCCTCCCCATGAGGAGAAAGGAGTGGCAGTATGTGATGAACTAACCAAAACCACTATTCCCCATCCCCCTGTGCTGCTGGGGAGAGGAGGAAGAGAATTAAGTTAAGCTCAGAAGGGAGGGGTGGATGGAAGGTGTTCTAAGAGTTGATTTTATTTCTCATTACTCTACTCTGATGTGATTGGTAATAAATTCAAATAATTTCCCCACGTTCAGTGTGTTTTGCCCATGTCGATAATCAGTGAGTGACTTCTCCCTGTCCTTAACCCACGAGCCTTTCATATTTCCTTGTGCAGCTGAGGAGGGTAGTGATAGAGTAGATTAGGTAGGCACCTGGCATCCACCCAATGTCAAACCACCACACCTGTTCACAATATTTTGCTTGAATACAGAACTAATTTTTTCTGTTCATGTAACATTTAAAAAGGTGACATCTGATAGGACTAGGAAGCAACTTTTTAATTTATGTGATGACAGTTACCTTGTGCACAAAGAAAAATAGTTTGTTGCATAAACAAGATCATAATTGTTGTGTAATAAACACCCTATTTTAAGCACTTCTATATTTTAGCATTCTCAGTGCACGGTGAAAATTAAATAATCAGTTCATGTTTTTAGCATCATTTTAATTAGATAACATCTGGGTGGACATTCTTCATATTCAGATGGATTTTCTTGCTGCTTCACTTATGAGTGAAGATTGATGCTACAAATTTTGGGACATATAAGAAAGTTTATTGTTCAGCCAGGCTAAGATAAGCGGTTGAATTAGACTACTAGTGATCAATTTCCTGATTGTCAGCAGTCTAGAGTAAAGTGAAAGTTCCAGAAAAAGAAACCCACAGAGTTATATTCTTTTAAAACAAGATAAAAATCAGAAAGTATCTAATTGAAAACTTTGACGAGTCTGTGTCACTCTCTGTGAAGTCTGAGCTATTCTACTGACACTTACCTGTTGAACAAGTCAAAAAAATTCTAGTTTCACATCTTCTAGTAAAATTTCATATAAATATCTGGTTATATGGTTTACATTAACTTGTTTTCTTCATAATTTTTCAAAGTCCCTTCTTTATTACATACTCCTTAAAACATTAACCATTAAATTAAAATAAACAAACAAGGTAATATCAGTGTAGTAAGCAGGGTAAGGTGTCCTCAGCAGCAGAATTTCTACCATAATATATTTTATCTCACAGCTAGTTCATCAATATTCCTTTTGTTACCAAAAGCAGACCGTAATGATTTTGCATTAATTTCTTAAATGTTTCCAAGAGCCCTGGAAGAAGTTTATAGGGTAAAAACCTATACGAAAGCAAAAACCAGAAAAGCAGAAAAACTAGTAGATAAAACTTCTGCTGAATAACGTTGAAATGATGTTTGCAATGCTAATATGTTTTTCAGAATTATCCTACAATTCACATGGCACATTTTCTCCTGGATTATCATTTCCAGAGTGATACTCACTTCTAAGGTAATCACAGGATACTTTAGGACTCAGTTGTTCAGGGAAAATTATTGTGAAAGACCTGTCAGAACTAGTTCTGTCCTCTCTAACATTTTTACCAGGAGAAGTACATAGGGACTGATTCAAATTTACTCTAATTTCTTTAAATATACATGTTTTTACTGATTCAGTATTTTGAAATTATACTACTGTTCCACAATTGTATATGATAGATTAGGCAGGTGGTTACAAACTAGATTTCACTAAGTCATTTACTCATGATCCAAAATCTCCTGAATATACTTACCTTGTCAGTTCCACGTCTTTCATACACAAATCAATGTTCCAGTCATACAGCATAATGTAATGCTGAAACAAGGTTGATGACAGAATATCTGGTACTTTTATTTAATGATGTCCATTTTTAAACTAAGTAAAGTTAAGTCCCAAGTAAGCTTATGCATAACCAGAAAATTAAACAGAGGGGACATTTTAAAAATAAAAAATAATATTTTCCCATGTAATTATTTATTTAAATTTTTATTATTTATTTAAATCAATATATTTTCAAGCTGCAAATTAAATGTTTAGTGCCTTTAACTGGTAAAAGAGTTCCAAATGGAATGCAAATGAGTATGGCTCCTAAGAAAACCGACTTACCCACACCAATAGCAGCAATTGTCAGGAATATAATTTATCATCTGTCAGCATAATATACTATATACAAACTGTGAGGTGACACCCTGGCAAAGTTCTTTATCAGATGTAAACTAATGCATTGCAAACTGTCAATCTAGGTCACAAAATGAAACATTTCAAGACAAATGAGTATATAAAATATTTCTCGGCCGAGATATTTTTATTTTGAACAGTAGCTTCCCTATACCTGATTCTCTTTACTAACTTCCTTTGTTTTAAACTAATTTTTGCTTTAAACTGTATAATGAAGAAAATGGGTGTAATTTTAGGTTCTTTTAAGTCATTGTTAAAATCTCATTTATTTACCAGAAGAGGAATATAACTGAAGAAATACATATATTTCTAATATGCTTATAGGTACCAATAGAAAAAAAAAGGGGGGTTATAAATTAAATAATTAAATCTTCATTCTTTTAGAAATTAAATACTTTCTTTTTATTTCAATTATCAAATGACATTGGAAAAATGAGCTAATCAAATAAACTATGTCTATATTTTACAGTTTGTATAATAAGCACAATGCTTTTGTCACATTATTGACAATATTTAGCCTGTGCTACAAGCATAATTGCCAGTATACTCACACCTTTAAAGTAATAAGTACTTGGAAGCAGAATTTTTACAAACCCCAAAACTGGTATACAGTATCCCACAAAATTTAACTTTTTTCTTTGTTATTCTTGAAGCCTTCACTGAGGAAACTATATTCTCTAGTCTTTTTTCACACCATAAGTCTTTTTCTTTAAGCTTGCATTTCACTGCTGGCTCTATCTGCTATATATCCTTTATACCCGAAGAAATAACTTTACAGGCTCCAAAGAATTTAATGAGGCAATATTAACATTACAAGTATTAATTAAAGAGTAATAATAATATTGTCTATGTTCTCATCCATTCTGAACATCAGTCACTATTTTGAGAGTGAATTTTTTTTTTAGTAGAATAAAAAAATACCCAAGAATTAGAGCCTCCTCACTTAGTGCAGGGTCTATTTACTTCCTTTTCTCTAGTAATCTTTTTTCCCCAAGTAAAAGCTTTGATTTCATTACCTCATAGGAAAAGACAACTTTTAACAAATTTGACCTAGTGTTTTTCATGAGAGTAGAGGTATAAAGCTAACAATTAACACATGGTATCTACCTGTTACATGCCAAAATAATGGACTTGTTTTCATAGGTTTTCATCAGAAACTATTGTACCATCAAGTTTTCACAGAAAGTGAAAGGGATTTTTCTCAGCTGGCTACCCTATTAGATGAACTTTTCATTACTTCCTCCTCCTATATTCCAAGCTGCATCGGCTCTGACAGTTTGCAGCCTTCTGCCAGTGGTCTTGTGTGTTTCATCCATGTTAGTGTCTAAATCAAGGTCATTGTCTTTTCTATAGCAATTTATATTGTTCCTTCTTTTTTCCCCTCATATTTCCAGTATTTTGTTACTTGTAGCAAAAAAAGTACTCTTAAGATTCTTTTATGCATTGTTGCCATTGCCTTATTTCTTCTCTGGATACCAGCAGATTTTTTCTGTGTAAGAATAGAGGAATAAGTAAGCAAGACAGTGTTCACAAATACCCAGCTATCTTGTCTATTGACTAACCTGGTGATAGGCCAAGAAAAAATATTAATTGCACTGGCAGTTTCCGGGTGGTGAGTGAAAATGAGATCTCCAGGTTGTTGGCAGGATAGGTCTGTTAATTCCCACCTGCAGGTAGCACGGTCAGTGTGCCATGTGATGGACCACAAAGTCATTTGTAGAGCAGAGCAGACTCTGTGCATGTGTCCACCCTTCTTTAGTTCTAAGAAGGCATATGCTTTTCTAGGCTTAAGAAAAACTAAGCTTTCTCTGAGGAATACTAAGCCCAACTTTGCTTATGAATGTCAGAAATGGAAGCAAAGCACAAAATAATTTTTTTTCTGTAAAAAAAACCTCATTGACTGTAATATCTTTTCTACTTCCTAAAACCATCCCTAACCAGGTTTGCCTAGGTTTTATCTGGAACTCTGCTGTTGGGTTGTTTAAAATTAATAAGTCTAAAATGTTCTGAAAAATTTTTACGATTCACATAATAATAAATAAAAATTGAAAAATCCCCAGAAATTTTCTGACCAGCTTTATTCTTGAATGCCCAGTAGAGTTGTTTATTTCTCCAAGAGTTTTTAGCCATGCAAAATCTGCCGTTAATGGGAAAGACAGAAGAGATAATGCCCTAGTACAATTGTTTTACTGGTTCATTATTAATTTATACTTGCTTGTCTGTTTGGGGTTAAAATTCACAAATGGTGTCAACATTTTATATCTACATTCATTTTGCTTAGTGCATGCCCCCTGAAAAGAGACTTTGGGAATGAACAGTAATGAAAAATTATGCTTTGGCACTGACTCACCCTTCTTTTGTGTTGATACTGATCTGGACAAGCAATTCTCACTTTTTTCTAACCAGAGCATTTCTTCCAAATTTTATCTTTACCTGCTCATATAGTGTAAATACATCTTGTTAATCAGTCTTCCTAAATTAATCTTTTTCAATAATTTTATAATTTTTATCATGTTTTTTTTTCCACATCCATAGCTATGTTATCATGATTTCACATATCACCCTAGATCCCAAGAGATATGACAGTTTAGAACAGTTAATGATCTGTTTCTTAATTATCCGGAACAGAATACTGTGTATGTTGGCACACTGCAATAAATTTAAATACCCAGAAGCTAGGAAGCCCATATGTTTGAGTTTTCTACTTAGAGGTGCATCCTGGTGGAATTTCTTACATTTGCTCATTTATCTCAAAGTTCTGATTTTATAGGCAGATTAGAAACAATGCATTTAACCTTGTCTCAGTGTCCATTCACTTCAGTTTTTCGTTTGTTCTCCACACCTTCTCTCTCTTGAGTTTGCAAAGAGGATGGCCCCCTGAGTGTGGAAGGAGGTGTAGCACAGCTTTAAAACATGTTCGGGAGTCTTGGTGGAGCCTGGGCACTGACCACATGCAATCAGCTGTGGGCTCATAGAAACGAATTGCACATAAATCAAGTCAGATAGACATTCAAGCTGCAATGCAAACTTGATGCCTGAAAACTCAGAACATTGGAGACTGTTGGTTTGGCAAGAGTTTGGGTCTGTTGAAACAGGAGCAGCTAGGGAAGATGAATAGGTGTGTAAATTATCTGAGACAGAGTTTGGATGTCATCACCAAGTTTCCTCTGCCTGAGTAGGTGTAATATGTTCTTTTGGGAGACACAATACAAAGCATAATGTCTGTTCCCAGCTATCCTCTCTGTCTTTGCAAAACTTCTGCCCTAATATCCTTCCCCAGTATTTGCATATTTTATTTCTTTTTTAAATCTCAGAAGTGTATTAGTGCTGGTAAATATGCTAGCTGCAATCACTGCATACCAAGAACAAAATTGTGTAATTGTGCTAATGAGCAATCCAAGACATTCTGAGTGCTTCACCAGTGAGGTAAGACCTTCTCCTCACAGAATTAGCACTACTATCCAGTTAAGTAGAAGGGAGATTTATTTGGACCTACACAGAAAAAACAACTTTCAGCTTTTAATGTCTTCATCACACATGTACTGAAAGCAGGTTTAATGTAGTGTGTGAACTGTATACTGAGATATAGTGAGGTTTTTATCCAAGAAATCAATAAAAGAACAAATAAATTATTTAAAAGTTCAATGAATATCACCTTATATCTATACCTCTACCATGACTTATATTGTGTTACAGAAAACAAACATGCAGGTTATGAAATATAAGTCTCTGTTCATATCATGCAAAGTACTAAAAAATGGAAAGCATTAAATTTCATTAATATTAGCATACACCACATGAGAAAAAAAAATACAGATGTTAAGAAATTCTTTGTTCTGGGAGATACATTTTGTCTATTACTTCCTCATTCTATTTTTTAATGGATAAAATATTCTAAGATTATTTTTATTCTAGATTGACATGTAATGTTAGTTAAACTTATAGTTAGTCTTCCTTTTGCTATCAAAATCATAGCACAGTAACTAAACTAAAACTCACATTTTTATTATTTTTTTCTGTACTGAAGAGAAAAGCCTATGCTGAATCTGATTAAATTAAATCAAAACCAAAATAAGTAAGTGGGGAAAATACTTACTCTATGATGCTAGACAACAGCCTCCATGTAGTTTGAATTTAACCAGTTTCTTAGTTCATTATTACAGAGCTTTACATTCACTTTATGTGAATTTTATATGTGCTAATATTTTATTTCTCCCAGCTGGTTTATATTGAAAAGATGAATGTCATGGTGTCAGCTCTGTAAAGATGTAGGAAACTCAAAGGGTATGTGAATCCCTGGGCTGTAGGGATATCTGGTTTGAGTGAGAGTATTGGATGAGTAGTTTACTCACTAGTAAATAGAAACAAGAGATAGGAAAAGTAATAAGTAAATACACAGAATGAATCAGGAGATAACAGCGAGCACAACAAAGAGAAGAGCTCCCACGCCACCAATGCCTGAGCCACTGACGCAGTCGCTCAAGTGTCACCATGAAGAAGCTCAAACATAACTTTGTAACTGATAGTAAGGAGGAAGCTAGATTACCATGGCACTCATGGGAATGAATAAACTTTTTATGGGATATATCAAGAGCCTGGTGGATTATCCAACACTTGATAGGGGACAGTTGGAAAGGAATGTGGAAATGTTCAAAACAACTGTGGGGTGCTTAGGGGAAGAACCAAAAGTGGGGAAATGGAGGGAGAAATTTGGATCAGGGAGGAGCAATAGAGAAGTCTGGAGAGGGGAATAAAATATCACATTTAAGCAGGATGCTGACAGTACTTTTTTTTGGCCAAGCACTGTGCCAGTAATATTAAACTTACAAGTTTTGTAAAACGTATTAAACTCTCTTCCTATTTTCTATGTGATTTAGCCCCTATTTGTGTGTGGTTTAGTTCAGTATTGTGCGTGTGGGTATGTGAACTTCAAGGTGGACTAACTGGTATGTAGGAGACCACACCTGAACTCAGGCTGCAGAGGAATACCTGCTCTGGCACACGGAGCACATCTTTCTCCTTCTCTGACTGTGGTGTTCCCTCTGCTGCTTCGCACCCTTTCTGTTCTGTCTGCTTCTGCCTGTCTGGCATTTTCTGCCCTTTTTTAGACATGTTTCCACTGAGGTGACGTCAGCTTGTCTGAGGGGCTCAGCTGTGCCCTGGGGTGTGTCCACTGGAATGGGCTGGAGCTGGCTGTGTCCAGCACAGGGCAGCCCCAGCACTCCTCCCTGAGGCCATCCCTCATCTCCAGCTGCCAGCACCTTGCTACGCCAGTAAACCTTCCCAGTTTATAGCAGGTAAATACAAATCTCATTCCTGAACTTAAATCAGATGCCTCATGTATTGGAATAACTGAACGTGTAACAGTTTTTAAGGAATGCTGCAAGCTTTTAACTACAACATGTCATAAAAGTGTGTCTAACATAACTTACATAGTGCTGCATGAAATATAGAGGCATTTCAAAATAATATTTAAAAGTCTTATTCTGTGTTCAAATTTAAAAGATGATTCGTGAGTAAAATAGTCATATTGCAAGATATAAATTATTTGTAAAGTACTATGTGATTTTATCCATAGAGACAAAAATGCTTTTACATGCTTGTGCTTGGGAATTTCCAGTTAAGAAGAGATGTAGCTATGCTCTCATTTCTCAAAAGTGAGAGCCTGACTGCTGTTATCTTTCCCCTTGTAGCTTGGGACAAAATCAAAACAAGGAGATGCTCAGCATATCCTGCTCCAAGTTCCCCTTTCTCCCAAAAGGAATTCACATTACCATGTACCTCATGTCCAAGATAAAATACTGAGATGTCATTTGATAGAAGAAAGTATTTTGATGCCACAGACAAAGTATTTTCAAAGTCCTTTATGAATGGTTAAGTACGCAGTATCTCTTTTTGAGCTAACTAAAAAGTGGAGGGAGAAAGAAAGCATTTGCTTCCCAAAGGTAAGCACCTACCTGTAGCTCCAAATAAGACCCATGAGATTATAGCTCCAGGTACAAAGCACTCTGGGATTTAGTTGCTGAGTTATTCCATAGAAATTGAAAGGTTGGTTCAGTTCATTTCCTTAAAAAAACCCCAAAATACTACATTTGTGCACTTGGGTAGCAACAGGGAAATCTGCCTCCTGTGCCTCACCAGCCTACATTACAGCTCACCTCATCTGGGGCAGTGCTGTGGTTGCCCACACGTGTGGATAGGTCCTCTGGGCCTTCAAGCTTTCTTCACCACTGCACTGCCAAGAGTGGAAACAGTGGAGACCCTGTGAGGATACAAGCAGGCCTAATTTATCTCTGGGATTCTAAGGTAATTGAACTTCTTTTACTTATTTCTATTGATGTAGAATAACCTTCTCACCACAGGCCGTGGGTGTGCAAAGGGAATATTTTCAGTACTATACTTTTTTACATTTTTAAGGATATTTTGGAATATTTTTACGTTTAATATGCAAGAATCTATTTTCTTTTCAAATTTACTTCTAAAGAAACTATCAAAAGAAAGGCTGTTACTTTTTCTTTTGAAGACAACTTTGGATTTTCTTGTGTAATGTTAATAGGACATTATCTGTAAAGTAGCGTAAACATTATACAGAGTTGCCAAATTACAGCAAAAAGGAAAAGTTCCTAAACCACTATTTTATGAGCCTACTTTTAAAAATTACTTTTTCTTGGGTGATAGAGAGCAATAGTGTAGAAATGTTCGTTCAGTCGAAATTATTTTTAACACTCATCAATATTCCTTAAAAATAACAGAGTTAACCATAACTTTGAAGGATGTCAACATGATAAAAAAGGAAGATTCACACACCTGGTTAAGGAATGTGTTGACTGAAACAGAATGCCTGCAAATTACCTAAGAACCTGGAATTTTCTTTTTCAAGTCAATTGATAATTGATTAATATTTTAAACTGTGAATAAGAAAAGTGGATCTTCTGTATTTTATTTACATGTTTTCAACCTTTGAAATGATACAATTATGAAAATAACCATTCATGTCTCCAATATTAAAGCAGTAAGCAACCAAAAGCTAGGACCTCCTCTGTCTATCTAATAAATGTGGTTCTCACTAATGACGCCTCATAAATAAATGATGATTTTTATGTTAAAAATTGTTATTTTCAGTTACTGATTCAAAACTGAGTATTATATATTACAGGAGATTTTCACAGTCCTTAAGTGACTGCATTGCTCGGATGCATTACCCTTGACATTCACCTGTCTAATTATTTGCTGGAAATGTACACAAACAGTCAAAATATTCGGGTTTGGGCTTTAAATCAGTAGAATTTTTTTTAATATTTCAGCCTAAAATTTGCAAGTTTATATTTCTTAGCTGATATGCTTGATACAGTATGTCACCTCAGATTGCAACAGTGTGATATAGGAAAGTAATAAGGTAAGAGACAGGTGATGCAACATTTCTTTCCATTCCAACAATGGCATGATCTTGGCTGATATCCTAAGTTGTACTTCCAGAATTTATGAAATGCTTCGGAAGATCCTTATGACAGTGAATTTGAACACAAAATGTTAAATACATATAATTTAAAATTGTGCAGAAAACTATAAAGTCTGATGACTAAATATAATCTTTCATAGGTGAATTAAAAAAGCATATAATACTCTTGTCACACTACGTACTTCCCAGCTACATACATTTAACACTGATAAAATTTATGCATAAGAGCAAAGCAGTTAATAAAAGAATACGCAATGAAAAGATTAATAGAATGCCTACTAATATAATGAAATGTAACCTGAGAACTTTACAACAAACTTGAGATCTTTAAAGCAGATTTTAATCCTTCATTGAAATGACATTTATTTTCTTCCTCTGATCTCTCTACGCAAATAAATTATATTTAGAGTAATTTTGTTAAATATATCATGCATAATAAAACACAGGAAGAATTTAATGTCTATTAAAAGAAAGGAAAAACCCATAGCAAAGCCTAAAAAAAAAAATACCATTTAAATGTTTGTTTGTGTTTCATGGGTGTCATTAGACTGGATGGACATCTCCTTTATTTTAAGACTACTGCAAATGTGCAGTTACTGAGTCCTCTTGTTTGTCGCTTTGCAGTTTGTCAGTCTTACATACTTTTCTGTTTGCTTTTATTTTATGTTTGAGATCATTTAAGAATTATGTGCTCTCTCTAAAGACATGTACTGGCTTGGGCCAAGACTCCACCTTGATACAAAGCCACATTGGATGCAGAAGTTTCCAGATGCACTGAATTTACTGTTCATATACATTATCCTGTGTGCTGTGACACCAACATACAAGACTTGCTGTATAAAATTCTCCAAGAAAATAAGTTGTGCACTCCAGTCCTATTGTCACTAAGTCAGTGACTTCAGTGATTGACTTCAGTGGGTGATGACTCAAGACCCTGTGACTGTGAGACAAATGCAATGTATGCATATCTCTTTTTTAAAATCTGTTACACAGTGTCAGCAATAATTTATGTAAATTCATTTCACTTTTTGCAAAATCCACACTTAAAAATGAATCATAATATGGATTAGCTACATATTGATTTCAACTGAAGTTGAAAAAATTTGATGGAGTATCCACTTGGCAGTACTGTAGTAGACTATACATGTAACAGTCAGGCAAATATTTATCTGCAAACAGAAGTTCTCAGGAGAAAAGTTAGTAAGTGAGTTTTCAGTGTTTAACTCCTTTTCAACACAGATTTTCTCCCCTTTCATTCTCCATATATAGATTTTAATGCAAAACATTAATTTCTAAATTTTGACAAATATCTCTCCTTTCGTCTTGCACTTTTCTTTAGTTATAGCATAATTGAATGTTCAGACAGCGCAAAGAAATAAAATCTAGCTGAAAAATTGAGTAGCTAAACTGGAGATAACAAGTTCCTCTCTAAAATAGGACAAAATTCTGAATAGATAAATGGATAAATAATGGATAAATTTGCCATTATTCAAGGACAGTTCCACCACAGGTTAAGTACTGTAGTATTTTCTCTTTATAGTATTAACTTGTGTATTGCCATCTCTTTATAGTAATAAAATTGTCAGTTCTTTAATTTCAGCATATAGTGACATTTTATTGTTATACTTACTTTTCTGTGAGTAATGAGTCTAATTAGCCAGATAGTATATGTATAGACTACTTGTGTTTTTTAAAGGTTCAAGCTATTTCTTATCCTAGTATGTAGTATGGTTTTTTTTTTATTATATTGCATATAATTATTATGTAGCCAATATCCAGTTATAATAGTGACTGTGTCCAGCAGGTTGGGGAAGGTTATCCTCCCCATCTACTCTGCCCTAAGGAGGCCAGATCTGAAGTACTGTGTCCAGCTTTGAACTCCCCAGTTCAGGAAAGACAAGGAACTACTGGAAAAGGTGATTTGTGGGACTGGAGCATCCCTCTTAGGAAAAAAGACTGAGAGAGCCGGGCTTGTTTAGCCTGAAGAAGAGACAACTGAGAGTGGATATTATCAATATTAAGAAACATCTTAAGGATGGATGTTAAGAAGGTGGGGCCAGACTCTTTTCATGGCACTCCTGCCCAGTGGCAGGACAAGGGGCAAGAGGCACAAACAGAAACACCAGGAAGTTCCATTACGAATATGAGGAAAAACCTCTTTATAATGAGGGTGACAGAGCACTGGAACAGGCTGCCCATAGAGGTTGTGGAGTCTTCTTCTCTGGAGATATTCAAAACATGACTGGATGTGATTCCATACAACCTGCTCTAGGTGAACCTGCTTTACTGGGGGGTTGGATTAGATGATCTCCTGGGGCCACTTCCAGCTGCAACCATTCTATCATTCTGCGATTCTGTGATAAATGTAGATCAAATTGTTGTAATTTGCAATTTATTAGACCTAGTGAGTCAATAACCTTGGGTAGTGTAAAGCAAAAATCTTGTAGAAGAGTAGGATGGTAATATTTTTACTTAGATTAAAAAGCTACACACTTTTAAAGGATTAGATGCTTCATGATATTTTGCACAGGGTATGTTTCTTATTTCCCCTCTTTTGTGTTAAACAGTAACCAATTCTCTATTTCAGTTTCTTATTCCAACTTTTAATTACTGAGCTCTTCAGCATCTACTTACCTGCTGTTCTAAAATATCTGGAGTCAGTCTTGCTGTCAAGACTGTTCATGCATTTCATATTAATGGCCACTGAACAAAACCAGAAATGACCCTGGGACTCCCAAAACTAGTGAATAATTAATTTATTTTAAATAACTAATTTAAATAAAAAGTGAGAATCAGCAGAATGGATTTTCTTTTACTTACAGAAAAGAAAATGAATAAGGATAAAACAGAGAAAATGCTAATACTAATGTCAGTTGGAGTAAGATAGGGACACGTAAAAAACTATGCCCAGGAGACAGACTACTGGGAGAGGAACAGCTCATAAAAGCATGTATTAAATTGAAAGTATTCAGTACAAAAAAAAAAAAAATAAAGGGAGCAAATGTAAGTAATTAATCATTGCAGGGCCAACAGAAACATGAATATTACATTTAGCAAAACGTCATGACTGAAAAACCATACTAAAGTATTATTTTGTCTCTATAAATAAAAGACAATTAAGAACATGTTATAATCTACAATGAAATATGAACAGATAATATAGATAAAACAGAATACCTTTGAATCAGGACTGGTCTGAGCCAGTGTAGTGGTTTGACTTTGGGTGGGCACCCCACGTACATAAAAATCCTCTATCACCCCCCTTCTCAGTAGGATGTGGAGGAAGAAAATAAAAAAAAATAATAAACCCTCCTATTTTTAGTCTTAAATTACATACAATAAAGTGTTAGGTTAACTGGCATTACTGATTCTAGCTCCTAAATTAAGTATTTAATTGAATCTCTAATTTTCCTCAATGTGAACATTTCAGATTAGCAAGATTTTTTGGGGTGATGAAAGATTTTATTTTTAAATTTCTTGTGTACTACCAGCTGACACACATTTGTTTGAGTTTCCCTTTTAAAAAGAACTTGTAGGGAAGTTATTATATTCTAAAGCATTGGGACTGTCTGACAATCAGTATTAACAAGTTCATTGTTTTCAAGACAAAAATATGACTAACAAATTCCAGGCTAGAATTAAGAAAATTAGAAGCTACAACTTTGGATAAAAGAAATTCTAGAAAGATATTAAGCAACATAATGTTTAGATCTTCCACAATCTTTCCTCCTGACAGATTTTTAATTAGATTTTCATCTTTATCAGATTTAAAACATACACTGCGGAGGCTGGTCTTACAGTACTCAGTGCAGTAGACACTGAGGTTTTAATGACATCGGAGTACTTCCCTGTTGCTGTTGTGCCGGGGACGGCGATGGAAGAACCACGCGAAGTCCAAGGATCAGGAGTAAAGGAAGGAAGTTTAATAATTTTCCAAAGGCTTTTATACGTGAGTTCGCACAAGTGTGTTAAATGGCATAAGGTAATTGGCCCTTTGTCCATCTACCCCTTGAGGGGATTGGTTAAATTCTAAGACACCCATTTCTAAATACTTTTAGTTAGAACCATAACAATATCTGCAAAACAACTTGCAGGTGCAAGAAGTTTACAAAACTCTAACATAGTTTGAGATAGTTTGCATGGGAAAGACAGAACTCTCACAAAATGCTGCAGAGGGCTGAAGAAATCCCCTGCTGAAGCCTTTTCAGTATCTACACTTCCCCATGCAGGAGTTGGGAGTGTAGAGGAGTCTGACAGCCAACACTTGCAAAGCTTACAAACTTGATCTGTTGCAAGCTGGCTTTGAGTGTCATGGGACTCAGTATGTTGCATACTCACTGGTTTGACAACACCATTCCCCTGCATTGTCCCAGAATGGACAGGAAATGACAATATTTTGTGACAATCACGAAAATACCAATTCTCTTGTATAGCTTTTAGACTTAAACAATATGAAAAGTGTTTCTGGAGCACCTCTTTGAAGCAGGCACAACTGTTAAAGTATGAATTATGTATTATACTGTTTCATTAGTTGTAGTCCTAAGTAAAGAATAACTTCCTGAGAAGAAATATGTGAAATTCACGTAGCATGTTTAAACTATATTAAATATCAGAAAAGCATGGCATTTCAAAGGTTAACAAAATAAATTAGGATTGTTTAAATCCTGGTTTTCAGTGAACCACGGTTTCTTGAAATTCTCAATCATGAAGGTTCATCAGAATGATGAATTGTTCACTGTTATGTCAGCATGGGGCATTATGCAAGGAAACACAATGTTCTTTTTTAATGGTGTGTAACAACAGGTTATCCCAAGAAAGATGCATCAAGTCCAATAATTTAAAAAAATCATGGTTCACTGGAAGTACTGGTTAAAAATGTACCCCTTTCTTTTCATAAAGGATAAAGAACTGAAAGAGTCTAATTTTAAAACATTAATTTTTTTCCTTTCTCTCCCTGTAGAAATTTTCTGCACTGGATTAGGAAATTCAGTATTTGCTCTGTGTTTTGTATTCATATTTCACAGATTTTTTTCATTAGTCTGCTCTGCTTTCTCTTTCAGGATTTTATGATGATTAAAGAAAGCTCTCTGTGAGTATTTTTACACCCTATTAAGTCTGATTTTCAATGTTTTTGGAATCATTCACTCAAGAATATACTGATGCCTGGAATATGGATAGCTTAATGTATCTATAGCCATGAGGATGTTCCATTGACCATACAAAATAAATCCCAAGCAGTTCATAAAAGGGTGTACATATAGAGACACATTTTCATGCAAGAACGAATTTCTTGTTCAAAAATTTAATATCAATAAAATCCTGAATTACTTTCTATGATGTAAACTGTATGTTTACGAAGAAGGGGAAGATAAGAAGTCTTAGTTAATGTGGCATACCCTTCAAGGATTATCTGATACACGACGACAGTACCGCTAGTTGTATTTCCTTTAAGAATTGTCACGTCTTTACATGTCTTCACATGTCAGCTCCATGTGTGTTCACCCTCTAGGAACAAAGAGCAGAGTTAGCAAAACGCTGAGCAGAAGCAAACATATCCAACCTCAGCGTTATTTGCTAACATAGAGATTAGTGATAAGTGCTGTGTTAACAATTTTTCACACATATGTGGAGCATGGACTGAACACGACCCTGTCTGCCTATGAAATTTAACAGTTACCACCACTACATGTTATTACTCTTTGGAAGCTTTCCATCACTCACAGACATCTGTTTTTGAAAAAATGTAGCAGTAGGGCAAGTTCATCAGTTACAAGGAGAAAAAGAAGAATGAACTTGATGATACTTGCTCATAAATTTCACAGATACTTGTTCACAGCAGAGGAGTAACAAGATTTCAGAATGCTGCTTGCTATTATATATAACAGAGATTTTCTTGAATGTGTATTCTTCTACGAATTTATTTTTTTCTTTCTATTCTCTTTGAATCTATTCTTTGTTCTCACAGACACATCTTCTATCATCCTACTCAAATGGAAAGTCCAGTTAAATAGTTTGGTTTTAATTACATTTACACTGTGTGGCTCTTCATAACTCATTGTTCCTTAGTGTATAGCCTTCATTATGTAATGTACCTCTACAAAAAACGGATAAAATTAGAAAAACTAAGAGACAAAATGAGTTCTTTGTAATGAAAGGAAAAGATAAAAAGAATCTTTTATGAATGTATTATAGAACAAAGTAAAATATATAGGTTAATTACTTATGGGAAAGAGAACAAATTATGATTTAAACAAAGGAGGTTTAAGCAGCATTTGCTTCAGTCTTTACAAATTTAATTGTGTCCAAACACATTACAACACTAATCTTAGCACAGAAATAGGACTGTAGGTCAGAATATTGAAAGAAGACACCAAGGAATACTTTAGTTCAAGTCTTCAGTGCTTGATGAACTGAGGAACTAAAGGAACCAACACTACTTTAAAAACATTGAAGTAATCTGAACTTCTAGTCATGCCTAAGTCTTTCATTCTGAGAGAAAGAAAGAAAAAAACACTTAAAATAAGGAGAGGAAAATAAATATAAGAGAAGACAAAAAAAAAAGAGTATTGTTTTCTGACTGTGGAGCAGTTATTTAATCATTAAGAATTAAATTAATTAATAATATTAATAATAACTAGAAGTGGTAAAAAGCACCTTGTATTGGTCAATAACATATTATGTCATACCAATCCAGTTTCTTTTCTGTTATGCTAATAGTGTAGTGAAGAAGGGGGAAGAAAAGACTACAATATTTACCAAGGCCATAGTAAGATCTGGGGACTATATAATACACTCTTATAAGCAACTTCACAAAGTATGGTTCACATTTTATCGGTACACAATTGGTGTACAGTTGGATGAAAACCTACATTTAGTATTTAGTATTATTGATTCACTGACTGTTGGAAGGATTTCAAGTGAGGTACTTCCAAGTTTTTTCTGTGACTGATTTTATTTAGTATTTTAGTTCATGATTTAGATGTTGATATATAATAATGAGTACAGACGGTGTTAGATAGGAGGGGTTATGAGTGCTTTGGAAGATCAGAATTCAGTGTGATTTGGAGAAAATGGAAAACTGACCCGAAATCATCAATAAAAACAAAGTATAAATGTCACAATTAAGAAGCATAAATAAAATGTGTACAAATATGAAATGAAATTGTCTAGGCACTAATACTGCCAAAACCAATGTACAACTGCAGTGGGGACACAAATTAGACAAGATTTTATGTATTGCTGTGGCAAAAAATGCAGTTACATTCCAAGATTTACTTAGACTTGAACAGTATTTTGCATCACATGTGGAGGATAACATTTCTGTTTGCATTTGGTCACTGGCACTGTCTAAAAAGGAATTCTTATTTATGTTGGGCATACCACATGTGTTCTAAATAAGCAAATGGGACATGCACTCTTATGCCTGGGACTGTCTGAAAGAAAGGGGGATGTATGAATTGAGATAAAAATGGGAACATAAGAATAACCTTCCTAAATCATACAATCATAAAACAGTTTGGCCTGGAAGGGACCTTAAAAATCATCTAGTTCCAAACCCCTGCCAAGAGCCAGCACATCTTCCATCAGACCAAGTTGCTCAAAGCCCCATCCAGCCTGGCCTTGAACACTTCCAGGGATGAGACATCCACAGTTCCTCTGGGCTAACTCTTCCAGTGTCTTACCAACCACACAGTAAGAATTTCTTTCCAACAAATAATCTCAACCTACTCAGTTTAAAGCCATTCCCTCTTGTCCTATTGCTACATGCCCTTGTAAACAGTCCCACTGCAGATTTCTTGCAGGCTTCCTTTAGGTACTGGAAGGCTTCAAATAGTTCACCCTGGATCCTTCACTTCTCTGGGTTCAACAACCTCAACTTTTTCAGCCTGATCTCGTAGGAAATATGCTCTCTCCCTCTCTCCAATCAATTTGGTGACCCTCCTCTGGACTTGCTCCAAAGGCTGATGTCCTTCCTGTACTTGGGACCCCATAGCTGGATGCAGCACTGTTGGTGGGGTCTCGTCTGAGAGAAGTAGAGAGGCAGAATCACTTCCCTTGGCCTGCAAGTCACATTTGTTTTGATGCAGCCCAGGACACAGGTGGCTTTCTGGGCTCCAAGAGCACATTGCCAGCTCATGGCCAGCCTCTCATCCACCAGCACACTCAAGTCCTTCAAGGCAGGGTTGTTCTCAGTCTGTTCGTTCCCCAGCACTTGTATTGATACCAGGGGCTACCCTGATCCAGGTCTTGGATCTTGCACTTGGCCTTGTTGTTGTAATGTGAGTTGTCCTCACAAAGGAGATGCTTTTGCAGAAAGAGATACCAGCTTGCTAAATGAAAAAATGAATTTCAGTTTGACAGTAAGAAGAAATGGTCTAATTGTAACGTTGGTCCAGAGTGCAATAGGCTACATGACATTGCAGAGAAATATTCTTAAACACGACTTTAAGGGAAGATTAACTGGATGGTCTCAAGTTTGATTCTGAATATAAGCAATCTTGCTTTAGTGAAGAAGGATTGACCACATGGTCTTTTGAGGTCGTCCCTAGCGGCCTCTTCTTCTAATTCTACAATAAAATTATATTTATTGTTTTAGTACTTCATAACACCTGGGAGGCTAAATAATTGAACAGGAACCCTGTTGTGAGATATTTAACTTTTATTAAAGTGATTTATAATGATCTCTACCTACAGAAATATTCTTTGATGTGAAAAACAGAAATTATTTAATTGTTAATAGTATTTTGCTCCCCCAAATGCTTTGTGATGTGTAGCTCTAAGAACCTTTAGAACTTCTATGTATTTGCGATATTGTGTTATTGCTAAAAGTTATTAGTTGATTTAGAGATAAAAGATGAGAAAGTAAACAAAATTTTAACCTGCAAGTTAATTCAACTGCTCATCACTTTGAAAACCAAGTTTCAGCTGACATCAATTATTTCCCATCTTACATTTGAATTGTGGTTTTTAAAATTTATCTCAATAAAACGAATTTATTGTTATATAGATTCTAATTCCTGTTATAGGTATTGTAGGTAATTTTTTTTTCTCATAGTTGCTTTATTATGTCCTACAGGAAATGACACAAAAATAATTGTAATATGTTCATTTTTGATGCATTAACTACACACTGATGAACAGGCAAATTATTTTTAAAAGAATACCTTCAGGACTATACATTATTTCAATTTACCAGATCTATAGTGGAAATCACTAATAGACTATATAAACCAATGTATTCTTTAAAATAGAGTTATTTTCTTCCATTTACTGTTTTATTAGACTGGAGGCCAGACTACTGGCAGAGGCAGGAGGTATGATATTATAGGTGAGAGAACAAACCCCCTGACAGCACAGCTTTGACACTGTTACTCATCACACTATCCACAGCTCATGTTAAATGAGTGACTAAAATGTTCCCAAGGGAACTCTGAAAACTGCAAGCTTCCTTGGCAACCAGAAGTACCTACAGACAGCCCTGTCCATCACATTTTATAGTCTTTCTCTTTTCACATCATCCTGTCGCTCTGAAGCCCCAGTGCAGTGTTCTTCCTGCAGGGGCATTTTGCAGTTCACAGATAATACAGGGTATTTTGCAATTCACTGCTGTCTTCTCCCTCCCACTCCTGTCTTCTGGACTGTTTTAATTCACCGACTTCATATGAAATCTTCATCTTAATGTGATAAATACTGCTAAAAATGGAAAAGAGGAAATTTGCCTGTGTTGTTTCACTCTGTTATTGATGGGAAAGACTAAGGCTAATTTCATACGAACATCTAACTGCCATTTTGCCCTTTTAATACCTTCAAAACTGTTCAGAACTTTTGATGTTTGACCTGATGGACGGCTTTGTGGTTCAGAACTTCAAAGATATTAATTGTATTGAGAATCAATTGCAAAGATAGTTAGCTTTTGCTGCAAATACTTTGCTAAACAAAACTACCTGGAGGCTTAAAATATCTGAAAATCTAATAGAGCACCCAAGAATTCTTATACTTGCTGCTGAGCCTTAGCTCAGCCCCTGTCTAAGTGATTCTGAGTCCCTAATACTGTATCTTCTTTTTTTTTTTCTCCAATATAGGCTGTATTTCAATAAATCAAACCTGTGGCTGTTCTGCCACGTTATCAGGATGCCATCAGCAGCTCTGCCAGGTCAGCTGCTTGGGGCAGCGCGTGGGCCTGGATGCAGGAAGCCCGGGGTCTCGCGCTACGCCCCGGACACAGCAGGAACACACATGAAAGTGGTCGGGAACGTAGCTTCCACTCGAGGGGCTTCCCCCAGGCCCGTAGGAGACGCACCAGCAGAGATAAAGGCGAAGAGGAGCGATCTGCTGCTTGGACTTCAGAAAGCTTAACCTTCTGAATGCGAAAGAGCAGCGAGATGACATACTCGGAAGTTACAGGCATTTTTATACTGGGACATGGGGGAGGCGGGGTGAGGGGTATAATCCAATAGAGAAAGGGAACATGGGAGGGATCAACAGGGAACCAGCCAGTGAGGATGGAACAGGGGAGGGATTACAGACACCCAATGGGGAACTGAGGGCAGGGCTGCAGGGAGGCTGTGGGAACTCGCAATTCACGATGCTACATCAACCTGTGTGGAAAAGAAATTGGAATGATATTTTACTAGTGGTAGTACTAATTATATACAATGCAGCAACAACAGCAGTGATCCCTGGGAATTAAAAAGAACTGGATATACCTCCCATATGCAGTGACAGCAGCACTTATTATTGGGTGTGTGGACATTCTGCATTGAATCATTTTTAGTCTCTTCTGTGAAGTTTCTCCAATTTTTATTAAAAAAAAATCATGATGATAGATTTTTTTCTTTGAAGAAATTAAAAGAGCTTTAGAGAGCTTATGTTGGATTTTTCATAGGAAAGGGAATCCTGGATTGTGCATTCAGCTTCAAGGGTGACATTCTTTGTGAAAATCCACTCTGAAGATTCAGGAGCCTCTTGACAGTATGGAAGCTCTGGAAATCCTCAGTCTACTCCATTGTGCAAATCTCATTCTTTAGATATCTAGTTTTCTATGCTCAATCTCTACTTCAGAACTGTTGTTTCCAAACTGTTGTGTTTTTAAATCATATAAATTTTACATGTTATTCTAGGCATGTAGTTTCCTTTAAAATGCAGTTTTAATTATCTGCACTTATTTTTAATAGTACTTCTTTTGTTTTGGTGGGTGGACCACTCCATAGTTGCAATTTGTAATGACTTTCTTATTAAGGATAATGGTACTTGCATTATGATCTGAAAGATTCAACTAAATCTTACATACCAATAAATGGGATTAAAAGAAGCAGTGAAAAGATGTAGGGAACTGTATATTCCATTTGTTTTATGTATCAGATGCATGAGGAGGGTTATGTTCATGCAAAATTTTCTGAGTAACCTTTTTTAACATAATATTATATCAAACCTGCTTCATCGAGGCTTTTTCCTGAAACTTTGTTTTTTTAAATTTCAACCCGCAGTAAATCTTTTGACCTGATTTATAAATATCTGAAAATAAAACTAATATGATATGTAAAAATATTGACAGATCATCAACTACAAGAACACCAGGGAACATTGCACAAATTAGATCTTGATATGTTTTCCTACAAGAATGCATTCCTTCTGCTCTCTGCAGAAGAAAAGAATGTTCTTGTTTTTCTACACTGCTGAAATTGCAACATTAAAATATTTAAACATGTGAAAGGCTCGAACACAATTCCTTGTGAACGATCTGTGTAGCAGATGGTAAAACACCTAGATTGTGTCAGAATGATGTAGACTCTTGTCTCCAATTGAAATCAGTGGTGAAACATCGTTTTTACTCTTATGGGACAGTTCTTTTAGTAGAAATCCAACAGTAAGAGATGTTAATTAAGGAAAAGTTTTGTTTTACAAACAGGATTATGAATAGGATTTGGAGAAGCACATGGACACCATTTTTTCAGACTGAAACAATTTCATAATGAATCAAGACTCTTTGCTGCTTTGAAAAAGCTTTCCATTTGGCTGTTTGAAACAGCAAGATAAGTTAAAAGGATCTACAGTTGCATCTGTATTGATATATCATTATTTGTGCATGTGTATATTTAACCTGTACATGTATATTTATTTACATCTACATTATATTTATAGAAGAGATACAAATACATTGTAAAAACTTACTGTATGTTTTATAGATGTCATTTAACATGGTATCAACAGGGTTATCATGGAAGTTGCTAAAACAATATTTCATATGTTCACTGATTGTGATTTTTTTCAAAATGTTTTTAAAGAATCACAGCTTACCTTCTTTTTTATTATTATTATTTTTTACTCAGGTGGAGTTGAAGACAGTAAAAATGGTGTTCAAAGAGCCTAAAGAAATTTATGGGCACAGGACTACAGAAGTGGAATATATTCCAGGTTATTTGGTTTAGCTCTTTCATCCTTTTATACCTCTATGACATAACATTATTTTCATAAAGTGCTTAAACTAAAGAGGAACTATTTATTTATTTACTTAGTTAGTTAGTTAGTCAGTCATTTATTAATGCATCCTCATAATGGAAAGTATTTTCAGAATGTCTGACAATTTTTCATAATTTCTCATCACTGTTCTGTTCCTAAAAACTTCATTTTCCTAGGAAATATAATAATAATTGTGCAGATTGTTTCAAAGAAGCAGAACAGAAAAGGTCTCCAAAACTTTGAGAAAAGACATAAATATTTTCCTGTCTATCCTGGAACCCTACTCTAGATGAAACTTAGCTCCTACATCATAGAATTGCACTTTCCTGCCAAACAGGTGCATCCTGCAAGATCTGCAAAGTGAAACTGTGATCAGACAATAATCTTATATTTTCCCTTTATCTTCTGTTTCCAGCAGGTGAGTTACACATCAGGTGAAAATTATTGTTATTAATCCTGCAGAAGTTTTCCATTTTTAAATTTTTATTTAATCTATTTATCATTGAATTGCAGGTCATTTTTATTATTTTAGTTCTCCATGTCATACAGTTATTTCTTGATGTTCTGTTTACTAATATCACTTTGTCATTATCTGCTTTCATTGTTATACTCACACTCTACTACCTCATTATAACCAAAGAACTTATTAACTAAGGTTCATCCCAAGACATCTTTAGCAACTTCATCAGTATTCTCATCTAAGGCTGATAGTCCCTTTTTCCACACTACCTCTTTCTGCTTCTTTTTTTATCCAGTTTCTATGTTAAAGATGTTTGGCCAGTCTCTATTACTTTACTTATATTCTCATGTGTAGCACCATTTCAGATACTGGGTGAAAAAGAAAGTTTTATCTACTACATTCCAATGCCCAAAAACCGGTCAAAAAAAAGAAAGTTAATATGTCAGTTGCCATTAATCTGAGAATAATTCTGTTCTGTCACTGTCACTTCAATAGCAAGTATTTGTTTTGCACTATTACTGAGTAACCAGTCTACATGCTGTAATGCGGTTTGATGAAAAAAAAAAAAAGAAAAACTTTTTTTTAACAAAGTTATTTCAATTTTTCCTACTGGACCTCCATTTTTACAAAAACCAAATGAACACACAAAAAAAGAAAAAGCCCAAAACACCTATCTTATATTGGTCTTTAAACAATCTCTGTTACATTTCCTTTCTCTGTATACACATTCTGCATGATGCAGAAGCTGAATCAGGCACATTTGTTGGTTAAATTGTATTGTCTAATATTTTGAGGTTTGAAGTAAATTGGAGCAAACAGGCAGCAAACTGGAGCAAACAGGTAATAGAAATTAATTTTCTACAAATGTAGTAGAATACGAGTAGATAAATAAATATTATTATCCATTGCTCAGATATATTTTTTGCTGGTATGTGATTAGAGGTAGCTGTAGAACACTAAAACCTGAAACACCCCACCTGTTTTTTTTCTCTCCAATCTACTTCTTTACTGATAATTTGCCATCCTCTACAAAGCATAACAGCAAAGAATACATTTAAATTTAGCATGTAAAAATGATAAAGTTTGGTGGGCTTGTTTTAGTTTTGTGCAGAATCTTCTTCAAAATTGGTGTTGAATATGTGAAGGACTGAAAAATAAATAAAGTTTGGCTATATACATGAGGAAACCAACAAATAGATGATGTTTTACAAATAGTCAGAGGTGGTCGGAAGGAGAAATGTGTATGTCAGGATGAAGAATCTTGTGGTAAGGATTATTTTGATAAAGAAGGAATGAAAAAAAAAGACAAAACAAATACAAAAAGATCACTATAATAATGTTTATTAATTTCTCAAAAATTTAACTTAATAAAAATCAGATTTATATTTTTTCGTATCAGGATTAGGAAGAGAGCTGGTGTAATAATAGTCTGTTTGTTGACACGTTGAATACAAATAATTAGTCCCCTAAAGTACTCCACATTTTTGTTTTAAAACAACACTATAGAAAGAGCTACATGATATTAACAATGCTTAATGCAAGGATCTTTTATGAGGACATTTTCATTGATTTCTCCAAGTTTTTATGTTGAAAATCTTTTTTCTTTAAGATAGATAATTAATTTTTTACCCTCCAGCATATCTGGTGAACATTCTAGCTGTATATCCCATTCTTTGATTAAGCATTGTCAAGCAAAGTCCTTTACCGTAGATCACTGTATGACGCTGGAATAGGGTGTGTATTTAATCATATGGTTATCTGACCTCTCTAAAACAAACAACAGTAATCTAGTGACTAGAATGTAAATACCAGACTACAGAAAAATATTGAAATAAAAATATAACTGTATAAATATATAAAATATACAAATAATACATATTAAATACATAAATACTTTTTTTTCTTTTTAAATCTTCCCAAAAAAGTGTTTCTTAACTGAGATAATATATGGCTTGAACTGCACCAAAGATCCAGACTCTTTTTCATTTCGAGGAAGATCAATAAAATAATATACTAAAAACAGAATAGGCATCAGGAAATTCTGCAATGAATAGCATTGAGGTGAGGCTGCACAGAATATTTTCTGGAAGCAAGTTGCTTTCTAGTAACATTGAGGAGGCATCAGGCTTGGCAAGAAAAGATGAGAAAAAGAGGAGACATTGGTAATAGTAATTTGCATGTTTTATTCTGATATTTTCCTCTCTTGTTAATAGAGAAAATAGCAAAACTCTACATTTAAATGTCAGGACCTTGGACACTAGAAGATTTAAATGAGAAACGATCACAGTATAAGTATCTTAACCACATACCTCTGATATGTCTTCCTCAAAAAGAATTTTAAGGAAGAGAGGCTGTACTGGTTTGGCAGGGCCTGGTTTTGGGTAGCAGGAGGGCCACAAAGATGGCTCCTGTGAGGAAGCTGCTGGAAGCTTCCCACCATGTCCGGCAGAGCCAATGGCTGATGGCTCTGAAGATGGACATGCTGCTGGCCAAAACTGGGCCAATGAGAGAGGTTGGTAACGCCTCTGTGATGACATATTTAAGAAGAAAATCAAAACAAAGTCCCAGGATTTTGGATTTTAGTCAGAAAGGAGGAGATGAGAACATGTGAGGGAAAACAACATGGCAACACCGAGGTCAGTGGAGAAGGATGAGGAGGAGGTGCTCCAGGCACCGGAGCCGAGATTCCTCTGCAGGCCGTGGTGAGGACCATGGTGAAGCAGCTGTGCCCCTGCAGCCCGTGGGGATCCACGGGGGATGCAGAGATGCACCCGCAGCCCGTGGGGGAGGTGTCCGTGCCGGGGAGGGTGGATGCCTGGAGGAGGCTGTGGTCCAGTAGGAAACCCATGGAGAGAGAGGGCCCTTGCTTCCAGGCTGGAGCAGCCCGTCCTTGGAGGACTGCACCCCGTGGAAAGAGACCCACGGCGCAGCAGCTTTGGGAGGACTGTGTGGCCATGGGAGGGGCTCACACTGCAGCAGGTGCGGTGTGGCTGCTGCTCGTGAGGGTGGACCCATGCCGGGCAAGTTCACGGAGAACTGTCTCCTGTGGGAGGGACCCCACGGCCTCACAGGGGAAGGACTCCTCTCCCAGAGCAGCAGAAGGAAATCTCGGTGATGAACCAACCAAACCCCCATGCCCTGTGTTCCTGCGCTGTCAGTGGGAAGGAGGGGGAGCTGGGGGGGGAAGGTGTTCTAAGGGCTTATTTTACTTCTCATTATCCTCCGGTGATTCTGTTGGTAATAAATTCACTTCGCAACTTAAGTTGAGCCTGTTTCGCCCTTGAACTGTTTCTCCCGGTCCTTAGCTCCCCCATGAAGCCTTCGTTAACTTTTTCCCTTTTCCCTCCTTTGCCCAGCTGTGGCAGGGGAGGGTGAGCAAGCAGCTCTCGTGGGTGCCTGGCACTGGGCCAGCATCAAACCACGACAGAGGCATAAGAAGCAGCTAATACTATCATGCCTGCAGTAATCAAGATGTTTTTGTAAGGTGTCTTTGTGACCATTTCTGACCATTTTCATGTGGGAGTTGCAAAGAATAGTAAGCATAGAAAACTTCCAATAGAGTATGACAATTCAGTCACATATTGAAAAAAATACATTTTGATTTCACTTTACCTATACAAAAGCAGGATGAGGATTTCACTGGAGTTCATTTTATGGTGGGAGATGAGTCATGCACTGAATTCAGAATCTAGAGTCTTCATAAATTAGAAATTCTAGTATACTAGGTACCTAGTGTATTAAGACCAGTAATCTTTTTTAAAATCCTTCACTGTGGAGATAATGAAGTAAAAACCTTATGAAACTCTAGTGGAGGAGTCACTACTGGGAAGTAAAGTGACTTCTATTCAAAGAGACTTCCTCAGGCATTTTCTTTTCATGACATGTCAGTATTTCTCAGTTCACATATGGTGTTAAATTAAGCTTAGCTGTTTGTGTCTGCCTGGTTTGACTTTTTGACTCACTTCCTTTTCCATCAGATGAAGTGGTTTTGCCCCAAAATGCTTAGATATTTCATAATATGTGCATGATAGTTAGAGCAGTTTTCTAACATCTTAGCTTAAAAGTCACTTTCCCCTTTGATTTGATGGGTTGTGCTGAACTTCCTAAACTCACTAAGAAAAATGAAGTGTAAAATAGGAAGATTTTACTATATTGATGTTAGGTTAGGACAATACTAACTCAATACTTTCATTTATTGAAGACTCTGCCCATGGCTTGGATAAATAGGATCATTCACACATTTATTTATAATTCTAGCAATCTAGAATTTAAATTACAAAACACTCTAACATATAGAGAATTTGAAAAAATAATAGCATATTTTATTATATTCAAAATACTATTTCACTTTCTGATTAAAAATATGCTAAAAATATATATTGAAAATACTTAGAACTGTAATAGTCATCACTAATTAAAAAGAAATACTTACGAATTTCAGACAGTGAATGATAGTTGTAAAAGCTGCATGATTCCGATGTTAGCTAGTTTTTCCACCAGTTCCCTCAAAACCCACAGATGCAGCTTGCCAGGTCCCATGAGCTTGTACACTTTCAAGCTCATGGCCTCAAATCTGATTTTCTCTTACAGGATGATTCTTCTTTCTCCCAGTCCCTGCTTTTGCCTTCTGTGACTTGGGTGGTGTGGCTGGAACAATTGTCCATGAAGAGTGAAGCAAGAAAGTAATTCAGTACTTGAGCCTTCTCCATACCCTGGGTAATCAGGACTCTCATTTCCTTCCAGGGAGGGCTAACATTTCCTACAGTCTTCCTTTTATCACTGACACCTATAGAAGCTTTCCTTGTTGCCCTTGACATCCATGGCCAGGTTTAATTCCATCAGGGTTTTAGCTTTCCTGCCTACTTGGAAAATCTCTCTGTATTCCTCCAGGCTGCTTTTACTTGCTTCCAATCTCTGTAGGTTTCCTTTTTGTACTAAGTTTTTCCAGGAGCTGCATGTTCACCCAGGCAGCCATCTTGGCATTTTTGCCCAAGTTCTCTTTGATGGGATGCATCACTCCTGAATTCATAGGAGGTGATCCTTGAATATTAACCAGTTTTCTTGGGCCACTGTTCCCTCCAGGACTCTATCCCATGGCACGCTACCAAACAGGAGAGCCCAAATTCTGCTCTCCTGAAATCCACATTGAGCTTACTGTGTGCTCTCCTCGCTGCCCTAAGGATCTTGAACAACACCATTTCGTGGTCGCCACAGCCAAAGTTATCCTTGAGCTTCACATTCCCCACCAGCCCCTCCATGCTGGTGAGAGCCAGGTCTGGCATACCACCTCTCCTTTTTGGCTTCTCTACCACTTGGAGAAGGAAGTTCTCATCACAGCATTCCAGGAAGTGCTTGTGCCCGGTTGTGTTGTCCCTTTAACAAATGCCAGTGTGCTTGAAGGAGGACCAGTGAGGACCAGGGCTTGTGAACATGAGGCTGCTCTGATTGGTCTATAGAGGGCCTCATCCACATGGTCTTCCTGGTCAGGTGGCCAGTAGCAGGCTTCCACTATAATGTCGCTTGTCCCTGCCCTCATTTTAATCCTCATTCATAAGCTCTAGGTCAGCTATTTTTTAATTTCAGAATGTTGAGGGTAATCCTGTGGCTCTGAAATAACTCAGTGTATTTGTTAACTTCATTGAAAATACTTTTTACAAAACTGGGAAAGACCCTTCTTTATGGCTCATAAGATACCTTTCCATAATATATAGTACTAAGCAAGAATGGATAGGGTCACCACACTCCCAAGACCAACTACTCATGGCAATATTATGTTGAGAAAATAGTAGCTACAAATGCATAGGCAAGATAGAATCTGATCCAAAGTGCTAAGGGAATGTTTGCTGGTTACTTTTTATGTTGCTAGAATTGAGCTGCTGCACCAAAAACTAGTAGAGGAAGAGATTGGCTTGTGGTCCCTTGGATGTCACATGCTCAGTATGACGGATATTCCCTCATTGGGCATTATCTCTGACAGTGTTGCAAGGAGCATTTCACCGTAGATAAAGAAAGTACAGTTGTTTTATTAGCAGGATCATCTTTTAGGATTTAGGAAGTCTCCTCAAACCAAAGAGTTGATAGGTATATACCTGTCCAGGACTTCAACAGTGGTTGCAGGATGTACACTTGCAAAGTTGGAAATGTACAGAGAGCTAATCTAGCAATAATAGATGAAGATTTTATTCTTTAAAGCCTAGAAATATAGAGAATTGTACCGTATGTGTTCACTACTGCTTTGAGCAATTGGTTCGTGGGTCAGAATGCTCACTTAGCCCAACCAGTAGAGGTGGACCGTTAATACGTGGAAGGTCAAGGCTGTAGTGTAGAAGAACCTCAGTAAGATGGAGGAATGAATCAACAGGTTCCTTGTGGATTTAGCAGATGTGAAAATCTTGCATCTGAGACAGAACAACTCTCTGCACTAATGCAGGCTGCAGACTGGCTAGAAAACAGCTCTTCAGAAAAGGACCTATGAGTCCTGGCGGACTAGAAACTGAAAAAGTCAGCAATGCATGCTTAAGATAATTGCCTACTGGGCTGTGATAACAAGAGCATAAACAACAGCTGAAGTGAAGTGCTTATTTCCTTATACTCAGCATTCGTGAGGTCAAATCTGAAGCACTGTCCAGTTTTGTGGCTCCCAGTAGAAAACACGTGAACAAACTGCAGTCCAGTGGAGTGCTATTAAGTTTGTCAGGAGTCTGGATCACATGTAATGTGTGAAGAAGCTGAAGGAGCTGATTTTATTTATCCTGCAGGGATAATTAAAGGAGGACAAACTAATTAAAGTGGTCCAAAAAACTGGAACCAGTCACTTAAGTGCATTGCAAAAGGGCAAGAGACAATGGTAACAGGCTGCAGCAAGGGAAATTCTGATTGAAGGAAAAAGCACTTCACAGTGATGGTGATGCAGTACTGGAATAGGTTGTCCAAAGAGGCTGGAGAACTTTCGTCCTAGAGATTTTCAAAACTCAAATGGATATGACCATGAGCAACCTGATTTAACTTTCAAATCAGCACTGCTTTGAGCATAAGGTCAAACTAGATGATCTCCAGAGAGACCTTCCAACATAAATGCAGTGCTGTATTCAACATAAAAAGTGACGCATTCATCATCTTCCTTACAAGTTATTCTGCAGTTTTCAGTTAGATACACTAATGGAAGTGTATGTAGAAAATGAACATGCATGTACTCTCTTTTAGACATTGCTCTTGATTACTTTGTATTAAACGTCACAACTGGATGTCAAACAAAAAGTATATCTTTTTTTCCCTCTTCTTTTTTTTGCTAAGAAGAAAATCACTTTAATTCCCTTAGAAATAAATATAAAAATTGGATAGTAATGGATAAAAACCCCAACAAACTGTTAGGATCCTCTACTAACAAGAATAATATTTGTATGTATTTAGATGTACCTTAGAAAGATGGTTGGTATTTCTACTGCACTGTATAACTTGTAATAACCAAAATGGACATAGAGATGAGCTGCAGTGCTGATACCAGTCAAACATAATATAAATGTTATTCTGTTTTCTACCTCCTTAAGTTGACCTTACCAGTTATTACACAAATGTATTTCTCACTTAACAAGCAGCAGAAAGATCTTGAACATGCTACACTGTAAAAAGAAAATCATTAAGAACACATACAATGATAGAAAGCAGAGTTATGTTGTAGAAAAGAATTAGGTTGATGGACTTTCACTGCTTGAGGGCAGAGGCTATGATGGAAAGAGAGGTAGGAAAGAAACCCTCACAAAATAGTATCCAACTAAAAGGAGACAGCTTTGACTAAGTGAGTAAAGAAATATGTTTCACAGGCACTAAATCTCATTTGTCTTGAGGAATGTAAAGCATTTCAGAGATACAGATTGTGATTGAATAGACACCATTAGAAAATAAACCATGTGTAATGAATAGATTCTATGGAATCAGGCAGATTGCTAGGTACCACATACTGAAAATGAGTTTTCAAACAAATGAAACCAGACAAATTCCAGCTATCAATTTAATACTTGGTGTGTCTGTGTGGCAGATACCATTAGCTCCATATAGGATGTTGGTACTCAAAACATTTAATTTCTTTTAGCTTCAGAATATTAATTTGTATCTATGACCTGTAGAGAGGAAATGCAATAAATTTCTGTATGCAATTCAACACTGCCATCATAGAAATATTTTCTATGGACTTTATCTGTGTGGTTTTTACTCTCACATCAACATAGATCTCAAAATAGCCATGTCACATACAATTCTTGAAAGATTTAAATGAACTCAAATGGGAAAGATTCTGACCTGAGAATGATGGCACTCCAATAGCCTTTTGCCATAGACTGATTAACCAGGTTAGTAGGAGAAAAAGCCTCAAAACAGTAGGGATGCAGGTAAAAGTGAAGGAAATAATATATCACCTTTCTCAAAGTCTCCATAAATACCAACTTGAACACTTTTTATGACATATTCCTCTGTTACATTTCTGTTAATGTGTAACCTCAGTGTCCAAGTACTGTCTCAGCTGAGCATCCTGATGCAACGCCAGTCAAAGTGGGCTTGTTCCTGAAATTCTGAATGCATATCATAATATATCTAAGCATTAAAAGGAAAATCCAGATACATGCAGAACAATGTAAAATGATAATGGGCTCAAAGCATATTTAATGACTGATGCTCAGGAGGAGATGAAGATTTGTGTGTATTTTATTAGTTACTTAAAATAAATAGAGTATTTAAAATGTCTTGAAATTGTAGCCATTTTAGATTCCTTTTCAATAGTTTAAAATATTATGTACCTTAAAAGAGAAAAGAATCTTTCCACAAAGTTTAACTTAGATATTAGAGTATATAATCAGAAGAGGAATGAGAAATTCTATAGAAAGAAACAGTCCTTCCTGCTGAAGTGCAGCCAATGATTTTTTAAAATGGCATTCTCTGCTTTTTGTGACAGTACAGGTATCATTTATTGTTCAATTACTAAATTACCATGATTATTTGTCTATTATATGTCCAAAGGCATTTAGCTAGACTCCAGTAATTATTTATATGTCACTAGATGAAAATTTACCATTACACAAAAATAATCCAAAATTAAATTAGAGTTTGCTTTCTTTTACCTTCAAACATTTGCTGTCTGACTACAAGGTCTACCTATACTGTGCTCTTCTTTGCCAATGAAATTTTCTTTTTTCAATCTGTTAATGGAATACTTCTTATTACCCAAGAAGTATTGCCAGGTTGATATCCTTCCTTGATATGAACAACTCAGAAAGACTGGTAAATAGATTTGTTACTTCAGGGGTAGATTATCACACATTTCATATCTTGGCATTTCTGGTCTATATCTCATCTAAAAGGCAGCAGCTTAAATCTTTGTCATAGCCATCTGTTAGCTGTAACACTTCAGTTGCAACATATAAAAGTTTGTTTCTGGTAATTTTTTTTATTATTATATGGATTATTTATAATTGCCTATTTCCACTCCACCACTACTGCATCTTTCTGTATTTCAGCGACATCCAAATTAGGATGACATTTAATATTTTCTGCCTCTGCTCTCATGGAAATCACAGGATTGCTTTTTAGAAGATGTCGTAAATTTCTGCCTGATAATGATGTTAAATTCCATTAAAGAGGTCTAGGCTTTACCACAGCTTGTAAGTGATGCAAGCATTGCAGAGTTTATTAGTACCATTTGTTACAAAAACATCTATATCTTTTGGGGAAAACGTAGATATATTTAGGGATATTTTTGTTTGGGAATTGTGACATCCCTCCTTTGGAGCTATCAACTGTGAAAGAAGCAGTACATATTCAGAAGTACCTTTGAGATGCTGCATAAAATGGTAATATGAAATGAATTCTTCAACTGGTTATTGTCTTAGGTAGGTTTCAAAACACAGGAAGGGAGTTTGAATTCCTACCAAGATCAGTTGAATTTATGGAGCTAATCCATCATACTTTCTAACTGACAGTTTAACAAACACAGAAAAAATATTTAAAAATTCATGAACTGTTAATAGTCTACACTGAACTATAGCAATACCATATATGCTCTATGGTATATTAAATTTGCATTATTTAGTATTTTCATTCTCTTTATTCCTTTACAAGCAATGCAATAAAATGCTGATTAAAACCCACATTTGCCACTGAGGAAACTCAAGATTTGTCTGCAGTTTCAATGATTAATTAACTTCTGTGTATCCTTAGGTAAGTTGTGCCTCCGGACATACTAATCATCGGTACAGATATGCACTTTCAGTCATGGGTTGCATTGGTGGGAATGTGTAGAAGCCACTTCAAAAAAGAAACAAGTAACTTTTCTGTCATTGGAGCAAGATTCCTAGAAATAATATGTTGGTGACATTTTTATAAACCAACTAGAGGAACATTTGAGGATTTGAGGTTGAATGACCCTTTACATCTGGTTATAAAACAGACACGGTGCTTGAATCAGTCTGTGTATGCATTTTGAGTTTGGACTTGTTACCCTGGGGACAGGAATGTAGACTGGGACAGGGTTATGATGTTTAACTGAGGTTTTTACTGTTATTTTACTTCCTTCTCCTGAGACTCTCTTTGGTACGTGTCCAGGTTTATCATCCTCTACTGTTCATTAGTTTATTAAAAAAAGAAAATATTGTGCACTAACTAAACAGAAATATAATGTAGCTGCAGTGAGAGGCAAGCTAAGCAGTATATAAAGAATGGCTCTCAGAGGGGATATTAAGGGCAGAGTAGAGATTGGCTTATATTTCTTCAGAATCTGTTTGGCTCTGTACTGCTCCATTTTGAGATTTATCTTTTCTCTGGGGAAGTCATAACACTTGCAGTTAAGTACATATGTGCACTATAAAATAATTTTCAAACTAGATATCGATCAATCAGTCAATTCATGTTGAAAGAAAAAGAAAAAAATGTGCAAAAATGCTGTTATTTTACAATATTCATGACTTGGAAAATTTAGTTCAAAAAGTCTTGAAGTTCTTTCACATTACACAAATAAAACAACTGCAAAAACACTTTGGTAGGGTTTTTTTACCATTCAGAACCTAAGCATGTGTGTTTTACTGTAAAATTCATTTGGCATTTTGTTTTTAATTATCTATAAAAACTGAGAGATTCTTGTGATTGTATTCACTTCCTAGTTCTAGGGGGATAGCAAGGAAAGTGATCAGCAAGAAAACAAAATATTGAAGAAAAGCAGTGAAGCAAACGAAAACTGTGGTGTGAACACTTCTATGTATGCTTCCACTCTAAATTACAGATCCTACCAACTAATACCTTTTGTTCAGGTATTAATTGAAGTTAAAGCTGATAAAAAGAAAATGTTAAGGTCTTATTTGTTGATTTGAAGAAAAGTTATTCCTTTCTAACCAAAGTTTTGGCTTACTTTAATTACCAGTTCCTGGAAATAGCTCAAGAAGTCATCGCATGGATTGTATGAACTACTGATCTACTGATAAGTAGATCTCATATGAAGAAATAAATCTGTGGATTACTTAGACCACATTTCAAATATTCTTTCTTCTGATTTGTCCAACATAGTGTTTACATTGTGGATTTATGCTGTATACAAATCTTCATCGAGTGTCTCTCATCTCAGAATATTTTGATTTCCATCATTTTATATATGTAGAACAATGCTGAAATTTAATAATACACAGTAAAGTCTTATCTTTTTATGTCTTCCTGAGAAACAGAGGATAACATTTTAAAATATATGATTTATTTTCCTTTTTTATAAAAAAATCACAAATAATTTACTAATAAGTTCAGATTTCACACATCAGTCACACAAAATTTAAGAAAATTCTCTTTAATGATTAGAAACCAAAAAAAACCCCTTTTAAAATATATTTTAAAGTATTTTTGTATGTTTTAATAATTCATTTTTCAACTCCTTGAATATAAGGGAAAGCCTATTTTCAGAGTCTCATTGACCACTGATTGTCCTTCAAGAGAAATCTGCCCAGGAGGCACCACAGAAATGTAGGTTTAGGTTTAGATTGCTACCTAAATCTGCAAACATTCAGTTCTTCACTAAGAGACCCAAGATAATATTTTTTCTAAATTTCGGAAATGGGGCAGTAAAATCTTAACTACAAGTGTGGAGTGGTTTCTAAAGAGAAAATCTGATTAAAAAATTACACTGAGATCAGGAACATAAAATCCTATTGCCAATAATAGCACCATAAATGAGATGGGAGAGTCAGCAGGTGATGGATGCAAACAGAATAAATTTGTCACACAGAAAAATGTGCCATCATCACACTTACTCTGTTTTGCTCTTGTTAAACTAAAATTAGCATGAACATTAAAAAAGGAAAAAAAATTACTTGGCTATTCCTTACCAAGTAATTCTTTGAGGTGTGGCAACCTTTTGTACAGAAAGTGCTTCTGAAATGCAGTCACTTATATGTGAATTTAGAAATGTATTTTTAGATATATCTAATATATATATTTCTAAGATACATTTTTCTAATAGATTCTTCTTTCTAATATACCTTGAGAATGAACTGCTGAAGTCTGCATTTAGGAAAGAAGATATGATGTAATAGCTAATCCAGAAGATGCAAGTAAACAGGGTTTTTTACTGTTATGATAATTAATTATAAAAGAGGAATTTTTTTATATGACAAGCTTGAGAATTTTTTCAGAGGGGGAACCAATTTTATGTATTAAATATACTCTAATTCAAGAACCAATGTGCACAGAATATTTTCTCAGGACTCACTCCTGAAGAGCCAAAGCTATTTCTTTAGAAATAAAAAACTCTTATGTTTTATTTCCTTTGTGCTGTGGACAAAATGCTTTATTGTTTATATGGAAGTACTTAGACATTGATTTACTGGTAATGCCATTGATGTAACAACCATTTCCCATTACCACGTTTTGTGCATGGGGACTAGCCTATGCTTAAGCATGATGTGATAATCAGAAGATTATGATCAGAGTGAAGGTTTGTCCATACAGGCAAAACACAACCCTAGTTATTATGCTTAGTCATAGTAATAGGAAAAGAAATTGCAATTTTTGTTTGTTTGTTTCTTTGCTGTTTATTTTAGATTTCATAGTGCTTTAGAATGGAATTTATTTTACAGTGAAAAAAATAATTTGTCTCATGTCAAGATCAAAGTCTTTTCTGGAGTATTAGGCTGCATTTGAATCAAAGCATAATGTATTTTGACATGAATAAAGTCTGTACCTGTAATCCTGCGCTCAATTAATTTGAGTAAAGCCACCACAGACAAAAGATTTTACTCAGCTTTCAACTAATAACAGCACAACTATTGTGAAAGTGATTTACCGGCATCTCTAACCCATTTCTAGACAGCAGGTACTGCCTAGATATGAAAAGAGATGCCATACAACCCTCTACATTCAGAGTTACCTTTGTCTTTCAAAACTGGTTTGATTCTACCTCAATTCTAATGAATAAAACCAACCAACAAAAGCCCAGATAACACTGGCAAAACCGGCAGGTAGAGAAAATCTGATAAAAATTTTTTTAGGAAATATTATTTATTAAGAAATACTAGCAAGATACAGACTTGCATGAACCATTAAACAGTAGGAATTATATCTTTAATTTAAAAATTGCTTCCTTTTAATCTGAATACAATAGTAAAGTTAGTTAAAGGGGCAATGTCAGCTTCAAAGTCAGATTTTTTTTTTTTGAGATTTTTTTGTGGTTTGTTATCAGTGGTAATAATCACTTAGTTGAACTGAAAGATAAGTCTAAGTAAACCATGGCAGGTCTTTCAACTTTAATGGAGAGATAGAGATATTTGTGGAAGATAAAAGTATATCTACCTCAGATATATGCAGTGAATGTACAATTCTTGCACTTATACTGACAATAGGATTCATCTTACTTAGAGGTGACCATAAAGAAGTCAGATAACTAGGGTAGGCTAATCATTAAGATCTCCTTAACAGAGGAAAGAGATAAATACTTAACACTTAGGTCCATATGGAGACAGGTTTAAGGTAGGTTGAATGACTCAACTTCCAGAACTGCCTCTCTGTCTTTGTTGTCTAGAGAGAGATTCCAGATGTGTAGCTAAGACTAGACACTCAACATTAAATTATGTGAGAGAAAGGTCTGACCAGATACTCCTTTAGACACCCTTATCAGAATTTGACCTTGATTGATGGTTCTGCATATAGATATGTATAAGCAATAGACATATTTTTATGTAGTAAAATCTGTATATTTGTGAGAAGTATATTGAATTTAGATCACTGATAAAGTTCTAAAAAGTATTTATCTTTTTATTGTTTTCACATCTTTCTCAGCTGCCTATCCCCCCAGCCTATGCCAACAAAGTTGACGAATTAAGTCAATGACAAACTCAATGACAATTCTCATTGCCCATCTTCTTCCTGGCAGGAGAGGTGTTTAATCCATTGACTTGCTGACAGCTTTCAGGGAAGAACGTAGAACTTTATTTCTAACAATAAGATTTTACTCCCCTTCAAAAGTCCTGTCAAAGTTCCTATTTCAAACTTTCTTTCAAAGTTCAAAGGTGAGCTTTAAACATCTTTTGATACAATCCCTAAAAAGGATAAATATAATCTTTTTTTCCTTCACTATTGTGTCAAGAAAAAGAAGAAAGGAGTTTTCCTGAGGAATGTTGATTTTGTTTTCTGTCTTCATTATCTTTAATGCTGAAGAATTGCTGAGTGACTGAATAGGAATGAGGATCAGATCTGGGCAAAAGACCATCCTCAGGAGATGTTTCTTCCAAAAAGTTCCAAATTCAGTTGCATTAAGAAGGATGAGGGGTTTATTAGCATGCAGTTGTATTACAAGAATGTATTCAGACATGAATCAGAGCTGTGTTCAGCAAAATATAAATAATGCAAAAAAACATCCACATCTTTTACTTAAAAATTACCCATTTTGTATCCTGTGGAACTCATGTAAGACTCAGAACAAAATGGAGAAACAGAGACAGAGGTGATGGATAGAGAACTCTAATTAGAATAAAATTTTCTCTGAACGAGAACACAACTACTTTGCAATTTATTTAGTTGGAATCAGCTTGTAGTTGGTGTCAAAGTAGTTCACTAGAAAAAAAATTATTAAAGGACAAAACTAGTGGATTTAGTGATGTAATTAGAAGTAAAATGTCAGCAACATAGGACAAGTTCAGTCCCTCTCACGGATACCATGTCATGATTTCATTATTGGACTTAAGTGCTCAATCTCTCTTCAAGGGAAATTGCTTTAACTGACTTTTTATTAGCTAAAATGATATGGAAAACTATCTCTTTGGTGCCTTTGCTTGTAATTTTTTTTGCTTGTATTTTCAAAACTTCCTAGCTGTTACTGCTGAGAGCTGTCAATGCAAGAGAAAAGCAATGAAAAGGCTTGCAAAGTTACTGCTAAAGATGCTCACTGTGCTAATATTATAGAGTCCCCAGTGGTCCTGTCCTCTATCAGAAGTTGTATCAAGAGTCACTTTGTGACAAAATACCATGAAAGGCATTTTTTTCATTGAGATTCTCACCGTATTAGCTGATTGGAGAAGTAGCAGCAGTAGGTAGGAGTTTATAGCAGGAGTTAAAGAGCAGTAGCTGCTTTAAAAGATGCTGCTTTGACCCATGAAAAATGGATCCATTACGATTACCCTGAGAAGCACCCTTACTTTTTCTTGTATGCTTATGTGTCCAGAAGAAGAGTAATATGCTCATATGCCTATAATTATTGCCTACACTAAATCAAATTGTGGGTCTTGAAACTGAAGAACAATTCTGTTGTAGATGAACTAAACCTCAAAATGTTATAATTTCTCCATAGATGGAGATTAGTCAGATTTTAATAGACAGTGGAAACAACATAGAAAAGTTTAAAGACCTATCTAATACAAAAATGAGCAATGTTAGACCTCAGGAATATTCTTGTCAAAGAGTTGACATTAGCATTCAGGAATTTCTCTGTGAAGCCCTACTCTATCTTTAGAATGGTTACATTGCTTGAAAGTCCCTCTGAAATAATCTGAAAAATTAGAATGTCAAACTGAGTTGTGCAATATGTCCAAGATAAGCTTTGGTTTTTTGGTAAGGCAAGAAGGTGCTGCTTGTGAGGATTTCACCATGGATATGAAATGCTATTTGTGCTGTGTAAGCCACAGTATAATAAAGAAACAGAAACATAGGGCAATGTGGGCAACAGAATACTCAGTCTTAAGCTAAAAAATCAAGAATTCTTTTAGTTTTGGCAAACTAATACATCCTGACATATAGTTTTATTTTTCACATATTGAATATTTTAATAAAACAGTTAAAAAAGAATATTTTAGTATTTCACATCCTTTCAAACCCACCTCCCTAGTTTTCATCTGGACTCATACAAAGAACACAAACACACAAAGCATCAGTTTTTAATAAGAATAAACAGAATAATAGATAAGAAGTCACACAAAACTATGGTGTTAGTCTGTCTCAGGATCTGTTGACATAAATCATTAGCACTTTGTTTTTTAAGTTTGGCTTATTTGTTTATTTCTTTAGTGTTTTAGATTTCTAAAATCTACATATAACATTCAAATAACTACAAAAATATAGACTGGTTTTCTTTTCTTTTTTATCCTTGGTGATTTTCAGCCTTCTTTCGTTCTCATAACACTCTGTCCCATCTTCCTCTTGAGAACAATACCCTTTTGTTAACAGTTGGTCATGGCCTCCGGGGACAAGCACGTCTGCAGATAACAGTGGACACTGACTTTTTTTCATCTGCTCACTCCAAGGCAACTCTGACTTCTTTGTTTCCTCACTTGTGCATTCCATCATCAATTTAATAAAAAATTTGGGAATGAGTGTTGCAACTACCTGTTCTAAGCTTCCCCTTTCTCCCTCTTTTAGTGGCTGGAGATCCAAGACTCCAAGGATCAACACAGATAAGACACAGATGCCCACCCTTGATTCACACAGGAAGAGCTGTGAGAAAATCTGTAGAGATGTAAGAAAGGGAAGATTACAGATCTGGGATTGTTAAAATGGCATTCTTTGGTGCAGAAGGATTCAGGGGAGAAAATCCCTGCACAGAAGGTTATAAAATACTAAAGAAAGGACGGGTAGTTGAGCTAGTGCAGAAGTGATGACTGGGGTCAAGTTACTGGTGTTAACAGAGATGGTAGATGATGCCAGCTGAGCAATATTGAAATATTGCTCTGGGGTTTGCAAAGGCCGTTGCTTCTTCTCTCGAATTATGCCAGTCAGGGCAGCAAAGACTGCTTGGACACCTAAGCAGGATGAAAAATTCATCAATCCTAAATCAACAGTTTCCTAAAGACTGGAATAATTTTTTGGAAGAGGAATGCACATTTGTGTTTTTCTGATCTTTACATGTGCTTTTTCTCCCAAGATTTCAAAAGTGTTAAATGCAAAAAATTGCAACAGCTGCCAGTGAATACAACAGATTATGCAGTTATCCAACTATAAATATTGTGCCACTGAAATAGAGCTAAAAAATATTGTGCCACTGAAATAGAGCTAAAAGGTTCTAACAAATATAGAAACTGTAGTATAAATTAAGAAAACTACTATGCTTAGGAGGTTGCTGGTTCTGAGTTTATCCTAGGACATTCTTTTTGGGTTCATTTGCTTTGCTGATCCACCACAGTCTTTCATTTAACTAGATAGCCTTCCTCATGTAATCACTAGGTTTTTCTGTCACATCTCTTTCTATATTAATTTCTGGTCATATAGGTAGCTTTACAGGGTTTCAAGAAGGGGTCTAAAATTCCTAAATATCCCTTTACAGGATCAGGCTAGACCTGGAGGCACACATAGAAACTATTAGAGGTTCAACTTTCAAAACCTGAAAGTCTTCAGCTGTTCCTATGGTAACCAATTAGATCACTGGATTGAGAGGTACAGCTTGTTCTGGAAAGGGAAAGTCTTAAAAACAGGGACTTCATACCAGTTTAAAGACTGAAATTGACTGCTATCACAAACAGTAGGCAAGTACTCTCCTCTTTGTTGCTTTCCTCTGCTTCTCCTTTTGAGTTTGTTTTTCGCTTTTTAGAGTCGTCGTGGCTTTGTGTGATTTGATCAAGCAGCCATGTGTAAACTTTTGAACTGGATTGGTCAGCTTTTGATCTGCATATATAAAACACAGATTAATTATATTAATTGCCTTAGGTGAGTCTTTCAACAATACTAAACCTGAAGGAAAGAGTTTTAATAAGAAACACCTTTGCATATAGACTAAATGTATACTAAATTTAGTCTTATTGTTCAGCTATATCATTGCAGCTTTTGTCTCCACCATTGATTAATGAACTACTGCAAAATATTTCTGCACTGCAAACCTATGCAAATCCATAAATAAAGGTAAGAGGGTTATTTTGTGAAAACAATCTATTTAAAACTGTAAAACTATCTTTTAATACATAATTTATGATTAACAAAAACTATTAATAATTAAAGGACAATATTGTAGAAAGATCAGAAGTTTAATTCGTATTTTAAATACAGAAGTCTCTTTCTGTGTGTCTGCAATTAAACAGTCAAGCTTGTGTGAGAGAGACGACATTCTCATCTGTATGGTACAATCTGAAATGGCCCATATTTATCAAGTAAACAGAATTGTTAAATCACACAGTACAAAAGCAAAGCACAAGAATAACTCAGTTATACTGAACAGTCTTTTTTACTTCTTGCATATGATCTCACTTTTCTCTCTTCTGGTAATACACTTGAAGATGAGTATTCTAAGAAATACCACATAATTGGTCCCTCAACTTCCTGTCATGTTGAGGGGCCTCACCAGCTGTACCTATGGCTAGTAATTTTAGGTGAAATCCAAAGATGGATTTGAAAAAGCACACAAAGCTGCCCTGGATGCTTCTCCTGAAATGTCTTATGAGCTCAGGTGGCTAGCAGACAGATACAGTGTTCAGGGAAAATCAGTTGTCAGAGATACAATGCACCCATGCTAAGGAGATATTAAGTTCAGTTAAGAATTAAGAGGAAAATAAGAGTAAACAAAATTAGATTTTAAGAATACGGTCCATGTGATCACTTCTATCACTTCACTGGTTTTATTGCTCTCTCTGCACCATAGTTGTGATAATGTGAAATGAGCAGGGCTACATAGGTGTGAAACTGGGTTGAGATAATAGAACCACTTGCCCAGAGCCCTTGTGTTTTTCTGGTTTCTTAAAAGGCAGGACAGAAAAAAATTAGGAAATTGTATTGTATGGGAAAATGTCTTGCTGTTTCTAAGTAGTGACCTTGTAGACAGCTTCAGCACTTCTGTAAGAAATTCTGTTTAATGATTTTATACATTTTTAAAATTTCATTATTAGAGCTTTTAAAATCCCTAAGCATTGTATATATGCCAACTCAATCTAGGAAAAGGAAACAAAAGTAGGAAAATAGGTAGCAAACTTTTTTCATCTATAAGGAATTTGACAACTGATAAAAGCATATGCATGTGAATATATAAAAAAGAAACACTTTTTCTATTCCTTACATGGCAGAAAAGGAAAGGGGAAGGCAATCTCCTTCTATTGTAGAATCTCTTTAGTGCAAAAGATAATCTACTGGGTGCTGGAGTGCTCATAATATAAGCAACCCTTTTTATGACTTTCTGTTGCTGTAGGTTTGTAATGGTCCAAGGCATTTTAATAATTAGTCTACAGGGAGCTTTAATAGACTAGGGCAACTCTTAATTAACTTAATCCCCAGTACATGAGTTGACCAGGAGACATCAAACCACATTTTAGCTTGGAGGGTATGTGAACTCAGAGGAAATCTCATTTTTTAACTACTGTGGTGCCACATTTTTTCCTTCAAGCATAGTGTGGTTGTAGCTAAACACATTGTGCCATTCTGTCCTGTAGTAACCAGAAGCCTTTATTTTCAGTAGAATTAATAATCAATGAAGATGACAATTTCAGCATAATTATTTTAAGTTGAAAAAATGGTCATAGGATGATGTTCATATATGCTTAAAATAGGCAAATAAGAAGTGATTTTACCTAATTTTTGCTATATCTCTATTGTATATTTCTGATGCTTAAAAAAAACTCAGGCCTGTTTAAAATACGTGAAAATATACTGATACTCTTTTTAGCCACAGTATGTTTTAATTAGAAATATTCTGTACTCCTATGATTTGGTACTGACGAAAGTATTCTAGTATATGATTATGCCTCAAGCATGCTTTATAAGGATTCAGTTCATATTTTATATTCTATTCTTTCTTCTTATCAAGATTTGTGATAAGTCTTAATAGCAGAAAAAAAAAAAAAAGAACTTCCTGAGGCAGCCTTTCTCCTTTCATTTCTGTGTTACCATTCACATATTCAGTAATACTTTTAATGAAGTGAGTGTTGCTTTAGGAATATAATCCTGAGGTACCTAAAGCTGTGTAAAAGTAATGATTATCACTGCATTGCATGTAGTGACACTGTGGGCAGCCTAACAGTGATGAAAGAAAAAATGTCAGTATAGTCACAAAGCACCCATGTGAAAGACAAAGCTACTCTATAAGGTACATATGTTTCTGAATAAACATTGTTAGCAACAGAATATATTAAAAACACCTATTTTTATTCTTTAAAGTGAGTTGTTTTGGTGTTGGTATTATTAGCATTTGCAGCTGATTTCCAACTAAATATATGAAAGGTATATTTAAATTAAATGATTTAACAGAAAAATCACTGGGCAAAGAATTTTAATCTAAGCTAAGAAATTTAACCTAAGATACTGTTTAGCTCTTCGGGGATGCAATTTGTCTGTCCTAGTTGCTGAATGCTTTGGGGAACACACTTTCCTTAATATGCATTCCATTAGAATCTTAGCCAACATCTCTAATGCTACAAATAAGTTCAAAAATAGTTGTATTCAGGTTAACCAAACCTTCAGCTGGACACTTACACATCTCACTATCAAGAAAAGGATACTGATTTAACAATTGCGCAGGATCTGAGTCCATGAGAGAACTGAGAACATAAATATTTTTGTGATATATAGTCATAAAGTATTAAGGTATTTCCTAACAAGAGATTTCTTTTTAGCATTATGGAAAGAATTGCTATATCTATGTGTATTGCATAGTGAATCATAACAAGAACCCAAAACTTGTATCATTAGGAAAAATGCACACACATTTGTTCCTGCTATTACAGTCAAATTTAATTCACCTCATTAAAACACTTCCCTTTTATTTCAGTTATGTTGCATGTATTCAAAAGCACTGCATTTTATAGTGAATTCAATTTCTTATATTATTAATCCCCTTATAAAAAGGAAGATTCAATCTCTTAAAAAATCTTGATGTAGTCAGTTTAATTTCCATAACTATAAATCTTTTATAACAAATGAGTTTTAATTAGTTGCTGTCCTTGGCCATGTACAAGAGGAAGGAATCTTTCAATTAATCTATTGTTAGGTTACACTGAATTAAAAAGTCCCATATGCTTAGGATGTTCAGACTACTATCTTCCCAACTTAATAAACGTTGACTTACAAATTTCTAATATTTTTCAAGTGTTTCCCTTTGTTGCTGTTTTAGAAGAGTCCATTTTTTTTAACTTGATAGGCTGACGGGACTAGAAAATAGTTCCAAAATAGTCCATAGATATACACAGCTATAAACTGAATCAAAACCTCCAAACAAATATCTCCAAACTTAGATTGCTTGAAACTTTTCAATTTTCCAATTTACTTTTATTTAGAGCATAAAATTAATGGGTGTTTGCTTGATATATGGTCCAACTGAATTCAGGAGTTAAGGACCAGACTTGATTAATCTGCATCTTTACTTCATTTTATATTTTACCATTCTAAGTTTCTTTGTAGTTTCACTAGATAATTACTAGAGTAATGCAGGTTGGAAGATATTTCAGGAAGTCACCCAGTCCAGGTGACTTAGGTCCAGGTCCAGGTGAGTCCTCAGGCTCAAAAGAGGGTCAGACCAGGTCACTCAGGTCATTGTGCTGTCAATCTTGTAAACCTCCACAGATGGAGACTGCACAACCTTCCTTGCATCCTCACTGTCCCATCCCTGGAAAGGTTCAAGGCCAGGTTGGATGGGGCTTTGAGGACCCTGGTCTAGTGCAAGGTGTCCCTGACCATGGCACGGGGGTTGGAAGTAGATGATCTTTAAGGCCCCTTCTCACTCAGGCTATTCTATGATTCTGATGAGGAAGAAGTTTCTCCTTTCTCACCAATATTTTTCTGAGAATTTATGTTTGGTTTTGTTGAGAGAACCAAGAAGGAAAGGGACAGGAAAGATATTATTTGTGATTTATTCCTATGACATTGAAAAAAAATAATGGTTTTATAGTGAAATTCCAAAAAAGAGGTATTTCAAATGACGTGGAAAAGAATGATTAAAAATGATCTAAAATTTTGTTCATCTAATGCTTCCTTTTACAGTTAGGGTCACAGTCTTAGTGGAAGAAACAGACCATGTTTGATTTCTAATAAAATTATATTGACCTAATTAAACAATGACACAGCAGGAGGCATAGTATTTGAGTTGGTGGTTGTTTGGCTTTTTCCTTCCAACAAGCTAGCCCAATTAGATAAGCTATCTGTGAGCTAGAAAATGTAACATCATGTGCTACGACTACAGTTTTTGTCAGGGAGGAAAGTGAGATACTGCATAATTAGGAAAGCAGCACAATTGTCACTCTTTCCTTTAAAGGCAACAAGCTTTGTCTGCATGGTGCCAATGGGCCCCATGCAAATGCTTGGTTCACAGCCACATCGTTACCACAAAAATGTGTCTACATTACCACAAAATGTGTTTGAGATGTGAAATAAGACAAGTAATGTTACAGGATTTCTTCATATGTGAAGAAGTGAAAAAGGATTAGTTATGTAACTTGTATTAAAAATTATTCAAAAGCTGAGACTAATTTACCCTAGTTTGGCATCTCTGCGTTATTCATCTTACCTCCTCTCACATGATCCTGCACACATTAAGCATCAAGGAACCTATGAGAGCTGTGAATTTTATATATAAAGATCCCTAGATGTCTAAGGTACCTCTTCTCTGCTTGGACAGCATAAGTCACTTAAGAAACCAGGGCTCTCACCTATTCCCAGTTAGTATTGGAATACAGTGTTTATTTTCAAGAGATTTCAAGCTGGCAGTGCAACCTTGTGACAATGAAGGACGAGGCAATATGGGGCACTATTAGCAAGAGTGCTGACAGACCATCAAGAGAAGTGGTTATTCTTCTCTATTGTGCAGCTTGGGAGGCCATGCATGGAGCACTGTGTTTGTTTTTTGGCTCTTCAGTTAAAAAAAAAAAAATCACATCCTGAAGACATTCCTTCAGAAGGTAAGCAAGATGATAAAAGGAACTGGACTACATAAAGAGTAAGAAGGTGCTAGGGGAGCTGGCTTAACTAAAGAAGGTTAAGAGGGGATTGCCTTCATCTCTGTGGCTACCCAATGGGAGGTTACAAGGAAGATAGAATCAGCTCCTTGTCAGAAGTACACAGAAATGGATTTTTCAATAGACAACAATTGCAAGAAAGAACATTCTGAGTAGGTGTTAGGTGGAAAAAGATCACAATGAAGGTGATAAAATACTGAACCAGGTTGTCCAGAGACATCAAGGAATATTTATCCTTGGAGATGTACAGAACTCAACTGGCCAATGCCCTGAACAAGCTGTTCTGATTTTTCAATTGGCTCTGCTTTGAGGCAAGATCACCTGACAGGATTCCCCTCTAACATTTTTTTTTCTTTTTCTTTTTTCTGTGAGTGGTTATTATAACTCCATGATTAAAGTATTCTATTTTTAGCTGTGTTTTTAGCCATTATTGACCCTTCCTGATCCAGCTTAATAGGTTAGCAGTGAGGCCGCTGCAAAAGTTAAAAGGTTCACACAAGATTTATAAATCTACTGGTTTCATGCAAGCTTATTTGATCTGTTGAGTTAGCAAATAGTTAGCAAAAGCTCCTTGAGAATGCAAAAGGCTTTTTCCATGGGACTAGCTGATGGAAAGCAACAGACCAAGGAGGCAAATCTAGTAGTTAGGTAGGAATAAAGCTAAGAATGGTTTGAATAGGTATACAGGAAACAGGAGAGCAGCTAAGTTTATCTAAATAAGTGATAGTCTAAAAATTGTGGAGCGAGCACTGGGAAGACATACTACCCCCAGTTAGGTGAAAGCAGTGCAGGATGGGCTGACAGAGCTGAAGGAAGTCAGAGAGAGAACTTGAGGAAGGTCTCATAAAGCATAGCAGCAACAAACCAGGTTGTGTACTGAGTGACACTGAACTGTGAATAAAACATCAAGGCATCCATACCCATTATCACCCTCCCACAGGCAGTTTTAGCTACAAGGGACTAAAAAATAGCACAACCAAGTTTGAAGAACTATGCTAACAAGAACAAATAGCAACTACATGGAGATATTCTGGGTTAAATCATCTGAGCAGTTAAGTCTGAGGTTAAAAAATTGTTCAGGTCACAGGGTAACATGACCTGGAGAGATAATAACTCACAGTAAATCAATCAAAATCCCATTTATGTAGGATTGTATTCATGCAGCATCTTTCTGTTGGTTAAAAGCTGTGAAAAGGGAAAGATGATGCAGAAGAATCTTATAATACAGCTTAGAAAGGTGGTAGATGGCTTTCAAGGTAGATAAGTTAATAGTAATGAAAAAAGTATCAAGTAATGTACTAAATTAAAAATAGAACCATATAATGATTTGGGTTGGAAGGAGGATAATCCAGTCCAAACCCCCTGGCACAGGCAGGGATTCTTTCTACTAGACCAGGTTGCTCAAAGCCCCATCCTACCTGGCCTTGAACACTTCAAATGACATCCACCATTTCCCTGGGCTATCTGTTTCAGTAACTCACCACCCTCACAGCAAAGAATTTCTTCCTAATGTCTAATCTCAATCTACCTCTTTGAAGCTTAAATAATAGCTCAATAGCTTAAAGCTATTCTCCCTCATCTTATTTCTATATGACCTTGTAAAAAGTACCTCCCCAGCTTTCTTGTATTCCCCCTTCAGCCACTGGAATGCTGCTATAAGGTCTCNGACATCCACCATTTCCCTGGGCTATCTGTTTCAGTAACTCACCACCCTCACAGCAAAGAATTTCTTCCTAATGTCTAATCTCAATCTACCTCTTTGAAGCTTAAATAATAGCTCAATAGCTTAAAGCTATTCTCCCTCATCTTATTTCTATATGACCTTGTAAAAAGTACCTCCCCAGCTTTCTTGTATTCCCCCTTCAGCCACTGGAATGCTGCTATAAGGTCTCCCTGATGCCTTCTCTTCTCCTGGCTGAACAGCCCCAACTCTCTCAGCCTGTCTGTATAGGAGAGGTGCTCAAGCCCTCTGATCATCTTCTTTGAGTAGTGTCATTGAAATAACAACTCTGGATACATGAAATTTGTGGGAAATAAAAAGAACAAGGGAATAGAGTACTAGTCTCAGCATTAGTGTAAGGGTAGAAAACCTTATATTACTCATGTTATGTATGGACCACCCGCCAAAAATTTTTGATTAGCTGATTCTTCACAGTTAATGATTTAGATGCTTTGAGGCAATGGTAATTAAAGATTTGTTCTTTTGTCCCATAATTCATAGCATAGATAGGAAAATAAGGAAAGAAATAATTTATTCAGCTATAACTGGCATCAATGCTATTATTGATATATTTCAATTCAAACAAGAAAATCTACAACTAAGTCTCAGCAGTCTATAAATCCACATGGAAAATTCCTTTTTTTACTGTGCTTAGTGAATCACCTGTTAGGACGTGGGAGTTTTCACTACTGCTCCAAGAGTTGTTTGGGCATTAAACTGTATGAATTTTGGCAGTGCTGAGTCTGTTAAGAAATCTGTTTCCTGCATTAAATAGAGGCACAGGAACAAGGAATTGTATTATATGGAGAGAAGTGCAAATGAAAAGAACAGAAGAAAATTCAATTTCTCTGACATAGCATGCATGAAGAAAGTACATGCTATCATCTATTGATATTAGTGTTTACGGTGAAAAAGCATTTAATAGATTGACTTAAAATATACACAGACCAGATTAAAAAAAAAGTCAATATTTTTTGATTAAACAGAATTCTGCTTTAACTAAAATAGTTAGATCATTCTGATTTTAAGCATATGCTTCAGCTACAATCAATAATGATTAACTACATTTGTATTGGCAAGAACATAGTAATAATTAAGTTATTATCAGATTTTCACTGTATGAAATAAAAAGAGAATATCTTTATTCATTTTTACCAATTTCTTTGCTTAACAGTGCTCATATTAGACTAAACATCATCAATAATCACCTGCCATACTCTATTCATTTCTTTAATATAATCTTTGTTCCGTAATTAAAGGTTAATGTACTTGTATAGTTAGTAGTGGAATGGTGTAGTGGAAGTATTTTATTCTTGCAGTATGATATTTCTCTTAACTCTGGAGGAACAATTCTAGAGAAATATTTATATAACTGAAAATATTACTTGGTGAATTTTGAAACATTTCAGCAAAATTCTTCAGCTAGTATTTTAGTTAGTTAGTTAGCAATTCACCAATATTCATCGTGATCTAATTGTGAAATATCTCTATGCATTTTACTACTAGTAATAAGATTTAGACTGCTTTTATTTCTATTAGAACTGTAGAAGCAATAAAGTTCTAAGAAAATGAAAGAAGACTTTTACTCTCTTACTCAGTCAATGAAGTGATTTAATTAAAATGTCTTTAGTCAAAATCCTCTTCTCAGCCTATTGAGAGATGAACAGCTTCACTGCTCTTACACAGAGTTAGGTGAGTTAAACTGGTGATGGTGATCAGCTGGATGCAATGGAGTTTATTTCTCAGATTCAAAGAAATAAGAAATGTTTTGATTTATACGAAATATTAACTGAGACAACAAATTAATCTAGTTTGTTCACTTTTGCTAATGAATGAGATCTGTATAGCTTGGATCGCAACCAAGGTATTATGTATGAGCTGGATTGTGGAATAATGGCCGTATTAAAAGAATATTGAGGCAATAAAATGGAATTACCAAGGCACTGTTAAACCTACGCTTTAGAGCGTATAGTGAAAGTAAAACAACTAGGGATTCAAATGTCTGGTCTGATATACAGGATTCTATACTTCTACCATCCTAGTGGTAATCTCCCAATTCATAGATCTCAGCTCTCTGATCCACTCTGAGCCATTAACATAAAGGTATCAGATTAATTTTACTTTTCTTCAGGAGGATTATTCAGTGGGAAATGACATTTCTGTAGTTCCTCCCTATCTTTTCTAAACTTTATAGCTTTTCTTCAGATTATAGTATTAATCATTTCCATAAAATCATAACATCTATTATAACCTAAGTTTTCTGAATAACTGAGAAAAGCAGACTGAATTTAATATATATTCCTAAAGAAAGGAAAAAATTTCTATTTCTGGAACAAAGTTTATGTTCTTTATACAATTTAATGCACTGTAAAGAAATGTATTCAAATAATTTCTTGTGTTAAAAGAAGTACAGTAAAGAGGCTTATTTTAAATTATTTTCTGAAATGTATTTTAATTTTTTTCAGCACTTTCTATGTCATGACTGTTAGTATTTCAATATTTGGGGATTTTTCCCTCTAATTTAGGCATAAGCCCTGCCTATTTGTTAATGAAGCTACCGGGAATGTACTTGAATACAGGGGAACTGATACACTTAGAAATGTACTAAGTATATCAGTAAAAGTGAATACTGCCCTAAGCCCACCTCCATCTGACAATGCACCACCCTGGCAGCAGACATGGCTCAGCAGAATGCATGTTCACTCTTGGGTCATCACACTATGCAGACAGAATATTAAAACAGCATTGGTCCTTCTTAGTCCACCAGCAGATTTATGTCAGCTTCTTACTTTTTCATAAGTAGCTTATATAAATATTGCAGACTTTAAACATGTCAGGAGTGAACAAGTATCCCACTCAGGTTATAAAGGATAGATTCAGGATAGATTCAGGATAGATTTAGGATGTCCTTATGTTTGGAAAAATAGAATTTGTCATATGGTCAAGCTAAAGGGCTAGGACTGCTTACTACTTTAGTCATTCCAGAAACATCTTGAGGAGAAATTAGCACCTCTGCAAAGTCTCTTTTTATAGGACATAACACCAGCAAATTCTACAGTTCATATTCAAAGTAACCAGAACCCTCTTAAATGTCAAAACCACAGAACATTAAACCTACCAATTAACTCTTAGGAACCTAAGTATGTGTCATACAGTCTAGTTCTGCACTTAGGCTGAACCAAAAGATAAGTCCCAAGGGAGTGAAAGACATGAGTTTCACAATCAAACCATGAGCATCAAGATGCCAATGAGGAGAGAAACACTCACAGATGAGACTGATCACACTTTCAAACTATTCTTTCATCTCCGTGATTCAAGCTGGTTTGTTTGTGATACTTCACATTTAATTCTTCCATTCTTTCTTGCTTTCTCCTTTTTTGAAAATTAAAAATAATAGCTTTTTACCTCAGGAAGAACATTCATTTGCTCTTCTATTTGTGGGGGGAGATAGAGAAGGGGAACAGGTAGAAGGAAGAAAGTTTGAAGTGAGTCCAAGTGCCGTCTTGTGAGCTTCTGTGAACATAGAGCGGACAAATTTGCAATATTTTCATTACTGTGTAAGACACTCAAGAAAAAGTCCTAGAAGAAAGAAAGAATCAGAGTAGGTCAAAGTTTCTTAGTTAATGCTTTGATTTTTAGAAGTACCAAGCCTTAATTTATCTTCTGAGATCAACACAAACTGTAGTTGATGTACTTATTGTGAGTGATCCAAAGGTACATATACAAGATTTAGTACATAAAGACATTGTTTGCACCTGAAGTTTCTATTGAAATTAACAAACAGCTCAATTAGAATTTGTGAGTCTTCTATAGGTACTCAGATAAGAAACATGGCCTGAACACTATTAATTTCACTCTCACCTTTTTAGAAAAAGATTGCCCTCCTAGTTGAAAATATCATGTTGTTATTTTTATTTTAGTAATATTTATTTCTGTGGACTACTTCTGAAATTCCTGAGAATTTAAGTATTCAGTCTTTCTGAACTCCATCTGCTTGAATCCCTATGAATACAGAAGAATTTCACTTTTACCTGCAGCTACTTTATCATTTGACAGAGATCCTTCTAATATAATTTGTACCTAGGTTCTTATTGACTCTCCTTCTATTTCTAGATAACATACTTTAAACAGCCTTTGAAAATTTGTATTAATAAGAAAGATTCATAGCTCTACTAGGCTGTTAAAGAATAATACCTAAAATGTGCCTCATTTTGTAAAGTGTTCTGTTTCTGAAAGTGGTGCTAGGTTAGGCATTTAAAAATGGATATGCCAATAGTCATTAACCCTTTGAGAAATCAAGAAGGATCATGCTAATGAGTTTCTAATAAAAATTTTCTCATGGGTAAAATATAACTGGTCTTATAGCAAAATGGTGCCTGTGCCATGCAAGGCCATTTTATTTTGTACTTCAATTCAAGATGTCAAAACATGTCAAGTGGTAGTGGCACTACCAGGGCCAGAATACAAGACCAAAAGCCTTCTTTTTACTCTATAAACCTCTCATCTTCAGGTGACATCATAAATCCTTGTCACCGTCAGAAGGCTGCAGTGAGCGGTAGCATTATTTCCCCAGCTACTGTAAAATACCACCTGGTGTCTTGCATAAACTACACAGTAAATCATGGGAAATCTGCAATGTTATTTTACAATAATGCTGTAAGTAACCTGTGCCTTGATCATAAATCTGTATCACCAGCAACAGCCCCAATCAACAATAGCAACTTTGAGACTAAAAAGATCTTTCTCTTTACCTGTAAAACTGTTCTTGGTATTCTGGCTTTACCTGGTCTAGTAACTATATCCTCACCTGCTGTGTGAAAATGAGCTTTGAATAAATACTTGAGATGGATAGTTTAAATACATGACAGCATTTGTACTCAAGACTCACAATATTTTCTGATTCAAAAATGAATGCATGCAGGGGCATCTTCCCATACTGCTTTTTTATTACTGCTTAAGTGGCTTTCAACAGTACAAAAGGAACCATCTACTGAGCTTTGATACAAAAGCAAAATATATAGATTCCTCGCGTCTGAGCCAAAATTTATTCCTGAACTTACTCAGAGGGTCAGAGGAACAAAAGGAAGAGAGAAAAAGCAAATTGATGGTCATAGATAGAGCATGTAGGTTTTTTCTATGCATTGCATTATGGCCTACTAGGGCACTAGCAGTCATATTGCCTATCTTTATAATACTGTCCAGATTGCCAGTACTGGAAAAATAATTACCTCTACACAAGGTATAGTAACCAGGGGATATGACTTGTTCATATTTAGTATTCTGTTGTGTTTATTAAAACCAGTATATAAAAAAACCTCACACCTTTTTCAGCAGGAGGAGTTTTAACTGTCTTGTTCAAAATTTAATGTGTTTTTCAATGTGCTCCTCAGAAAGCTGTTAAGGGAGTTATTAGAGCAATACCTGCCACTTTCTTACTGTCATTCTATTCAGTATTCCTTAAATACTATAAAAAGTATCTACTAAAAACTCAGAACTGTGATAAAATTGGCATATCACCTTCTTCTTTACCCCTTTCCACTACTGTATATTTTATTCATGGTTGCTTCATCACTAGCCATTCCAGAGAGAGTTAAATTAAAAAAAAGTACAGGGTTTTCAATTATTTCATGTTTCAGTTTGCACATAAGGAGATACTGACTTTAAAGATTCATGCATGCTTTTACTGAGTGGTTATATATTTTTCCAATTTTTTTTACTTTCAGATTTAGCAAAGCCCTGCCAGAAGACATTTAATGCTGTCATCGATATTCACTCTACTGTCAGGGATATTAAACTGAGAAGAAAGACCTGGCACACTGACTTCCTCTTGAAGCTTTGATAGTATGTTGGCTACAGCTTAGCAGTGTGAAAAATAGTGTTGCACTGCAAGCAAAACCAGGGAATTTTCTTCTTGTCAATTTAGAAAAGTTGTGAGGAAAATCAGCTTTAGACCACATAGGCTTTGCAGACTAGAAGGATTTCAGTTTTTGTTTCATTTGCTAAGTAAAAATTTTCCTCATTTCTTTTGTCAGCATTGACTATACTGTTACAGGGCACTGGACTTTAAGAGGCTATTTTAGTTCTCAGAATCCCAAGGGCTCTTGTCCAAATTCATCCCTTTACCTTTTCAGTAGTATTAATGAGAAAATGTGAAAAACATCTAATTTTAAGATACTCAGTAGACACCAATGAACCTGGAAGAAAGGAACTGATTTATAAAAAGTGTATATATGTGTAAGAGTTCTAAGTATTAGCAACTGGAAAGATAGCAGATTGAGACAGGTGATTCCATCCCTCTATTCATCCCCGGCAAGCCCCCATCTGAAGTGCTGTGTCAGTTCTGCAAGGGAGACTTGGACTCAAAGGTGTGAATCCAGCGTACAACCTGAAAGATGATTAAGGGATAGGAGGATGTGTCACATAAGGAGAGGCTGAGAGAGCTGGGACTCTCCAGCCTGGAGAAGATTCAAGAAAGGGTCTTATGAGTGTGTATAAATACCTGACGAGAGAGGGCAAAGAAGACAGAAGCAGACTCTTCTCAGTGGTGCCCAGTGAAGGAACAAGAGGCAATGGGTATGAACTGAAACACAGGAATTCCATTTAAACATTAAAAAATAAAAAATAACCTGAGAATGATTAAGTACTTGGACAGGTTGCCAAGAGAGGTTTTCGAGTCTCCACCCATGGAGGTATTAAAAACATAAGAGAATATGGCCCTAATCAATCTACTGTAGCACACCTTTGTGCAGAGGGGTTAAGGTAGATGATATAAGTCCCTTTATCCCTCTGCCCTTCCACAATTCTGCAATTCTCTGAAAAAGGGAGATGCTTGGGACTTGCTGAGTGACAGTTTTAAATTATTACTATTAATGTGGATTTTCTGTAAGTAGGAATGAATGAGTTTAAATACTGCAAGTTGGCAGAAAGTGTACCTTGATTTAAGGCTAGAGGGTAGAAATATTCCTGTAACAATTTGACACATTTCCTTGACAATTTGAAAGATAAGTTTCTTAAATTCTAACTAAATTGAGATAAAAAGTATGCTGGATATATCACCTATCTAACCACTCAAAAATAGTTGAGAGTCACGTTTAACCAGAAGCTGAAAGTCATACAGATTATAACAATTAACCAAAGACAAGTAACCTCCAGAAATCATCTTTCCTTAACCTACTATCAAGCTTCAAATGCATCTGGGGTTTTCACAAACACTACTCAATGTTCCCACTGCCTCTCCTAACTTCATCTTTCTATTAGATACTGTTCATTTTCTCCCTGATGATAAAACTTGGGACATCAGCCAGAAAGTTTCTCAACCTTACGGCCATGGTTTGTTTCCCTGCTTGGAATTCATGAGGGAAGTTGCCATAACATGAGTTGTGCTGACTGGTGACTAGGAAGATGCTTCTTTCCATGCTGCATTGAATGGAGGAGGAGGTCTTGATTCTCATCTGCTTTATTGCTATCTCTTCACTCATTAATACTGTTTAAAACACTGACAACAAACTCTATTTGTGGACTTTAAGTAACATTTAATAACACTGCAGTCACTTCTTTGACTCTTTTCACTCTCAGAAGCCAAATGGCTGGCTAATGTAAACTGCCATGGCACCACAGTCTTTGTTAGCAGTCATAAAAACTTGGTCCTGAATTTTTCACTGCTTTAAAGCAGAAGAAATTTTGCAAGCTTTATATTTTGTTTGAATAGAAACTGTGAACTGCAGCTGGAAAACCTTAAGTTTGCACTGGCTTTGTAATGCTGAGTTTTAAGAGAAAATTCATAGAAATATGCTGCGGCTTCCAAGGTTCTATGGTAATATATGTCTTAGCAATTTTATCGGGATGCTAATAATGTCATATATGGAAGACTTCAGAAAATGAGAGTAAATATGGGTATTAGTCATACTTAGCAATTAACTATATCATTAAAAAGCTATAGAATTAAAATTAATTAGTTACAGTAATTAACTAATTGAGTTAATTTTTAAATGAAAGCTGCTAAAGTGTTTAGAAAGAACAACAGGGTTGTAATATCACAATCATACCAGACTACAGAGGATTTCTAATTTTTTTTAGTTTTACCAGAAATAGATGTGACATGGTCTGATTGGTCAAGGTCCTGAACAATCTGATTACTTTTTGGGATTTGACCAGATGATATCCAGAGATTCCAGCATCATTATTTACTCTAATTAGCTTAGATTAGTACTGAACATGAAGGATAACTGAGCAAAGAATTGGTAAGCTGTGCAACACATTTTTTGCAAACATTTTATAGAGTTGGTTGTGGCAGTTAATGAGTTAATAGCATTCAAAAATAGAGCTGTTTAGTTTGGGATTTTTTTCAATGTATTTTTCATATCTATTTCATATAAATGTCAAATAAACTCTTTTTCAGGGTGGGGCTCAGGGGAGCCAGATTCAGTGTAGCAGAATTATTTTGGGAGGCATTTGCATTCTAAAGGGACTGTTTTATGGAGAACAGTATTTGGAGTTCATATGTATGCAACAGGAGCTGAAAGCTCAGAAAAAAGATAGACAGAAAAATTATTTCCTTCTAGCAAGATAGTCTGAGCCACTATCTAATCAGGCCATTTTAAGGTGCAGCTGAAGAAGCTATTGGGAGAGTGGTAGAATTTACTCAGCTCTTATTCTACTGCAGTGAGCTGAAATAGTTTGAAAGTATTTTTGATTTCTGTTAGTCTGCATTTTATAGTTAATATTTGAAGAAGAAAATGTGTAGCATTTTCTAAATCTCTTGAAAAATTAATTTTGGTTTTATTGGACAACAGAGGAATAGTGCAGAGCTTTATCATTACAAAGATCTTTTTCTCCTATGTCTTTATAAAGTCATTTCACTTGCATATATACACCACCACAACTGAGAAATCACAAACTGATATCTACAGACTGGAAAACAGAGCAAGAATTATGCTAAAAAATCTGCCTCTCTGCCAGGGGTTGGAAAGCAATAGGGGAACTGAAAATGTAGAAGCCTCTGATCTGGCTTGATTTAAATTTGTACTGCAAAGGTTTAAATGCTCCCTCAGTTACTATCCACTCAGTTGTAGATACCCACAGGCATATAAGCTGGTGTTAGGTTGCAGAGTGAAAGACAGAGTTCCCTTCTAACTACTTTGTTCAGGCAAGGGTTTTCTCTCTGCTGTAGTAGGTCAGAGGGACAGCGATAATTAAGGAAAGAAGAAGCTGGCATTCCCTATAAAGGAAGTTAACCTCTGGGAAAGAGATACTAACAAATGGAAAATGTAGGACACCACTTATTTAGAAAGCATTTGAATGTTAAATATCAGTGACATATAGTTCCTAGTGTTCAGACAGAACTCTGCTTCTGTTGCTGTTTTAGAGAGATGTCAAACTACAGAGGAAGGGAGAAAGCAAGGACAATAGAAATTACAATCCAAATATTTTATGTCAGCCCGAGCAATGTTCAGTTATTGAATTTGTATAAGATCGCCACCAGGACATTAATAAACTGTAGATGGTACAAATTTCCTGAGCACACAAGATTCATGCCCATGACCGGAGAGCTTGAAGTTTGTGCATGGGCAAATATTCCTTCTGGTTTACAACCTGATAGTCTTTCCAATTAGATGCGGGAGTGCACTGAATGGGAGTATGAGTCATATTTATTTTCCAATAAGTCATGAAAATAGCTTCAGTTCAACTGCAATGGTTCTATAAAAATATAGAAAGTTTTCAGCTATGGACAGATCATAACCTTTGGATATCCATAATGCTTTGGGTGACATACATTTTGATCACAATTTGAACTCACTGGGCACAGAAAGAGAAGAGTTTCACCCAGAAATTACAAATTGAGATCTAGAAAAGGGGCTAGCTTTTTACATACGTTCTTGAATTTTCCTTGCATACAGTGAAGCTGAAACTACTTTGCTTGTTACCCATCATCTCAAATCCCACAGTATTTCATCGATGCATACTAACTGTTCTCATCCAGAACTAGACCTAGAGAGTGAATCTGTTCTTATGGCATGCTATGCTCAACACTTAATGATCCATAGCTGACAGTGACTGAAAGCAAAATGACTGTAGTGTGTGTACACAGAATACTCCAGAGATGGTTACTGTAGGACATTGCTAGGATTTCAATACCAGGACATAAATAAAGGTATAATTGCAATACAATAATATTTAAAGGCAGAGGGAACAGGTGTCTAATTTGGCTTAGTTTCTGAACCACATTGGCCTTTAGTAATGGCAAGCATTAATTTCTCCAAATATATCTGAACAGATATTTTACTAGATAATGGTAATACCAATTATTTTTAAGGTAGTCTGATTATTTTCATTATAAGGTTCTACTTTCATTTGTTCCAAACATCAATAAACTTCATCTATTTTGGTATATGTTTTTCCATTGCAAGTGATTGCTTCAGATTGATTTTCTTTGTGGTTTTCCTTTTTTGTTTCAGCTTTAATGTCATATAAAACAGCTCATTTATTTCTGAGAATTAAAGTAGAAAATAATATATTGTTTGGCAATGTTAAATAATTGCCAGACTTTTTTTTAGAACATCACAAAGCATCGCACTTGAACAGTTACTTAGAAATTTTTTGGGAGGGGCCTTTGTTTGAAAGATAGTTCCTTAGTCTTCTATATGAAAATCTGCTGTTAAATATTTTCAAAACCAATGTTAATATACAACATAAAGATGATTAACAAATATTGCCTCAAATATCTTTGCTCATGTAAAACATTCTCTTTTAATTTGCAGCTCCAAGACACTGCTAAATAGCACTTGTAGATTGTTGATGGTATTCTTCTGGAGATGCAAAAGAAAGAAACTGACCAGTTCAAGTGAAAGACAGTCCAGTACAGACCAGAAAGTCCAAACAGGAGAATAGAATGGAAATAAAAGTGTGAAGTTAGCAGTGAAACGGGCAGCGTGAGAAGAAAACTTCCACTCTTAAGTTTTAACTTAAATCTGATCTTGAGTTTCAACAACTAATTGGTCATAGAAACTAAGGATAAAGGTGGGAAAATTGTGGAAAACCAGAGATATTATTTTTTCACAGGTAACTTTCCGTTTCATATAAAACATTCTGAGCAGAAGACCCCAATGTTCTGAAAATAAAGTTATGCTTAATTGTCAATCCCGATTTTATCCTTAGGCCGTGAAGCAAAAGTGTCATGGTAAAGTCTCTTTTAAAGTACAAACCAAAGCAGACCAAAATAAGATTAAACCTGCAACTGTCTATAACCACCTGGATGTTAGAGGGAGAGATGGCATGATAGAAAACACAAGGTTTTGCTTGCAGTACCTAGGATGCAAAACGTCTAGGCACTAAGAAAGGAGGAACATACTTTCTATTCTCTAAGATAATACGCTAGTGCTAAATTCCACAGTCCCTGCCACTGGTAGACTTTACCAGTCCTGTTTATATGTATGGCTGGAGGAAACTGTAGGAAGAGTTTAGGATTAAGTAAGAGTCAATAACTTAAGAGTCAATAAGCAAAAAGTTTAATATACCTAACATTCAATAATTATTTGAATTAGCAACATATGTTAATAGGAAAATTCAGTCTGGGAGGAACCTGATGAGTTTTCTAATCCAACCTCCTGCTCAAACCAGATCAGACCAGTCTATCCAGATGGGTCTGTAAAACTCTCAATAATGGATATTTCACAATATCCGGTTGCTCCAAATGCTTGACTCTCCTAATACTGAAAAAAAAATTACTGTATATTCAGAAGCTGACTTCAAATTATTACTTCTTTGTCATACTTTTAGACAGCGAGTGATTAAAGAACAGAAACATTTTACAGAGATAAGCTACATCTGGAAAACAGGAAAGATTTCAAATGTGTCAGAAAAACATATGTTTAAAAGCAGAAATCTGAGACATTGGTCTCATATTACATGTAGTATTATCTATCTAGATGACAGCTATACTCCCTATATTTAATCTCTAGTACATTATTTGCTATAGTAAGTAGTGTTTTGAAACAAAATTAGAGTATTTGGTGATAAGGTATGAAGGGGGAAAGCGCACTATAGTATGTAACATTTTAAAATCAGGATAATGTTTAATTACTTATTAATAAAGGTGATGGAAAACTTGGGCAGACTATAATTCGTTTTTGTGTGGAATAGTATCCTGCCCCATGAAAAAAAACATCTTGCACAAGTGAAGGAAATTCATTTGACCTCAGGGAGTTGTGTGGCTGTTTTGAGAAGACTTGGATCATCAGCTTCAGAGGTATAAGACTCAGTTCTTCATGGACAAGGACATCTGCATTTAGCCCTGAGAATGACCTCAACACTTTTTCAATGAAGAATGGTGCATTTAGTAGATCTTACCTACAGATTTTATAGTTTTTTTGTTCTTCCTATTAGGAATATCTCAAAGAAAAGTATGCCTTGCCCTCTCCAACATGTACTGGTCAACTGCAATGGTACCCATGCTTTATCATAATTAACAGAAAGTAGAAAAGTCCCTCAGGTTTCTAGAAGTTGTTATAATTAGGGTAGGTTTATACTCCTGATTCAGAAAAGTAAAACAGAAATTGGTAAAATGGAAATTATTAATGGATTCAATATTGCCGTCTTACTGCTAATGGTTTAAATAAATTATTGGTATAGAGATTCCCTTAGGTGTTTAAAAATAGCACGAGTATCTGCAATTATTCATGTTTAATGTTGCTCAGTGAATGAGGGTGAATCTTTGACCCTATTAATGCCTTGTTAGAAATGAGATGGATGTCTAGAATTTTGGGGATCACAGTTCTATTATAGCAGCTATATAAGAGTACTTAGGCAGCAAGAGTTATAGAATAATTTGAACCACTTAGTGTTAGGAATTTTTACTGGTACTAAACAAAAATTTTGTATATGTCCATATGTGGATGCACATGCATCTAACACAAGAGAGGTTTAAAGAGCGCACAAAGCAAGGTTAGTAGAGGCTATTCAGTATCAAGACAATACTAAGAGAGACTATTGTTTGTTATGTGTTGGAAAAGAAATAGCGGCCTCCCTGTTGAAGGATCTTATAACTTGCTCCCCCAGGTGTTGCTTTGTACTCTTTGCTTGAATTACCAAATGCCTCATTCTGTTATCTTGGGTATAACCAGCATCCCAATGCAGGCCTATGGCACAAGCAAGTTTTTTCACATTTCATATGCATTGTGTTAATTTGCAATAAAATATTCTTCCCTAGATTGTGCAATTTTTGTGTTTGATTCTCCTAATATTCTATCAGGCTATAATTCTCCAAGCTGTATTTTTTGATTGAAGTCTAGTTCATGAAGTGCCTTGATATATAGAGCTGTATTGAGCTGTGGAAAAAGCCAGATATGTTTTGTAGCTGCTACTTTAGACTTTGAGCTGTAGCTGTAACCTTGGTACTCCTTTACATTTTGGAATCAGGGTCACAAAACTGTTCATATCCTCATTCTTTTATGTTTGTCCTGTCCTGCTTGGGATCCTTTAGTTATTTAACACTTAGATCTGATATATAAATATATGAATATTCATGTGAGATTTTGTGATCATACAGATATGTGTTTAGGCAACTGAAGAAAATTACTAAAGTCATTGACAGGAGAAAATAGCAACTAATTTCTCTCATTTATTTGTTTTTTTAATCCTTTACCATTCCTGGTTATGATGATCAAATTCAGAGATGAAAATATTCTTTCCATGTTTGATACAACTGACATCTTAGCTGTAGGAAAATGAATGAAAAAAAACTTGCACAGTGTTGCAGGACTCACCAGGGAAATAAGCATATGTGACTTGCAGAGTTGAAAAAGTTTTCTAACATTTTCTGTCTTCTCTCCACTCTTGATCTAGTTCCCAGGATGTTTAGGACTCCCAGGATGCATCTACATCACATGCAGGCATAGAAATCCCTCAGCAAGAATAAACATTGCTGTAAAACCAAGTGGAAGGAATAGAACTATCCTGACTCCCAATTCAGAGGGTGCTTCTTATTTTCCTAATTATGTAGTGTGCTATAAGTGTTGATCCCCAATTTGACCAGTGTGGGAAAACGCATGTCCTCAGATTTTAATAAATGAAGGCAAATCCTAGTTTCATATTTTGTCCTGCTCCATAGTCATTCTAATGATGATCAAAAAAAAAAAAAAAAATAGAAAGCATTAAGGAATTACTCACCTGCTAGTATGGTACAATTTTTGTGGAATTAACTATGTTGCAAAGCAAGAATAACTCCCCAAAGAATGTTAACTAGCTTTATAACTACAAACATTTTCACACAGAAAAGTGCTTAGAAGGCATTTACTGGCATTTGTGTGGCCTCTTTTGTCTACAGCATAAAATTACAAAGTGAGTATGATAAGAGCTCTTTTAAATGGGGTTTATTTCTTATTTTTTTTAACTTACCTGGAATAAGGTAGCATTCATTTATCTTCTGGACAGGTATAAAAAGTATATCAAAAAGTTATCTGCAAAGGCTTACAAAATTTCTGTGCATCTGCATGTTTCTACAGCACTGCAATTCAACAAGCAATTAATACTCTTGGCAAAGTAACTGGTTGAAGGGGTAATAGCTTCTGCTACTGAGAGAATATCTAATGTGATTTTAAACTATAAATGAAGAAACAGAGCTATCAGAAATTTCATTACCCAATACTTTTCATATTTTCATTACATTTTATGTACTTTTAACCATTATAGAGTGATAAGAGGTTTTATTTTCTTAAGATATTAGTTATTTATGCACTTTCATTATTGCCAGAAAGCCAACATCTTCTCAACGGTCAGATGAGGTTGTCGCCAAATTGTTGAAATACAACATTAGTTCATTTATTATTAATAGAGCTCATAAATACCCATGCCATCCAAAATAGCCTTAAACAATTTTGCTTGAGCATGATCTGAATTCTTTTTTTCCCCGGGGAGTTCTATTTTCTGGTATATAATTATGTGTCATCAGCTGTGACTGGAAGAACTCTACTCCACCCCATTTCTTACAATAAATGACAGATACTATAGCCTACAGCTAGTAAAATATTTGACTAACTAGAAAACAAAAACAAGCAACATGGAGAGGTTATTATTTTTGACAAAAATATCACTAGATCACTAATAAACTTTTTTAAAGTCTGCTTTATATAAAATTTGAAAGACTGTTCTTGAAAGAGATAGAGTCCAGCAAAACCCCACAGCAAATTTAAAGCCATTGCAGAGAAGAATGTAGTAAGTGACCTTTAAAAATATTTGAACTGTGAATTATACTGGCCCTTGTATATATGAATGAACAGATTCATAAATAGCTAGAGAAAACATTATCCACAGCTATATACTCTGCTCCTAATTTGGAGGTTTGCAATCCTTTGCAATGAAAGCAAACTACAGACTCCTAAAAGAAGGAAACTTTCACTGGGGCTATTTTTCCTTAATGTACCAAGCTCTGAAGTGAAGATATTTCATCATTTTTTGTTGACTGACCTGTTTATTCATAAAGGAGACAGAGCAAGGCCCCACAATCAGTTCAAGACTTTCTGCAGCAACTCAAGTATGTTATCATATTTGTGATTCAGTCTCCTAAGATGTGAGTCATTGGAGAAACCTCAGTTTAACTCCAAACACAGACTCATTATTCTTGCCCTCTATACACTCCATTGTTTCTTTAAAGTGACTCTCTTTCAGATTCTGAGCTATGAATTAATAGTACAATGGATCATCCATATGGAATGTTATCTAAGTATTTCTTAATTTGGCATTTAAAAACACATACATTGTAGCTAAGACAGGAACAAATGCTTGTCGTACACAGAAAAAATTAAGTCAGGATGAAAATAAAAATGGCTAAGATTAGAGCTGAGGGGTAAATATATCTTGACAAGGTGCTAAAAGGAATAGCACTGTGACGGATTGATCTTGGCTGGATGCCAGGTGCCTACCAAGGTGCTTTGTTACTCCCCCCTTCTCAGCTGGACAGAGAGAGAAAATAAAATGGAAAACAATTCATAGGTAGAAATAAGGCAGTTTGCTAAAGCAAAGGTGAAAGCTTGTGCATGCACAAGCAAAGAGAAAAAAAAATTGTTCTCTCCTTCCCATGGGCAAGTGATGTTCTGCCACTTCCCAGGAAGCAGGGCTTCAGCACACAGAGCGGTTGCTCTGGAAGGCAAACACAGTAAATAACAAATGCCCCCCCTTTCCTCCTCCTTTTCTTAGATTTATATCTGACCTGGTGTCACGTGGTATGGAATATCCCTTTGGTCAGTTTGGGCCTGGTTGTGTCCCCTCCCAGGATCTTGCCCACTCCCTGCCCCTTGATGGGGGGGGAATGTTAAGAGACAGTGCTGATGCTGTGCCAGCCCTGCCCAGCAGTACCCAAAGCACTGGTGTGTTATCAACACCTTTCCAGCCACCAATGCACAACACAGCACTGTGAGGGTTGCCACAGGAAAAATTAACTTAATCTCAGCTAGGCCAAATTCAACAACAATACTGAAAATTCAAAATAATATTTAAAATCAAATAGATTCCTGGAAGGAAAAGAGGTAACAAGCTCAGCAGTGGAATAATGACTTTCAACCCTGACACTGGAATAAATATATGAGCAGTTTTATTCTAGAGTCATCATGAAGCCTGTTTTTTAAGTATTTGAGATGAATATACATAGTCTCTTGAAGCAGTAATTAAAATAATATAGGGAAAAATAAATGTCCTTTTACAAGGAAATTTGAATTAATTCTGCTCATTTAATGATGAAAATTTGTATTTACTGAAATTAAAAATGGTTGTCAGAAAATTTCTCCAAGTTAGAAAAGAAAATCAGGTAGGTGAATGGCAAATGCCTGTAAAAACCAATGTTATTTCAGAATTCTCTGTGGCCCTTGTTCTATTGATGTTGATTTTTCTTTCAATGGGACCCTATGATTACATTTCTTAAGTTGCTTGTATACTGTGGGTCAAAATTAAATGTGTTCATTTTCTGATATTTTGATATAAAATTAATTTTACATTAAAAAACGAAACAAACAAACAAAACCCCAACTTGTGAAAGAACAACAAATCAATAGGGCACTATTATATAGAAAATTAGATATAAGTTTTGTCCAAGCATACTTTCAAAAAATCAAGATGCCATGCAGATAAAGGAGAAGGAGCCTACTGGTGAAAAAAATAACTGAAAAAGAGATGTATCTGGCATTGACTGGAAATGCTGAAGAACCTCTTAAACAAAAATAAATAAATAGCTTCTGTTATTGAGATTTAAAAAAGAAGACATTTGAGAGAGTCCCTTCACGATCTGCAGACTCCTTTGTGCTCAACTAAATTTGTTATTGTATTTCCCTTGTATAAAAGCATTCAGTGACTAAATTTTAATTTAGAGAATCAAAAACATTTTTATCTGTTTTTCCTTGGAAGGGATAAGATCTTAAAACTAAGATCTGAGAAGAACCTGGATTAGATTTTAAAAAATAACTGCATCCACTCTTTTCATAGGATCATAAAATCATGGAACACCAGGTTGGAAGGAACCTCTAGGTTCTTCTGCTCCAATGTTTCTTGGCAAAAGCATGGTCTACACAAGAGGGTCCAGCCTCATGTCCAGTGAAATTCTAAGTGTCCAATGTTGGGAAATCCACTTCTTCCCTAGGATGATTATTCCAAGGCCTGATTGCTCCTATTGTGTAAACCTTTTTCCTTGTGTCCTGCTAGAATCTCCCTAGAGACAACTCCTACCCATTACCCCTTGTCTTTTCCATGTGACTCTTTGTAAAAAGGAGTCTCCATTTTCTCTGTAGCCACCCTTTAAATACTGGACCATGGGGATAAGGTCTCCCCTAAGCCTCCTTTTCTCAAGGCTGAACAAACCCAGCCCTCTCAGCCTTTCCTCACCTGTCAGGCCTCCCAGTTCTTTGAACATCTCCGTGGCCCTTCTCTGGCCCCTCTCCAGTCTGTCCACCATCCTTTTTTGTACAGTGGGGACCAAAACTGAACACCGTACTCCAGATGTGACCTGAGAAGTGCTAAGCAGAGTGGGATAATGACTTCTTTATCTCTGCTGGTGATGTCCATCTTGATGCAGCCCAGGATCCTGTTGCCTTTCCTTGCTGCAGCAGCACACTGTCCATTCATATGGAGCTTGTTGTGCACCAGGTCCTTCAAGTGCCTTTCCACAAAACTTCTCCCCAGCTAGGTAGATCACTACCTGTGCTGCACTCCTGGATTATGTTTTCCTGTGTGAAAGACCTTACATTTGTCCCTGTTCTTCATAAAGCTCTTTTTAGCCCCCTCTTCCAACCTATCCAGATCTTCCTACAAGGTGACTCTCACTTCTGAAGTGTCCACTTCCCCATGCAGTTTGTCAACAAACTTCATCAGGGTACATTTGATCCCATCTTCCAAAACGAACAGATTAAACATTTATGGGCCCAATATTGTGATGCATTTGTGACGGGTTGACAGTTTGAAAAGGAGATGTTTTCCAGCACCCTCTGGGTGTGTCTGGTCAGTTCCCCACCCACAGCACAGATCATTGGAACACAGTGCACCAGTTTCTTTAGTAAAAGGCAGTGGGAAACTGCATTGAAGGCCATGAAGAAATCCATGTAGGCAATGTCCAGTGCTTGTCCCACGTCAGCCGAGCAAGTTACTTTGTCATAGAAAGCAATCAGGTTTGTCAAGTGTAATTCACCCTTCATGAATCTATGTTTGCTTTTCCAAAACACATGCTTCATCTGACATGTGGCAGCCTGCAGGAGGTTTCATTACACAACTTCTTCAGGGACTGAAGTAAGACTGTATATGATAAAGATTTTATATTTTGCCCATATACTATGCTGCATTAACCTAACATATCTTGATAAAAATGAAATAGTGCAGCATAACCCAAAATGTAGTCAAGAATCGACTTCTGGAATCTGCTGGGTTTAGCCATTAGTAAAAGAATTTTTCAGGTCACTTTTTTTTTTGAGAGAACAGAGGCTTCTGGTGAATCTATTTTCCAGTTTCTTTGTATGTTCTGTACCTGATAAGCTATCAATGAAGTCCTTTTATGTGTAAGAAGAGGTCATTAAGAATCATATTAAATCATGCCATAGGAATTCAAAAAGAAAAAAATAAAAAACACTCAGGAGACACACGCAAAAAAATTTGAAAATTGAATTAAGCTAGTTTCTCCCCATTTATTGAAACATGGAAAAGACAATTTAATAAAATATGGTTTTCCTGGATATGACAAGTAGCTGGGGTTAAAATATGAGTTCATTTCTTATCTGCTGGGGTTTTGCACCTAAAAAAATAAATAAAATGTCATTAATTTATTTATGATTTAAAAAAAAAATATGTGTACTACAAGTATCAGGATTGCAAAAAAAGTTAGTAATGCACAATAGAAAAATCATTGAATAGTTGTTTCCAAACAGATTTTCCTTTTGACTTCTTCATATTTACACACAACAGAAAAAGTAATTTTACTTAATGTATGTCTTTATCTGTATTTTGAATAACATTTTTTTCAGCATTAGTTCATCTTAAGGAGTTCTCAGCTATCAGTGTAGTCCTTATGACGTTTTCTCAGTTAAGCTAGCACAACTGTTTGCATGTCTGGACTGTGAGATTGAAAAATTGATCCACGGTAAAAATAAGCCATTTTTCCTAGTTATTTTTAACAAAGAGAAATGAGGATAAGGAGCATCAGAAATGTAGGGACTGAGACAGCACAGGTGCTGAAAGAAGTGTTTATCAAACTGTAGCCTTTCATGTCTTATTCTGCCACATATGTGCAAAAGCTGGAATTTAGAGGTAATTCAATCATGAATGCTCACTGACTGACTGACTGCAGTAAGGCTACATCATATCCTTTTTTTTTTCCCTCCTTCTGGCTATTACCAGGGAATGAAGGAGGGACTTAAAATAAATTTGGGGGTACCTAATTTTAAAATATATTTATTACAAATTTTATTTGGGCTGCAAAGCACTGTGGTTCATAGAACATCATGAGAACTTCTCTAAACAGAAGCAGAGACAATAGGAATCCTGTGAAACTATAGATACTAGGATAAAAAGAGCTGTATCATTGCAGTGTACAGCAAACAGAACCTGACTATATTTTCAATGTATTTGTTTGTCTGTTGTTCCAGAGCTACAAATAGGTCTTGAAATGATATCTTATACATTCTGTAGATTTTGACAAAGCATCCTCCTGCTCTCAAGAAGTGTAATTATAACTCATACAGTATGAAATTGAGCCTCAAAAATCCCTGAAGCAGAGCCCTGTGTCAGCCTCCCTTAGCGCTAAATACATTCCAGGTTGTGGTGATGTGACAAAACTAGCTCTAATACAAAAAGTGCAGACTGCAACATTTGGTAGTCTTTCCACATATGAGTGCTTCAAAAAAACCGCGATAGCATTTTAAAGGGAGCTTTTATGTATTTTCTACTACACGGACACAACACTTGCAGCTGCACTGCAGTAACAATAATCAGGAAAGGAATTAAGATTATTTTTTGCTATTTTGTAACATGTAAACTTGGTGATTAGAAATTAAAAATACCTATTGCCTGAAATCTAATTTAACACAAAATAACACATGCTGTTCTCATTGCATACTTTCAGCATGGGATGCTGAACAGATTGCAGTAGTTTGCTTGAAACTAAATGAGAGATCTCAAAGACAACATGAGTAACAGATTACCAGTATATAGATATCAATAAATAATGATTTTTAATCACAATAAAAGAATCCAGAAGAAGTGTATATATAAAACAAGTTTTCAAGCCGTATTGTTTTGAATTTCTCAGAAATTTGGTTTCAAAACACTTTTTGGAGGACTGAATGATTATCAGGTTTTGGCATAAGCGAAGTCAATAACAATTTTGACCTTGCTTACTGGTCAGTGAGATTGTTTTTGAAAATCCCATGATTTTATTATAATTACTCTTTATCAAAGAAACATATGAAATGCTTTTTTTCTGAATAAAATGTATATTGATGTTAAAAAATTAAAATAATTCTGAGACTAGAGAGGACATAGGGAAAATGGTGTATCATTATTTTTATTCTACCAATTTTTAAAATTTATTTTCATAATTTTGTTTAAGAAGTCAAGTCATATATGCCCTGATAACAGTTTTATTTTGTTAGTTCTAGTATTCTTTATCCCTATAAATTGGGTCTTAATATTGAAGAAAGATATGAAAACACTTGACATTTTCACAGATTCAAAAGAAGTTCTCTCTGAACAGTCTGTGCTGAGGGTCCCACATGACACAAGTGAGCACCAAAGCCTGTAACCAGGCAGTGATAGCAGCACCAGTCCCAAAGGCAGTACACGTGCCTCATTGAGGCTCCCTCTATTGTCAGTCAGAATTGCTGTTTAATCTGCATTGACTTGAGCATCTGAATCAGTATCCTGACAGTGCTTTTCTGTGCCAGGCAGCTATCCTGACTAACTTGACTGTAGGCTGAACCAGGGTACAGAAACACCCGCTGGCCCTAGAATGGTTACTGGAAACATCTGTGAGATCCTTGTGGAACTGCCCTCCCTTAGAGCCACTTCTCCGGAGTCTCCCTGAATGGTCAGAGACTGCATGGACAATCTGCATAAATGAGTCAGTTCTTCCCTCCCAGAGACTGACACAAGTGCTGGTTTGTCAGTGGTTTTATGCTTTCATTGATTTTTCTATTATGTATACATTCCTATTTTATAATGCAGGAGAAAGTTATCCTTCATTATTTAATAATTAAATCATGTCTTATAAATGGAAACATTTTTTGAAACTTAAAACAAAATTTTAATATATTTCAATACTCAATATTTTCTTAAATCTTATTTTACATTTTGCATTGCAAAGTATATTACTGTATTGCTTTGTGACATGTTTCTTTTCAAATCCCTATGTAATTCTAGTACTCAATGTATCATAGAACATCATTGGAAAATGCCTCTGTGTGCATGAAACAGAAATCCATACTGGGAAGTCTAATGCATCATTTCCATTCTAAGTCATTTTTCAAAAGAAACATGATACTAAACAAAATACATTATCCATGGCATCCAAGACCCAGCTGCAAATAATTCCAAAGCTTATGAATCTACTGTGTCTTTAAACTGATTTTCTTTTTTCCGAAATAAATTTGGGATCGTGATTTAAAAGCTCCATATAATCTTTCAAAAATTTGAATTTTTAATTATATTATTTTTCATCATCTATTATTGTGCAAAATGTTATCCAAGTAAAGACTTTTAAAGACTGTAGAATCACTTTTTAAAGCATGAGGAAGTTGGTTAGGCATTATCTTTCTCTTTCTTTTTTTCCATTGGATGACCAAGGAGTGACCCTACTGCTCTTTACAACTATGTGAAAGGAGTCTGTTGCAAAGTGGAGGTTGGTCTCTTCTCCCAGGCAACCAGTGACAGGACAAGAGGACACGGCCTCAAGCTCCTCCAGGGGAGCTTCAGGCTGGACATCAGGAGGAATTTCATCACAGAAAGGGTTGTTAAGTATTGGAAGGGGCTGACCAGGGAGGTGGAGGAGTCACCGTTCTTCATGGTGTTCAAGATATGACTGGATATGGCACTCAGTGCCATGGTCTAGTTGATAAGGTGATGGTTGCTCAAAGGTTGGACCCAATGATCCTAGAGGTCTTTTCTAACTTAAATGATGCTGTGATCTTGTGACTACAAATAGATTTCACAGAATGTACTCCTTACCCAACCTATTTAATTTTCAAGAATTTTTTTAATTGTTATCATTTCAATGTACAATATAGAATTGAATAAATTGTTTTTGAAAATATTTACCAAAAAGTCAAGATACATTGATTAATAATGATTGTTCCAAAAGTATATTGTATTCTGGTCTCTTTTACCTAAGACTTCTAAAAAAATCATTTTACACTTGTTTTACACTGTTTCATAAACAGGAGAAGGCAATTTCAGCAAACTTTAAATCTGCTCAATCTTTTAATATTACGAGCCAGAGGCTTAGAGCAGTCAACAGCAAGATACACTGGCCAGCATCAGCACTTACATTTAATTGTTCTTGTCATGTTTCTACAGAGCAATTAATTTAATTTGGAAATATTGTATTCACAGAAAACTGTGCAGTCAGATCTCTTTCTGACTTATTTAATTGCCTCAGTAAGAGGACAGTTAGAAAGTTTTGAAAATCCTATTCCTCACTTGTATTGTAAAGGAAACCTTTTATATGATTTCTTTTGTGAATAATCACTCAGATTAATAGTACTTGATTATATATTCTATCCATGTTCCTTATTATATATATGAATAAGGTCATTATTTGGATCCTAGTCCATAACTTAAGTCACATTCAGTGAATGGTAAGTCCACCTGTATAATTTCTGACATCAAAAGTGGTAAAATTCTAAGAGTTATTCGAAGGCTAAATGTTAAGAAGTGAACTCTAAAACTAGTATTAGGAAAATATATTTTAAATTAATTTTGAATTTCTCCTGATTTTTGTTTCTTTTATGTTTATTAATACAGGGAAAAGAGGGGAATCTTATTACAACATGGTTAGTTTATTTCAGTGATATTTTTTAAAATATGTTGGTGAAAAGTCAGGGGTTGTAGATGGATGTATTTTATCCATTGGGTATGTGCCGTCCAGATTGAGTTCAAGCAATAATCATAAAAAGCAAATCCAAAATTAGGCTGCATTGGTAGTACTTGGCCACTCATCAGTGTCTGATTAATGATAGAACCTGTTAAGATGACAGGCATTTCCAAGGGACTCCCCAAAGAGTGAGGCAGTTTAATGAGTTATTTTTCTTTTTGATTTAACCCAGTCAAGTACACTAAAAAGTGTAGGGTGGTCTCTGCTCGCTGTAAGGAACTTGACATTCACAATTAAGGCAGAACAGATCTCATGCTGGTGGAGGTGTCACATTACAGGCCAAAGTTAGATGCATAGCTTGACAATGACTAATTGAGAGAAGTCAGAATAATAATGAAATTATGTGTGAGAAATACATTTTTTAACTGCTCAAAATTGAACTTTTTTTCTTTTTCCATCTTGGACCATCCCATGCATCAGAGTTCATCTTCTCTTCATGATTAAGTCGCCAACACAAAACCCAATTCATTTTACCCTCCTACATTTAGATAAAATTTTATTTTAGTAGTGCAACAAAAACACCTTTAAAGGCATTGGTGAGTCCTTTCAACCCAATCAGGGTTACACTGACCTTCAGATAAGTTTTTCCAAGATTTTATCCATTCTGATAATCCTTAATTATTTAGTGACTAAAGGTTTTGATCAAAGATTTTTTTCCCATTCGCACACAAGTTGCTAAAAGTCAATTCCTGTCTCAGTGACTTTTAATATGTTTGGAAACTGAAAAGAAGTTATAAGTACAGACAATGTGAATTTTTTTCAAGAAACCTCAAGATCCAGGTCACTCAGAAAAAACTTGTTATGCTGAAATATAAATAAATATATTAAAGAAGATATGCTGAAGTAATGATTACTTCTACATTTGCTATGCTGTAAGATTGTGCCTTTCATTCAGCACAGTGAGAAAAAAGGTTTAGTAAACTCTTTTACTGAAACCCTTTTTGCTGTAGTATATGGAAAATATTATTTCTTCATAATACACATTGTTAAAATAAATAACCAAGAAAACAACTCCCAGATTTTCTAATAGGAAGGCGGTAATTTTTTTTTAAGACATTTTGAAAGTAACTATAATTTCATAGTTATAAAATAATTTAAGCTGGAAAAGACTTCTAAGACAATTGAGTCCTACCTTTAACCTAGCTCTTCAAAGTTCCCTGCTAAGCCACATCTGAAAGCACCACATCTACAGTTATTTTAAATACCTCTGGGAATGGTGACTCAATCTCTTCCCTATGTAGCCTGTTCCAGTTCTTAACAAACCCTTCTGTGTTGATACTTTTCCTAATATCCAATCTAAACCTTTGCTGGGATGACTTGAAGCCATTTCCTCTTGCCCTGTAACTCATTAATTGGGAGAAGAGGATGAATCCCAACTGCACACAATCCATTTTCNCTGTAACTCATTAATTGGGAGAAGAGGCTGACCCCCACCTGTCCACAACCTCCTTTCAGGTAGTTGTAGAGTGTGAAAAGGTCTCCCCTGAGCTCCCTATCCTTCGTGTTAGACAACCCCAGCTTCCTCAGCCACTCCTCACAGGGGTTGCTATCAAGACTGTTCACCAGTCGCATTGCCCTTCTCTGGACACACTCCAGCACCTCAGCTCCTGAAGGGAGTGACCCAGAACTGGACACGCACAAGAGGTGTGGCTTCACCAGTGCCAAGTACAGGTGGATGATCACTGCCCTAGTCCTGCTGGCCACATTACTTCTGACACAAGCCAGGATGCCATTGGCCTTCTTGGCCACCTGGGCACATGCTGGCTCATGTTCAGCAGGCTGTCAACCAGCACCCCCATACAGCTTTCCAGCTGCTCTCTCCCAAGACTGTAGCATTGCCTGCAGTTGTTCTGACCCAGGTGCAGGACCCAGCACTTCACCTTAAACTCATCAAATTGTTCTTGGTTTACGTCCCCTGTCCAGATCTCTCTGCAGAGCCTTCCTACCCTCATGCAGATCAACACACCCACCCAAATTGGTGTCATTTGCAAATCGGCTGAGGGTGCACTTGATCCCCTCATTCAGATGTTGCTAAACAACAAAAAACTTAACTCTTTTCTCTTAACTACAATCGAGGCTGCTATCACCTAAAGCTGTTTCAGTCCTGCTTGCTTGCCTGCCTGCTCGCTTGCTGTCTCAGCAGTCCTTTCTTTGTAGTCCTCCTCTGTCATGGCAATCCTCCTCTGCAGCAGCAGTCTTTCCTCCATCGTCTTCTCCTTTATCTTCTACCTCGCTGAGGGTCAGCTGGTCTCTGGTCNTGCAGATCAACACACCCACCCAAATTGGTGTCATTTGCAAATCGGCTGAGGGTGCACTTGATCCCCTCATTCAGATGTTACTAAACAACAAAAAACTTAACTCTTTTCTCTTAACTACAATCGAGGCTGCTATCACCTAAAGCTGTTTCAGTCCTGCTTGCTTGCCTGCCTGCTCGCTTGCTGTCTCAGCAGTCCTTTCTTTGTAGTCCTCCTCTGTCATGGCAATCCTCCTCTGCAGCAGCAGTCTTTCCTCCATCGTCTTCTCCTTTATCTTCTACCTCGCTGAGGGTCAGCTGGTCTCTGGTCTTTAGTAGAAGCACCTGGCTCCAAACAGCTGCAACTCATCAAGGGACTGCCTAAAGCCTGTTCTTGCTCTCCTACACGCCTCTCTTTTTGCCAATAACTAAAGATGGTTTGGCTGGGGCACACCAAAAGGTCAAATACATCACAACATTCAGATCATTGATAAAGATATTAAACAGGACTGGCCCCAGTACTGAGTCCTGAAGAACACCAGCTGGGTGTAACTCCACTCACCCCCCCTCTCTGGGCCCAACCATCTAGCCAGTTTTTTACTCAGTGAGCAGTGCACCCATCCAAGCCATGAGCAGCCAATTTCTCCAGGAAAATGCTGTGGCAAACAGTATGAAAGGCCTTATTAAAGTCCGGGTAGACTGGACAGGTAGACAGACAGTCCACAACTGATGTAGGTAAGTTGTTCTTAACTGTAATATAAAGTTACACAACACAAATCCCTCCTACCACAACCAATTATTTTTGGTTTGCATTTGGTGACAACATTGACAACGAATCATTGTTCTCCTTACAACAATTTGTATATTGGAAGACTGTTAACATATGATGCCAAGGTTCTCTTTTCAAGACTAAATAAGAAAGGCTTTTAATATTTTTCATTCGTTCTTTGAGAGTGGTCACATTTTCCACATCTATTAACCTCATGTTGCTTCTATCTCATCCCCTCCTTTCCTTAGGACTTAAAACTGCATTCAGTAATCCTCTTAAGGTTTCACAAATGCTGACTAGAGTGAAATAGTTACTCCGTATGTCTCAGGACTTACATATTTTAAATCATCCTTTTTCTGCTGGTTTTGCAATATTGGCTAATGTTCCATTTGCAACCCATTGTAATCCTGAGCCCTTTTTCTGCAGTATATCTGCCTAGCGAGCCATTCTGCATTTTACATTTTCCTTCCTAGGCAGTTTGCATGTCTTTGTTATATCCTATTTTATTGCTTTGTACCATTTCTCCAGTTTATCAAAATCGTGTTGCATATAATTCTACCTTCCAGAATTTCTATAACCTTCCTGGTTAATGTTATCCACAAATACTGGTCCTTCAATTGTAATACAAATATTGCATAATGCTGCACTCAAGTTATTTCTTTCAGACTGTCAGTGAACAGATGCTGTTTCTGCTAAATGATTCAACTGATTTTACTTTAATTTCCAATGAGAACGTATTACCATACTTCTGACAGTGTCATATGGAATTGTAACACGTCAGCAAAGAAAAAGTATGTAAATACTTCCCTGTTACTCACTTAATTGTGCTGCCATGGAATGGTATCAGATTGGCCTGTTGTGAGTTGCAGCTCTGTTGTGATTTCAGTAATTCTCTTGTGGTTACTTTTAATCAACTTCAGATTTTCTAGGTGCTCAGAGAGAAAAATCACTGATTAATTATTTATTGCCTTAACATTCTAAATGTAAGCTAGGCATGATAAATAATATTCTTTTTCTTTTTAGTTTACTAGTTGTATTTTTCCATTAGATGTCCCCTCAGCCTTTATCTGTTCTGAAAAGTTCTCAAAGGTGACTGCTAATGGTTCAAAGAAGATTTCAGATCATAAATACTTTAGGGAAAAATATTGTTAAGTTGTGGTGGTCTAAGAACTTTTCTGTCTGTTAACCAATCCTAGCTTCATAGTTTTAGCACTTAGTTGCAATGTTAATTATTTTAAGCTTCTGGTCACAATTAACCTCTTTGGTGAAGAATGAAGAAAAAATATAGTGAAGATTTTGCCCTCCATTATGTCATCTGTAATTTCATGCTCATTTCTCTTAAATAATAGAAATTTTATTTCTTTCATCTTTTCTTTATTTTAATGAATTTGAGGAACTTTCTCGTATTTCTTTTTACCCAAGTTTCATATGGTGTGTATTTGTTCCTCGGCTTTTCTAATTTAGTTCATGCAAAATTTTTCTTTATTGTTAGAGCCCCGTAATACTCATCCACATATTGGAACAGACTGAGTCCTGTTAAAGGCAATAGGAAATTGTCACCAGTGACTTACATGGAGGAGGAATTTCATCCTAAAATGCAAAGGTTTTTCTAGGGCTTAGATTTGGCTGGGATTAAGTTAATTTTCTTCATAGTAGTTTGTATGGGGCTTTGTTTTGGATTTTGTGCAGAAAACACTCTTGATAATACAGGGATATTTTCATTACTGCTGCTTGTACAGAGCCTTTTCTGCTTCTCACTCCACACCAGCAGCGAGGCTGGGAAAGCACAAGAAGTTAAAGGGGACACAACTGGGACAGCTGATCCGAACTGACCCAAGGGATATCCTACATCATACATGCTCAGCATATAAAGCTGGGGGAAGAAGAAAGAAGCGGGGCGGTGACATTTAGAGTGATGTTTATCTTTCCAACTCGCCCTTCTGTATCATAAGACTAGGTTCTCCTGGTGATGCCTGAACATCTGCCTGCCCATGGAAAGCAGTGAATTCCTTTTATTGTTTTCCTTGCCTGCACAGCTTTTGCTTTACCTATTACCTCATTCCATGAGTTTTCTCTCTTTTCCAGTTCTCTTCCCCATCCCACTGCAGGGAGTGACAAAGCCCCTGAGACCTGTTTAGTTGCCAGCAGGGGTTAAATCATAGCAGCCCTTGGAGCAGAGAAGTGCAATGCATAGAGTCCCAATCATGCCCCAGAATTAAAGGCAGCTGTGGAGGATTGACCATGGTTGGATGTCAGGTACCCACTAAAGCCACTCTATCACTGCCCTCCTCAACTGGACAGGGAAGAGAAAATATAAAAAAGGCTTGTAGGTCAAAATAAGGACAGGGAGAGATCACTTATCAATTACTGTCACAGGAAAAACAGACTCAACTCAGGTAAATTAATTTATTGCCAGTCAAAATCAGAGTAGAGTGATGAGAAATAAAACCAAACATTTAAAACATCTTCCCCTACACCCCTCCCTTCTTCCTAGTCTCAACTTCACTCCTGATTTCTCTACCTCCTCCCCAACCAACACTGCTCAGGGAAGGAAGGTTGTGGTCAGCTCAACACATGCTGTCTCTGTCACTCCTTCCTCATCAGAGGGAGGATTCCTCATAGTCTTCCCCTGCTCCATTGTGGGGTCCTTCACACAAAAGATAGTCCTTCACCAACTTCTTCCACCTGAATCCTTCCCACAGGCTACAGTTCTTCACAAACTCCTCCAGTGTGGGTCCCTTCCATGGGGTACAGTACTTCAGGAGCAGGTTGCTCTGGCATGGATCCCCCAAGGTGTCACAAGTCCTGTCAGCAAACCTGCTCTAATGTGGGCTCCTTTCTCCAAGAGTGCACAGGTCCTGCCAAGAGCCTGCTCCAGTGCGGGCTCCCCACAGGGTCACAGCCTCCTTTGGGCATCCATGGGCTGTAGGTGGATCTCTGCTCCACTATGGACCCCCATGGGCTATCCCATGGGCTGCAGGGGCACAGCTGCCTCACCGTGGTCTTCACCACGGGCTGCAGGGGAATCTCTGCTCCAGTGCCTGAAGCACCTCCTTCCCATTCTTCTTCACTGACCTGGCTGTCTGCAGAGTTCTTGCTGACACATTTTTCGTCATGTCTCTCTTCTCACTGCTCTTCCACTGCAGTTTTTTTCCTCTACTTAGGTATGTTATCCCAGAGGCCTTGGTCATCAGCGGGTCCATCTTGGAGCCGGCTGGCATTAGCTCTGTTGAACATGGGGGAGCTTCTGATCGCATCTCACAGCAGCCAACCCTGTAGACCCCCCACTACCAAACTTTGCCATGCAAACCCAATACAGCAGCATAGTCATGTTAGTGCAGCTCTCCACCTGTCTAATTAGGCTGCCTCTCAGTGGGAAACTCTGATTCAGAGTTTGGCAGTGTCTCTGCATGAAGCTGCTATATTTCACAAAACTTTCTTAAATTTATTAACAGAAATTTATTCACAGCTAATTAACTGTATTCAGAGCTAATCTCTGAAAGCAGTGCCACTGAGTAACACATCCTGAACATATTCACTTAGAGCCCTAAAAATAAGCACTTAGAGCCCTAAAAATCTTAACGCATATGATAAATACCCTTTATTATTACTTTCAGTCATGTTTTACTGCATGTAATTTTCAGATGATCCTTTTTTTTTCTTTTGAACACTATAAACTTTAAGATTAGCGCTCATGTCCCACAAAGCTAGTCAGCTCTTCTTTAACCTGTTAAGACCAATTCTTTTCCTGTTTGATTATTTTAATACATAAGTTGTCTTTCTGTTTGTGAAAAGAGTCAGATAGGCGCACATTAAACTAGCTAGAGTTTAAACCATCCACATGCTGCCTTACAAAGGCATGTTGTACAGATCCAGTTTTCTGGAAGACTCACTGAGAAGTATCACACTTCTTGGCCCCCAACAACATGTTGATAAAAAACGAATTTGCTGTTTTGTATCCTACAAACATGGAATCTGCTTCACATGATCAGCTAACTTCCAATTAACCCTTTTGAGATGGCAATATTTAAATAAAAACCTTTATTTACCCTGATGCTACTGACAAATAAAGTATACATATAAAGTCCAGCTCCACAGCTATTTTAAATTTGCAAGCCCCCAGTGGCTCCAAGAGAATTAAATGTAATAATGAGAGCTGCAGTATTGCCCTAGTAAAACAAAAGGCAATTGGACTTTGCATTGATTAACCATATCCTATAAGGAAACACTGACAGTTAACACTTACCACTATAGTACAGCACTGTAGTATAAAACACAGTATCCAAGAGTTAATATAAATATGAAAGAATAAAGTTTTCCCTCCTAAAATCTAATAACTCCAGGGCTTTGGTGCAACCACCATCTATTTATCTTTCCATTGTATCTTTATCCTTATCAACCTGCAAAGAGTGTCAGAATGCTATACGTATACATGATGGATTATTGCTATTATGCTCATGAGAATGGCAGGCATGAAATATAAGAACAGAGTTCAGCCAGCAAGTATGACATAAATTATGTATTAGTAGCTTTTAGTGTCGAGCACTTTGAAAAGTTCAGTATGTGCATGTAACTGAAGTAAATCACCCCATGTCACCACAGGACCGTTTATTTTAAGAATATATGTAAGGTATTTTTCAACATGCTTAGAAAGTGTATGAAAGTAACGCATTTTAATTACATAAGCAAAACACTTCTCCAGACAGAGAAGGAGAAAGTTTGTGGGACCATTGAAAGGCCTAAGAACCTAATTACCACTGAAGTCTGATTTAACATCTAATCTAAGATTTTATGACTTGAACTAATAGGGTTCGAGTGTTTGAGTATCAACCCCACCTTTTGCTATACTGTTACTGTTAGATTGCACAGAGATTGTTAGCATGCTTCCCCTCCGCTTGAATTTTGAGGATGTGGAACTTGGGACAGGGAACAGAACTAGGATTTCCTTCTCTCCTTCAATCACTGTATCTGTGCAAACTCACGTTGCATTTGTACATGCTTCAGAATCTGTAGACTGCTGCTAAGGTAGGAAGTGACAGGTTTGGTACCGTGAAGATGAGGAGACCTGAGCGCTCCCTTCTTTAGTTGTACCAACTCCTTTAGTGTATGGCAGCCATTATACATTAAATAATAATAAACGTTTTCCCAAGGTATTTAGTAACATTCAGGTAAGATTTTACAAAATGAAGGCCATATGGTTACATTAATTGTTGAAAAATTAACAGAATTACATTACTCTTTTTTTATGGTTTATTTGGATTTTCTTGGTTTTTTTAAATATAATGTTTGATACCATTTTATTGTTGTTAATTCTTTACTATATAAGCAGGTGGACTGGCTAAAGTGACAGCATATAAACAAGATATCCTTCCTCGCAATAGTGCTTGAAAGTGAAAGGATTACCTTTCTCTCTAACATACACACAGGCACAGGCACACAGCGCACACACACACGCATGCACACAGAGCCCAGTGGGATTAAAAGCACTATATCTGGTGGAAAATCAGGAACTACAGAGGAAAGCATTTTCTTGTTTGAAGATTTGAAAGAACCATTCTTAGAGAAAAGGGAGGAGGCTTCTGATGTTAGGGATCTTGCCCCTTTCATGTTTTGAAAAAACTAAAGGAAAGTTCCTCTTTCATCAGCCTGAAGTGGAAAAGAAGTGGCTTTCCCAACTAAACATTTAAAGAAACCCTCATAAAGCTTGAAAAAGGTTTGAGCTGTTTCTTTGTGGGACTAAATTCCTAAGGGTATAGGAAGACATACATTGATATTTACCTCTTATGATATTTTACTTCTTCTATAATAGATGTATCATGGGACATTGGTGTTATTTTCTATACTTGACAGTAATTTCCTTTTATACGCTTTCAAGGAATCAATACAGTGTAAATTCTAAATAGAAAGATTTTTAATACTCTTTTCTGTGTGAACATAGATATATAAAATCAAGGGTGAAAGACTACTGAGACCCATCTGTGAGATATATTTACTGGTAGATTTCACTGCTGACCTGAGACAGCCAAGGAAAGGCTCATCATGTAGCAGAGCTCACACAGCACACCAAGCCACATGAGGGATTCCACTGCTGGGTTTGAAGGGTTACAGAAATGGGGTGCAGATAGCTAAATTTGTGGGCTAGGTCCTCTTTGAGCTGAAATCCATCAAACTAAACATGCCAGAGCTTAGCTTAAAGAAGTCTTCTTTTTGTTGAAAATAAATCACTGAAAAATGAATCCGTTTGCAGTTCTTAGAAAGCATTTTAAAACATTATCATATGACCACTTAAGTTTTCTTCTTGGAAAAATGATAATTGCAGAATATTTTTAAGGTTTATAATTTTCTAAATTTTTAAGCATATCATTCTGTCTTGAGTTGCATAGATATTCTCTCCATGTGAATGTTGATTATCCTCAGAATATTCAAAATTTGTAAAATAAGTGAGTTTATTGCTTGAATGCTGAGGAATATTCTCCCTTGCTCCTACATATATAGTATAGCATTATTTATTTGCAGTACAAGGGTACCTAAAGGCACCAGAAAGTGTCAGACTTCCATTGTACAAAGCAGCACACAGATAGATGGGAGGACACGAGTGTACGTACTGGTTCACAGGCCAGCTGACAGCCTTCAGTCCTTCAGGCACACATGACTATCAGCTCTGTCTGTGGCACCCTCACATGCCTTGAGCAAGCAGTGAACTTTTGAGGCTGGCTCCTAAGCTGGCACAGCTGAGAAAATGGAAACAAAGCCATACTTTTATTCCCCTGACTTTAGAATCAGCCAGGGGCAATCTAATCCATACTGCAATTTACAGCAGCCCGGCTGCCCAAGAAGTTATTCTGGCAGCTGAGAAGCACCAGAGCCTAAGGTCATTCTCCACTTCTCCCAAAAGTGCCTGTATGCAAGGGCTAAAAAGTGAACAATATTAAGCTTTGGTTTTGCTTTTTCAGCTGGAGTGTCTCAAAGCAGCTGGAACAGAATTGATGATTGTCCTTTTAATATTGTGATTTCTCTTAGTTTCATTATTGCAAGAGAGAAATAAAGAGAGCCTTAGAGAAATAAAAGGATGCTTTATTTTAATCATCGATTTATTTTTCCTAAATGTGTAAATGTCAGTCTGTGGTAATTCCACATATGGATATTTGGTTTTTTGTGAAATGCAAACAAATTATCTCACTGGTTGTTAAAAATCATATACTGCAGCCATTTTGTCTCATATTTACAAAACATTTTTATTGCTTGCTCCTGTGTGACAATTTGGAAAATCTGTCTCATAACAGGGGATGATTTCTGGTTGATGGCTGGGAACCCTTAAAGAGTGGTTGCATCAAGACACATTTTACATTTTATAGGAGGAATTTCTTTTTCCACTCTTTCAAATTACAATTTTATCAAAAAATGCCAGAGAAATTTAAAGCAGAAATTCTTTTAGCTCCAAAAATATTCACTACTGTACTCTAAAAATATTCAGAGGTAAAACAGGCTACCTTCTCAAAAATCTAACCACCCATAATTCCTTGTAGAGGGAAGAATACATTTTGAATCAAGGCGATGCAGGCAAGTAGTGAGTCACACATTTCAGGGGTCTGGCAAAAAGCTCTCTCAATGGATACATTAGAATGAAGGAGCCTGAGGCCAAGCCCAGAGCAGAAGGCAGACAGTGGAAATAGTGGAGATAGTATCTCTTGTTCATCTGATGAGTATACTCTCCAGAGGAGCCCTACTTCACATGAGACAATCTAAGCTGAAAAGACTGGAGAAACTTGTGAAACAGAAGTTTTAAAGATTAGTCTTAAATCTTCAGATTTGATTTACCAGCAGAAGCTAAGAGATGCCAGCTCATGAACCTTTATGGCATTAGCTATCTTGGGCCTTAAGGCGGCGCGCATAATCTACAGCTTTGGCTGGGATAGTTAAATTTCTTTATAGTATCTTGTGTGGGGCTATGCTGTGGATTTGTGACTGCCCTGGATTCGGAGAACGGGTGGAGCTCAGTGCTGATGGAAATAGTGCTGATTACACAGGGTTGGTTTTGTTATTGCTGAGCAGCACTGATACAGAGCCAAGAGCTTCTCTGCTCCCAGCCCCACCCCACCAGCGAGGAGGCTGGGGGTGCACAAGGAGCTGGGAGGGGACACAGCCAGCACAGCTGACCCCAACTGACTCAAGGATATTCCACACCCTGTGGCATCATGCTCAGCATATACAGCTGGGAGAAGGAGAAGGAAACAGGGATGTTTGGAGCGATGTCCTTTGTCTTCCTAAGTCACTGTTAGGCCTGATGGAGCCCTGCTCTCCTGGAGGTGGATGAACACCTGACCAGCCATGGGTAGTGGTGAATTAATTCTTTGTTTTGCTTTCCATGCACTCAGTTTTGCTTTGCTTATTAAATTGGCTTTGTCTCAGCCCATGAGTTTTCTTACTTTTACTCTTCTGATTGCTCCCACATCCCACTGGACAATACTGAGCAAGAGGCTGTGTGGTGCTTAGCTGCCTACCAGGGTTAAACCACAACAGCCCAAAAATGAAAAACTCTGGAGAAGACTAGGAATAAGCTACTGAAATGCTATTAAAGTAAATGCCTCCTAGAGCTAGATGGAAACTGAGCAGAATCTTGCAGATGAAACTTAAATTTCAATACCTAAATCTAGAGGCAAACTTTCAAAGACAGAGATTTTAGACCACCTGAGGATCAATTACATTGAAAGCATAAAAACCTCAGCTGGGCAACTGATATCACACACTGAAGTGAATTGGAAAGCCTTAAGATACGACTGCAGGTATTCACTTGCAGTTATGAAATGGAATACATTGTGAAAGGCCTTTGGCCACACTTTTTCTTTCTTTATCCCACCCATGCTTGTCTTTTCAAGTTAAATATCATAACCATTCTAATTTGGAGAAAGAGGAATTATTTTCTGCAAAATTTTGTTGCAGAAACACTCCTGGAGTTTCATTAGGGTTTCTTCTGCAAACTGGAGTTGATGTAGATTCTGTGCTCAGAGCAATTCTGAAAAACTGAGTCTTTAAAAACTGTAATAATGAAGATTGCAAGAGGAGGATGTGTGAGGAGTACATGTAAGTTGTTGTTGCCTCTTTAATGAGTGAAATTAAGAAAGTTAGAAATAATGCTCTGTTGTGAGGCAAGGCAGAATATTGTCCTTGCAAGTCTGGAAACAAGGATGCCCTAGTGTCACCACAACATCACCATGACTGCAAATCTATGCTCTTTTTTTGCAAAAAGGTTTTGAATTCACTTGTAGAAATTAAAAAGATTTTAATACCATATCTTTCCCCTTAGAATAAACAGAAATAAATTCCTGCCACCTACACTAAAAATTACTAACAGAAAAAAACAGATTCAGTGACTCAAAAACTAAGAAGTGAAAAGAAACTCCAGAGCTCTCGCTGAAGACAAGAGACCCAGCTTTTCTGCATCCCAAAATTGTTTGATTGTCTTTTAGTGAATGCCAGTATATTTGACACAGATTCTGTCAAAGTAATGGTGGGCAATTTACAATCTTTCCAATTTAAAAACTTCATTTTCTGCAAGGAAAATACTACCAAATGTTTCTAAACAGAAAATGAAACCACTCTAAAATTTCTCCTTTTCTTAAATATTCCCAGACTGTGTATGTTATTGCAAAAAAAGACTTACTTCATATCACTAGGGACAAATGTGGTAAATTATTCTAAATCCATGAAATACATGTATCTGCCTATGTGGGTATAGAAATAGAAGGGTTACAGTAGTGTTCTTCCTACAATGAACCAAAATATGTTTTTTTCAGTTGCTTTCTTCTCTAAGGAAAATGGTGGAAGTGCTAGAAGGCATATCAGAATATCAATGCATTCAGATTCCTGTTGTTTCCCATACAAAGTTATTATCCAAACAGAAAAACCCTATATTCATAGTCTAAAACACACATTTTATTCCTGTTCAGTTCTTGGCAGATCTGAGTAGGTTCTTGCATAATTTTCCAGGATGAATAAATCTCTGTGTTTACAGTTTTGGCTGCTTTCTCTTGTGCTCTAAGATAGCAGAACCTCTGTGCTACGCCAAAAGACATTCATTAAAATGAAAAACACAATCAAGCAGCCTCTACCAGCTGATGAAATGGTACCCTATGATGATGGTGGTGATTTACCTATTGTGAAATTAATCTTCCCTAGACTGTCTAATGATATCTAATACTAATCTAATACAGTTTTTTTATCATAGCAAATTGAATATATCATTAATATTTCTAGTTGAGTGGTTTGGTTACAGCATCCATTATTGTACATTGTAAAACTAAAGATGAGAAGTGTTTTGTAGGGAGCAGAATGTGAACAAAGTCCAGACTATGTGAAATACTTAAGAGTCTCACAGCAATGACAACAGCCTCCAGAACTGTTTGGTGTCTGCCTTTCAAAGGCTTACTATAAATAACTTATGCAATGAGCTCTGCTTTAACTGCTTTAACTGAATGTGGTTTCTGGGGCTTCAGTAATGCTGGCGGAAGCTGAGATACCCTACTCTTGCCTGAATGATTGGGAATGAATACTATACCAGTTTGTCCAAGCTTGTTAAGGCCAGATCTCAGATCTTCTCAGGAACTTCGATCTTGAGAGTGTTTCCTGCAGTAGTTTTCGTGGACTTGCTCTCACAGGAAAGAAAGGCCAACAGCAGTACTTTTAACACTTCAAATAGCAGCTTCAAGTGTGCATGACAGGAAGATGAAAAACATGCTGAAGGAAAATGTCATAGTACCACAGCTCTCTGGAGTGACACTTCTCCAAAAGTCAGCTGTTCATAGCCTACAACAAATAGCTGCAACAGCAACACTGCACATCTTCATTTGTACCAACCCCAACTAACGTTAACACAAAACCGAGCAGTTACTAGACCTGTATTAGCCTAGATAGAAACAGCAGTTTGATCCTGTACTGCTGCAAGTTCTTTCCAGTTCATAATGACGCCATCAGGCAGTAAAAGCAAAGTTTTTGCATAGCCCATGGAGTCTGGAATCTCTGCTAATTAGCCCAGAATTTCTGGTGTGTGACTACCAATAAGGCTGCATTTGCAATAGTCAGCAAACTTCCCTTCTATTTTGTACACTTCCTCTATGCTTGTTATTTCAAGAATCTTTAATTTCTGTACTACCACAAAAATATTCAAAATAATCTCTTTGTTTGTCCCTTACCAATAGCTGGACTTCTTTTAAAACAAGCTAGTATCACTTTGAAAGAAAGGAAGTGAGATGAGGAAGTTGCTGGTTTATAAGCCACTTTCAGGGATGCACTAAGTGGTGCCCATTTAGAGTGTGGTAGAGGTGTTAGATTTCCTAAATTCATAGCAGACTATCTCTTAAGTAGAAGCCTACCCTATCTTTCTGATCCACCATCAAGTACAAGCATTGGTATGCATAAAATGGACAAATTAATCCAGGCTCGATATATTCTGGAAAATACCATGTGTAGAGGAGGAAGGGTCATCTGCCCATCTTAAGGTCTTGCACTACACCCTGAGGTACATAATACCTACCAGTCAGACCAAAAGCAAGCAGTCAGTTCAAATCAAGATGCAAATGTGTTCCTCCTCTCTTACAGAGATAGCAAAAAAGAAAAACAGAGTTTGACTTTTCTTGTGTTATAATTCCCTAAGATTAAAAAGTTGAATCTTGCCCTTTGCTTCACAGTACATACCGTATGTTTGCTATGTACAGAGAGAGAACCATTCTTTTATTTGAGACCCTGTTCTTAATTTATCCTTTGAAGAGGTTAATTTAAACATGTGTTTGTGTATGAATGAGGGGAAAGAAGAAAAAATGAGACAGATTTCTATTTTATTTTTTACTCTATGCCTTGTTTTCCTGTATACCTCCATTAATATTGCAGGCACAGCTTTCCAGATTGCTCAGGCTTTTATATTTATTTTTCAAAGTTCTACCAGCTTATTAAAATTAAAGGAAGAAAAAAAAATTACCACAGCATTGCTGCAACTAGGAGATAAGTTTTGCCTGATAATCAGAAGTGACCATCTTAATTTAATTAGGCTTTTCGTTAATTCTGTGACAACTGATTTTTTTAGTCACTGTTTTTATTTATTATCATATATCTGTCCTTCCCTTTAACATACTACTTAGCTTTGTTATTAATCTGACCTTTTTGTCTGTTAATATATCTTATTTTAAGCTTTAATTATTTGTAAATAGTTTACATCTTGATGAGAATTATATCTGCACAGTTTTTACTATGTATATCTGCAAAAAGTCTGTAGGTTTTAAACATAAAAAGAATCTTTTAACTTTTGTAGAAATTCAGTTTCATACTTTTCTGACTCAAATAGTTCAAATAGTAAATACATTTAGTTTTCTCTTTAACGTAATTAAAACATGCATCTTAATAAAAGTTACAAAGATTTTTAAGTCTCTTATGAACTTTACACTAGAACACATCTTTATTTCAAGATCCAAAGCAGTATTCAAAGGGTTGGCGATGGTGAAGAGCTGTAGCTGCATCTCCATTTTAAAGAGAAGTAAAACTCCAGTAAAGATCAGAAGATAAGGACACATTGGACCAGAGACTTCACTTGCTGTGATACCACACAACCTACAAGTAAATTAAATGCTAAATATAATGAATTGGCATGTCAAAGGCCAGTTTTCTCCTAAAATCAAAAAGGGACAAGATTAATTATATATTGAAATTTACTTCATTTCCTTTATATAGAAAAAAAATGCACAAATATGGCAGGTCAAGGCAGAAAGCAAGATTTTGAATAAAACCCTGCAGATTGTCGTGTATATGTTTCCCCAGGATGGCAGAACAATAATCACAGAGAGCCAAAGTGATTTCTGTATTTGCACTCATTGTTCCATTGTAATGAATGGAGTACATTCCAAGTAAAGAAATTACAATTTGAGACACAGGATGTTAATGTCCTTCTTCTTGAAACAAATTGAAATGCTCAAACTCACCTTGGCCCTAAGGGAAAATGAGAATTACAGATACAGATTGTTACTTACACTGTGCGTGTTTCTGTACATGTATGTAGATGCATGTGTATTGTATGTACAATATTTTGGACTTTAAAAGAAAACCTTTTCCTTACCAGTGGTCGCAATCATGTTGTCCCAGCTCATGGGAGTATTCAGAGAAAAACAAGAGGCAGTAAAAAATAATTTAAAGAAAAGAAGTGACTGAAGAAACAGAAGATACTTCACCCTGCTTTTACAAAATAATACCTCTTTTCGGGTCTCTCACTGAAGAACATAAACCAAGAAGTATCATGAATACTGCTCAAGTCTCATGGAAAAGTATATTTTCTCAAACAAAACTGGCAACTGTGTTGAGACAGCAATTTCGGACTTCTCTAAGGCTTTTGCAATTCTGTCACGTGGCATTTTTAATTTTCTATAATGCAAGATTTTTAATCAAGAGGAAAAACATTAGATGGATTAAAAAAGGTCTTATTGGCAGATATCAATGAGCAGGGCTGTCCAAGGAAGGCCTCCTGAGAGAAATTCCTGGTCCAACAGTATTCAGTACATTCTTAGAAACAATCTAGATGATGAAATAAAATCTTAACTGATTAAATTTGCATATGACACAAAGATTAATGGGATACTAAAAAAAAAGGAGGGCAGTTTACTGCTAGAATTTAATCTAAATCACTTCGTCAGATTATCAGGCTCCAACAAAATGCAGGTACAGACTTTGCAGCAAGAACCCCAGGTTATACAATCAGCTAAGAATTATTGTCATAGAAAGCAGTAACTTATAAAATATTTGGAGGTCACCTTTTAAGGCTGTTTGGCCATGAGCTCTCAGAGCAATGCCGTGGCAGGCATTACTGGAATGAAGTCCCTTGAGCACAATTTAATAACTTTAATCTTAAACAAAATATAATCATGATAACTAATATAGGATTAGCTTGCAAAGGATGGTAAGGTAACGAATGAACATTTATGGCAAGATGAGCTAACTTTATTTGTAAAAGTATATAGTTTCAGAATAATTTTACAGTTTCTAAAATAGTTTATTTATTCAGTTACTATTATGATCTCTAGCAGCCTTTGGTCAATGAATCACTTGGAAAATCCACTGGAATCAACTTTTTATGCCCTTTTTCTCTTTTATAGCTAAAGATGTCTTTTTGCTCATAGCAAGCAAAGCTACTTGTATATCTGACATACAAAACATATGATAGATATTGTGCACATCTGTCTATTTATGAGTATGCATATATATGCATAGAGATATATTCTATGCATGTTCATAGGCCCACACATCTCATCTTATTATCACAATTATAATTATCTTTTTAAAAAATGCAGTATTTCTATACATTTTTAAGTGAGAAAATATTTTATTTAGATATTCTAATACACAATCTGCAAATAGAAGATCTCTTTTTTTTCTTTAAGCGGAATGTAGAGTCAAGAATTAATTTCAGAGAGAACCACATGTGATGAATTAAAAGTCTTGTGAAACTTCAAGTCATTTTTCATGCAGTACGTAGACAAAATTAACAAACCTTTGTATTAAACCTGCTCTGACTTCACATTAGCTCTGTAGTTTCACAGTCAATAATATAAACAAATCTCTTTCTTCAAAGTGAAATATTGGCAAAAAATATACCTTTTAAGATGAACATGAAAAAGCTCTGACCTGTTCTGCTCCTTTTAGGACCTTTCTGGTGATGGAAAAAAGCACTCTGTGGAATCTAAATCTTTTCCAGCAGCTGATACTGTGAAGTGAATGCAGGATCTTGGAGATGCAACATGGGAAAGAAGGAAGGAGATGGCATTCCACCCAACTGGACAATGGTATGTCAGTATTTCTATCAGAAAACCCACCAAGGAACTTTCCATGTCAGAGCCTAACACATGATGCTTTGAGCTGTATTGTAATAAGGCAGTAGAAATAGGCAGCAGAACTCTGTGAACCAGGACTTTGGAATTTGCCAGCAAGAACTCCTATCCACCTCTAGTATGTGACACACTGTATATTTAAACTACATGTGCTATGCATTACAGACTGCTGTTAATTTAAAGAATATTCTACATTTAATTTCATAAGTCTTGTTACCATTTCTATTTCAGTTTAAATGAGGGAGATTGGGTATTTGATTTTTTATTTTCTACCAGCACAGTCTTTGAATAAGTGATTGAGAACAACAATGTAATTCATGTTAATGAATTAATGAATTAATATATAGTTTTACTTTCAAGAGTTTGACCAAAAATTGGTATTTATGCCATGTGAGTGAAAAAATGTTCAACAAAAAATTATGTATCACTCAAAGAGGTGAAAACTCTAGGGTTTTGGTTGAATATCTTGTTTATTCAGAAAAAAGTATAATAACATTTTTTTCTCTGGGTATTGTGAAAATGTGTAAGCAAGGACCTGATGTCTCAGTTTAACCTTAACTTTGTGTTTGTGTGCCAGGGAAATCTATAATAAATAGCATAAGCTGCCAGGTTTACATTTCATCCACTTATAAGATTATATGTTTATTTTTTCTCTGGAAGGGTAGATGGGTAAATCATATTAAAACCATACCTGACTGTCATCCAGTAAACCCACTCTTCCAGTTATGTAGTTCATTTTTCTCTTACCTCTTTCAATGAGTTTCAATGTCTAATAAAACTTTATTTACTGAGAGTGCCAAGGAATGAGTCAATAAATTTATTGAGCAAGATATGAAATAGAAATGTCAAAGATGAATAAATTTTAGCACAGTGTTTACTTTATAATTGTATTTTTTTCATGGAATTCAATTTCTCTGTAGACTCTGAAGCATAACAACAGCAGAAAATGAAGTCACAGTACCCAAGATGGAAAAATGTAAAATAGTAAACTTCTTTTTAGAGCAATAACTGAAAACATTATCAATGTTGTGAGTATTAAATAAAATGCAGCATTTTCTGTATTACAGTCTAAATTCCAGTCTGTTCACCTCCATCTGTACTTTCCTGGGAGAACTTTGTTTCTTTCTTTTAATTTTTATAGCTAAAAAATTAATCTGGAATAGTCAGCTTGTCCCTGTATGGCCTGAGTTTCTGTAGTACTTTTCATTTGTATTGTACCATAGGCAGTAAGAGCCAAAGCAGGAACATAATGCCTTTAGCCCAAGCTGCAAACAAAAGCATGTCTTATATTCTGCTATGAGAACTTTAATAGAATTATTCAGCTCTTGGTGATTTTGAAAAAACAATGGCTTCTGGGATAAAAATTGATGTATTTTCAATCCCTATTTTAACCACAAAGCCTCCTACTTCATTTGAAAATAGCAAATTATCAATTCCGCTTTTCTCTGCAGAGCTGTGGCTTGTTCCTTCATCAGGCTTACTACATCACCATCTGGGATTTTTCTGCATACATACTGTACGCGACACACAGTTGAGCCCCTGCTTTTCCAGACAGCCTGGATTCACATAGACAAGTCTCAAAATTTTCTTGGACAGCAGGAAGGATATGTATGAACCTTCGCCATCAGTGTCTGCAATACAGCTGCTGTCATTATAGTGAGATCGAGACAGATTTGAGTTAGATCAAACCTGTCAAATATAATGTTTGAGTCCGTAGCCTTCACTGGACTTTGATGTTCTGAGGACTCAAGTTATCTAGCTAAAAATTACTACAGATTTTGCATTACACAAATCACAGTGACAACTACAGTGTAGACACATGATTTGTTACTGTTCAGCGCTTTTTACAGTCTTAAGTCTCAGCAATTCCCATTACAGTGCCCACATACTAAGCGCAAGTTAGGATTAATGAATTCTCAGTTAGAAAAAAAAGTCTCAGCCTCAAAATTATAACTTTTTGACAGGTTGTAAATAGATGATATTGAGACTGTGTTGTCTGACCCTCCAGCTCTTTTTGTTTCTTTGGTCCAAAAAGATAGAATATTAGAAAATGCAGTATGAGTATTGATAGGTTTTTTTTCTACAGGCTCAATGAAATTCCATCCTTGACTGAGCTTTGTAAGGGCAATAATTACAACATTACAGCTCACAAAACATTTAAGCAAAGATTTTAAATCAGTCACACATAAAACAAAAGGAAATATTTGACTTTTTTAGCTGAGATTCAAATACATCTACAGAGGTTACAGATAAGTACTGTACTGTGTTATCACTGATCAGCCTTATGCTTTGCTCCTTAGAATGAGACCCATTTAGAAACAGCATAAAAAAAAGCATGACAATAAGACTAATACAATTTCATTTCAAATTCCTTTAACAAAGAAAAGCATTCCCCCTTTAAAGCATGAGGGAAAATCGTGGAATTTTTACGAAACACTTGATAAAGTCAACCAAAAATACAGGATTTATGTGAATGTATGGTATTACAGAAGTGCTGACAGACAGTGAATGAAAACAATTAAGTAGTGTAAATTTTAAAGGGCTGCGGAGGTATACCAGGACCTGCCTTTGCTGCTGCTCACATGGACCTATCAACTGCTCAACTATTTCAGCTGAAAGCACCGCACAAAACAGGTGAGATCCTTATCTACATAGGAGGGTGGGCTGGCTGTCTGTCTGTCTGTCTGTCAACTATCTGGATTCCTGTCTTGGTCCCACAGGAGAAGATGTGAATAAACTTTAATAATTTGCCATAAATTTATGACCTGCTTATGATGACAGTTTTTATAGAGCAGCTAATATTTTTTTTATTTAATGGATAAATACTCTTTTTTTCAAAAGTGCTATAATTCTACTATTATATTTTTATCAACAATATAATAGTATATTGTCTGATATAAATCACTTACAGACTATTTGCTCTTTGTGTTTAACTGTTTCTGAACTATTTGAGAGCAACTTTATTATGGTTAGCTTTAATCTCCTCTTGATCTCAGTTATTTTCCACGTGCTCTACAGTACCTATAATCTTCAATCTCGAGTTCATTTGCAGTTTAATATTAGAATAATAACTTCAGATAATGAATAATGTTTCAGGCTTAGCCCTATATTGACCCTTTTACAGTCAATATTTAGACATTTCAAGGATACTTTTGTATGAATAAAATATTTAGTATCAAAAGTTACAGGGATGTAATCTTCCATTAAAAAATTTATTCCTCCTGAATACAGGGAAAACAAACAGCGGTGCTATATTGCTCAAAAATCAAGAGCTATGATTCCATCACTTTGATCTCAAATATTTTTCTTTCTGATGCCTCTGATGGTTATGTTCACAAATCCATCTCCAGGATATATGCCAAATAAAAAAATCCTATGTTAACAGCCAAAGAAAATTTCTAGTCCACAGTTTTTGCTTCTGGTCTCCTCTGGGCAGTGGTCACCCATGATAACCTTTGCTGGTGGCTTTTTTCCTCTGTTCCCTTATGCTGACAGGCTTAAAAATGAGATAAAGAATTGTTACTTATTTTACTTCCACTATCCTGTTGCTACCAAATACAAAGGACAAATTCCATGTAGGAAAGCTTCACGTTCTGCAATGGGACTGGGGATTATTTTATGTGATGGTGGAGGTTAAAGTGTTAGAGGATTTGATTGCTCCTTTTGTTAAGCATGGCATGCTTTAAAAGCCTCGTAATTTAATTTTTTTAATTCACACTCCATTTGAGGAAATCATAACACTTCAACATTCAAAACTAGTGACGATCAGACAGGTGTTTTAATAGAAGGACATTATTATTATTAAATCCACGTTACCAGAACTCATTATGGAAATCATTGTTCTGTAATCACATATATTTGTTAGCCTGGTTCTTTTTATTTGTATTTGACTTAAGCAAAATATCTCTTGGGTACTTCTCTACTTAGCTCTGTGAATTGTTAGAACAAAAGAATACCAATTACATAGTAGAATTGTAGCACAAGTATATAATTTTTCTATAGAATTCTGTATTAAGTCAGAAACAGTGTTTGTGAAGGTAGATTTTGAATAATTTAAAATAAAAATTTACAAACAATGAGGTCACTTGAACCTCTCATTTTTTGAGCTCTGAAGAGATTTTTAATAATTTTTTGACAGTTGAACCTATGATAACAATAATAAATTATATCTAAATGAGATATTTGCTTGCTGATTAATAAATGCTGAAAATTTTGTGTGTATGTGACATCCTTACGCATCCATGAAAGGAAAAATAGCATTTGGAAGCCGAACTAGATAATTAAAACAGTTACATTTCCAGGCAAATGTTATGTTCCAGTGTAAATTAATCCTCTGCTGCAGCAAATTACCAGAATTGGTCTAGGCACTTTAATGAAAGCAGAGTGTTAACAAGCACATTTAGAGTCCTTTAAAATCCAGTTCCCAAAACGTGTAGTTACTGGTAAAAAAACCACTGAGAGGAGAAGAAAAGTATTAAATTCATCTTTCTAAATTATGAAAGCCCCTTTTTTGAAGTAGGAAGCTCAGTGGTAAATTTTCACCGAAGTAATAAAGCCATTTCTCCAATTTTATTGAGTCTGTTTTTACCTTTTCATCAACAGGTTTGCAACATGGGAAGATATTTGGAATACTAAAGGCATTAACTATCTTGGTTTTGTTGCCTTAGCCACTATAGGTATAGGAGCCTGGATTCCATTTGATCCATTCTGATGCTGCCAGATTATTATAGCTCTTGTGCACTGAATATACTCTGTGAGGTTCTCTCAAGTTATCTATTGAAAATTCACCTCTGAAAGTCCTGAGAACAAGATGGGCAACTAGATTCATTATACTCTAATACAAAACATAGTAATTTCAATTCTCTGCATTTGAAAATGTGCAAGAAATCTACCTTTGATTACTAGGAAATATCCTGAAAGGTACAGTTTCCAATCTAGTTGTAATTGGACAACACAAATATTATGAAGTCCCTTGAAACTCAGGTAAGTTCTCCAGCAGCTGAGGTACTGGAACTGACATTAAAAGAGAATGTACAAGAGGTGTAAGCAGTAGCAGGTGATCCAGGAGGAATATAAAGCTGCAGTCTGATTGTGCAGGGACGGGTTAGGAAATCAAAGGTCCACCTGTCGGCGATTGAAACATGGACTTCACCATGTGGGGAATCTGGATTGTTTATTCAAAGGAAACGAGCTGCTTTTATACACTTCTTTAAGACACAGTACTTCCTTACATGGCAATTTTCACTAAGCGACCTATCACACGTTGTCACATCAGCAATGCACTTTCTGAATGTCCTTGCCTGGAGTGATCACGCGCTGTTCACCCCTCTGCCAGCTTCTGGCTGGCTGCTCTCTGTAGGGGTCTGCTGTGTGGTATCTTCTCCCCCCAGAGTCTGGTGGAGACAAGTCTCTGTGCTGCCATGTGCCTCTGCAGGCAGGTCTCACAGCCCACAGCTCAACTCTATCCTGTGTCTTCCCATATCCACCAGGGATTGAATCTGAGAAGGGATGTGAAGGGACTCAAGGAAGGATTCTACAACTACATAAGCAGTAAAAGGGAAGCCAATGTGTGGGAGGTCCATCCCTGAATGTTGCCGCTGCCTCCTACTCCAGCTCCACCTCCGACACAGGAGGCTCCTCCCTGGGAGAGGACACCTGTTCTCCTCCCAGAGAGGGGGTGTGCCTGGGGCTCTGGACCAACCCCCTCTTCCAGAAAGTTCTATGCAGTTCGGTTGCTCATTGGTTGTGCTGTGTTGTACCCTCCCCTTAAAAAATGTTATTGGATCCCTGACCCCCGAACCCTCTCCTCATCTGTTCCCCCATTGGTTGTTTCCCTAAACCCCTCCCAGTTTTCCCTTCCCTTAAAACCCCTGCGCAGGCTCTCTTGGCTGGATTTCTCCTTCCTTGTTTCTCGGTGCTGCGTCCCTGTGCCTTTCCCCCAATAAAGGAGATCATGAGGGAGACCCCCTCCTGCAGCCCTTTGCCTCTTCTCCGGTTTCCATCGCGCCTCGCCTGCTACTCACTGGGAACTGACCCCCCTCGGCGCGAACCACCCGCGCATTGCCTCTGAGGGAAGCTCTGCAGCAGCACCCTAAGGCCCTCGAGCCAGTGCCCCAGGCTGAATGCAGCTAGGAAAATCCCCAGGCAAACAACACCAATGTAAATGAGGAACCAATGGTGAATAAGGCCAGGGTCCTTGTGACAAAGGACGTGGAAAAGCTGGGTTCAAGTCCAGGAGGAAAGTCTAGAGTGAAGTTCATCCTTGGTGGAGGAGGAGCAAAGCAGGGAGAACATAATCAGTCTGTACATACATGAGTCCAAAGGCCCAGTGTGTTGCACCCAAAAGTGCTGAAGTCCAAACAGCATGTGAAGGGGTACAGGCTTTGTTTTGAGGTGAAAAAGAATATTGAAAATATTAGTCACACGTAGTTGTTCTTCCAGTACTTAAAAGTTGTCTTGGAGTTTTTGGATTCCTGAAGCTCAAATGAAGGACAGACTAAGCTCAACACTTAAAAAGTTAGAACACAAAAGCAACTCCTCAGACACTTGTTCTTAGTTCATGGAAGTGGGGGGAATGAATCCATTTTAATGATCAAATCAGCTTGACCAGGAGAGGCAGGTAAAAAGATGTTCTGAATTCTGCTGTCCATAGGAATGTGTAATATTCTCAGCTTGAAGACCTGAGCCCAATTTTTGCAAATCAACCAAGCTCTCGGTTTTCAGTTATACCGACATCAGTTATATGGATATCAATATTTAGATTGCCATGAAAATAAAAAAGAAAAAAAGACATCAATTCCATTGATTGAAGCTCAACAAATAATGGCATATTAGCACAAATGATTTTGAGGTAAATACCAAAGCTCTTAACCGCTTTACCTCTAAGAAAAACAACTTTGGTCCACGTTTAACATACATTTGAATGAAAGAGGACTTTTTTCTACATTGATTGAAGATGAGATGGCAGAGTGCTTTTTCATGTTTAAAATCAGGAAAGATCATGAATTTTTGTTGGTTTCTTTTTTAAAATAAATATTTATTTAAGAAAATTAAAATATTTGAGAGCTTAGTAGATTCCGACAGCTATGGTACATAGACTGTATATCTAATCATGTTTTAAAAATTGAATTAAAGTTAAATAAGTTTTCTTTAGTAATTTTTTCTGTTCTGTATTGTTACATATTCAGCTAGAGCTACCTGATAACACTTTATATCCTTGAGTTATGTGGAATGGAATATCAAGTCTAAAACCAATCTAAGTTGTGCCTTTGCATTTCTGCATGTTTTCTAGTCAGCATAGCAAATGCAGAAAACAGGACTCATCAGTATTGTTGTCTATTAAAGGTCATTGTAAAATGCAAGCATTACATTGCCAAATATAATATTGAATTTAACTGCTTTTTACATGGAAACTTTAAACATACTTAAGTTTTCTCTCATTACTTTTATTAATTTCTCCATATATGTACACTAATATATCTCTCTCTATTGGGGTGATGGTGTGCTCAGCCCCCCAGCCTGACCTTTATTTCACATGACTTTGATCAAGGGATGATCAGCAGTGGCAGTCGCAACTGATGTGTCTGGTCTGGTCATGATGGCTGCAGCCAACTTGTAGTGGATTCAGGGGAGACAGGTAACAACACAATAGCAAAGAGCTGACCTGAGAAATGTGCCTCCCCTAAACATAATGCTGGTCAAGAGCCCAGTCAGACCAAGCTGGGAAGAAATTAATTCTGTGGTTGGTATGCATATGTGACTATGAAGCACTTATCTTAGTCCATAGATAATGGACAGCCCAGGGCCCATTGTGCTCTCCTGCACAGCAGTGGGCTGCAGACCAGGATCTCCCCTTGAGTAGGGGTGCCTCTGGAGGTTATTCATTGAGCTTGACAGATTTCTTCCCACAACAGGTTCTCATTAAATTCTCATGCTAAATTTTGAAATGTTAACCAAGTGATATAAAGAATTTTTTTTCTACACAGAATCCTTTAGATATAAACCATTGATCAATTCTGGAATCAAGTGTGAATCCAAACATACCTAAACTCCCCTTTGAGAAGGACAAACAGGCGTTCAGAACACAAGGTGGTCCTTTCTGAACCTCATGACTCAACAGGTCTCCCTGACAGTTTTGTTTGACCCAGACCTCTGTGCAGTAAATAATTTAGTGTACCGTGCCATAGAATCTTGTTAAACCACTGTTTCCCTTGCCATCAAACTTTGTTAAATCACTAATTTATATTAATAAATGTGTTGCTACTTCTTTCTTCCAACTGAAGTGCATCCCTCCATCTGTAAAAATTTGTCACCTAATTTGTGTTTACAAATAATATGGAGAAATATGTGACTAGGTAAATATTAACAAACTATCATGGCTTCTTATGGGAATTATGTCCATGCAAACATGTTGAAATGTGCCCTGAAGCTTTCTGGAATTCAGACTTCTAGCCACCTGTGACTGCTTCAGCTGTTGTTGTCATACTCAGGAATAAACGTTTCACTTAAAAACAGTCCATTCTCCCTACTGCCTGGGCAAATACAGGATACAATGAGAATGTCCCCACTTTTTATGGGCTTGCACAATAAACACCTTAGGTTAATTGGTTCTGCTTTCAGCTGTTTACAGCTGGAAGGGTAAGGGGAAAATAGCTTTGAATCCTTTCTTGCTCCAGAATTCACAATAGACTGAAACAGCTTTGGAGTTTTCAAAAATTTTCCCTTATAACGAGTAGGAAAGGCATAAGTGCTGTCACTTTCAGATGAGCAAGCGCACATTAGAAAAGTTGTTTTTCCATATGGAACTTATCCTTCCCACCAGCCATTGTCACAGGAAATAGAGGCACACTGAGTCTCATTGTCTCAAATGTTTTCTTAAACTCACTCCACTTAACATAGGAGGGAAGAAAAAATCCCAGTGGATAGAGTAATTAAGGAATTTTTTAAAGTCATCTTTGGAAACCTTTAGCAGACTCTTCCTTCAGAGAAAGCAATTGTGTATTCTGACCTGGAAGTTACTTTGAACCAAATAAAAGATTGAAAGAGGACATACTGTGAAAGAGATTACACAAACTGTGCTGTGCAGCTATTGCTGTTTTCTATTAGACAGCAAGAGCACTTACTTGATTACAGTTTTCTAAAGGCAAGATTTGTGTTTACAAGCAAAATATCTAAAAAGGAAAACAGCTTATGAAATGATTTATCAGTAATAACCAGCATCTGGAGCCAAAGGCTGAGAGACTTGGCCTCTTATTTAGCCATTTCCAATGCCTCTGTAACCCAAAAATCAATTAAGTGACTTTAAACTAACATAGGCATATCTGCATAGCAGAAGAATTTAGCCCAGAGGTATTGCTTTTCAGCCTCTAAGATAATGATCATCTGAGAGTTTGACCGAGGGAGAGAAGTCAGCAACACAGTGAGACAATCAGATAGTGAAAAAAGGAAAAGTAATAATAAAAAAATCTGTTTTAACATGAGAACTGAGTGGGTAAGTAAGAGCTAAAAATTTTCTTCTAATATTGTTTTCATGGAACAGTGACTTTAGAAAAGAGACTATGAGAAAAATAATTTTAACTGTGCCTGAGTTTGTCTGTGTCTCAGACCATTAAACTGGAGTGTTTTCACTGTGAACTGAGGTGTGAACTGAGATAATTATACTAATTCTTCTGACTGGGAAAGCTGACTGTAATGGGAGAAAAAGAGCAATTTTTAGAGGCTATAGAAGAAGCCAGGTGACACAAATCTTTTCCACCTAAAAGGATGCCACATTTTATTATGGGAGTTCAAATATATGTGGAAGAACAGTAAAAAAGAGGAAGAGGAATATTGCATCTTCCCTGCCTTCCACTGCAATTGTAGGGCTTGCCCTGTCCTATGAGCATCAGGAGGCATTTGAAAACCTTCTCAGTATCTGGTCCTCCAGTCTGTATTTATCTCCATTCAATACAGCTGGTCACAGTAGCTAATCAGTTACATTCAGTACCAAAATGTACATGAGACACAGGACAATGCATACCTGTCCAAAAATATCTTGAACCTACTACTTCAGGACTAAGCAAGGGAAGGATTTGAAGGAGACCAGAGGGATGGAGTAATACAATGGCAGTGCTGTGATTACTGTTGTGATCACAGACTGTTATTTGATTATTTTGGTGTAACTTTTGGTTAGCAATAGTGCTGAAATAAATGGTCCCACACATACCCACGTCTGTTCATTTGCTATTAGCATTTGTAAGTCCATCAAAAGAAACTGGGTGAAGGAATTAATTTGGAGTACAAATTAAAGTTTTTTCAATACTTCTGTATTACTTCCTTGGTGATGTTTTTTTATCAGGTTTCATTTCTTCACTGCTTTTGAAAGTAAATTCTGTACTATATATAAAGAAACTTATATGTGGTACTTCCATGAAGTGTTATGGCACTTGAACTTCTCAAAAAGACCTCAGTTCTTCTTGTTACAGGTAGGAGAGACATGAAGAACCACACATTTTGTTCCTGCCAGTACTGGGAGAAAGGATAGATGGTGCCTAGACACTCATCAGGAGTTATCAACTCATACTTTGGCCTTTCCTCAGCAACAGCAAGTTAATGTTTCCAGGCAGTGGGGAAGATGGGTACTCACCTCATACCTAGATCTGCCTCAGAAACATCAGAGCTTTCCAGTCTTATTAACCAGGGAGAAATTTTAATGTTTTGGGTTTTTTTAATCTAGGGGTTTTCACATTCTTAGGACTTGGAAAAAGCCTCCTGTTTGAAAAATGTGAACACAAGATCTGAAAAGAACGAAGGCTCAAAAATCCTATTCTATTCTTAAAAATCTCTGAGTCCAAGCCTTACTAGTTTAATACACCTGAAAAATGTAAAGGGATATATTTTAATATCAAGTATTTACTTAATGCAATGGTGAGTTGAAAAAGCTGGAACCTTTATTTCTACAAATCATCCGGTTAGTCAGAAAAAAATACCAGTTGATATTTTTTTTTGCCATAGGCTAAATCAGAATGAGAATTTTGTGCTCTGGAGCATGAGTCAAGTAAATGCACTGCATTATGCAAAGGTATGTATATGGATGAAATGAGGGAAAGACTGAACAGTTCCTTCTCCACTCTACATTCAGAAAGACTTGGTAGCTCTTTGAAAACCTTCTTACACTGAGCAATTTGTGTATGTCTTCCTTATGCTGCAGCTCAGAAAAAAGAATGCTTTTATGTGCCTATTGCTGATTTCACCCTTTTGTAACACATTTGGGGTTAGGGAAGGTGAATGACAGAAACCATAGAGATAACAGTGGTAACTGCTAATCAGCCCTAGATAAAGTCAAAGTGATTTGCCTCAGGCTGCCTGATTAACAAGGCCATTAGCAGCTTGTGCTGATGATCCACTTTACAATGTAATAGAGAAGACAATTACCCCATAGGAGGCGAGATCAACACACCATGTGTGGACCTCAGACATAATATCGAGGGCTGAGACTAAGATGAAACCCTTTTGCACAGGGGCCAGGCCACCAGTCGGAACAAGGACAAGGACACATCCAGCATGACTGTCCTGTGAACCTGGATCCTGCAGCCAGTCTAACCTAGACCAGAGGGAAAGGGACTGTAGCTGGTGTGAGTATAATGTGTAAGACAGAAGCATTAGACTAGAAGTTGCTCTCTATTTGAGCCATCATGCTTAATAAATGAATTCTCAATCCGTGGAATGATGTGTTTCTCCACATGACATGGAGAGGTGTGATTCTCTGGTTTTGGTCCCCTACCCAAACCCCGAAAGAAATTATCTTTTTCATAATAATCAAAGAAGACCTGGTTGTCGAAACAATTTTCCCAAGGTGAAGCACACACAGGTAAATTATCAGCTTGTCTGTTTCCATGGGAGAAAATACATATGTATGTAAGTGCCACCTATCTACAAAACGTGAATGAAATTACCTATGAAGGTAATATGTATTTTTTACTCAGTAATGTGATTTTTTTTTTACAGATTCTTTGCCAATGTTGCTTTGCAGAAGACATTCCAGTAGATCTGCTTCTGCTCCCTAGTGCAAAAGAGTAGTGGTCATGGGCCAGAATGGCAGAAAAGATCAGTTCAGTCAAGGAGCAGCCAAAGCTATTTCTTATTCTCTAAGAACTAATCTCTTATTTCAACAACAAATTCAGTTGTTCTCACTCCCCCTTTTTAATTCATATTAACCATGTCAGCAGTCTATATTATCAGAGTTCTACTGAGTTCAACCACCGTCTTTGGTTCCTTCCACCTTTTCCTTATCCACCATCCTAAAGGTTACCAAAGAGAGTCCTTCAGCCCTGGTAACATTCCAATCATCTGCTCTATCTTCTGCTGCACTTTGGCCTTTTCTTCCAAGGCTCATTTCCCTCACAAAGCAGTGAGTCTAGGAGCACCACGCTAGTTTTGGGATTTCCATCCATGTGTCACATATTCATATTAACTGGCAGGGGCTTACGTATATTATTAAAATTAACATGCATATATATAACAACATTACACATTTATCAGATACCACCTATTTCAGAAGAAGAAGGTGGCACTTTGAGCCAAATATTTAATTCTTATCCTATGTAGTAATCCTTCTCCAGTTATTGCAGGTGTAACAGAAATATCTGTGGTGTTGACACAACAATTCGAAAGCTTCATCTTTTGGTTAAGAATTACTTTCACGTTACAAGGAAAACCATATGCAAAATTTTGATTTTTTTATTTTATTATGTTAGGAAAAATCTTGCATTGTTTTATTTTAATGAGGTAGTTCTGACAATTTTCACCTGAAATTGCTGGAAGTGAGGACTAGAACTAGTCTCAGCATAACACTATCTGCCAGGGAATTTGTCTTCAACAAAGGCTTGGAATGCCTTTGATAATATCCCAGACCTTGTTGGAACTTTTCCCCTGCAGAAATGAAAGAATAATAAAACTGTAAAGTTGTTTAGGGGTTGACTAATCAAAATTCTGTTTGCTTCAGGATTCTTTAAGCTCAAAATGAGGCAGGAAATATTGTTGACCAAACTTTACAGGCAAAAGTAACTGATCTGGCTTTTCCCTTTGTTGGCTTTGAGTCAATAGAGATAACATTTAATTATGTGTCACAAACGGAAACAAGCAGAAACTTAACTCTTTGGAATTGTCAGATTCATTGCTCTGTGTTAATCATGTTTATTTTAAATTCGGTTTTTTGTAGATGCACCTATCCTGTATGATGTTTACTTTGCCAGTTACATTAATATCTGCAGGATTGCATTATGAGAATTACAAATGAGAGCACATTTTCAACAAAGACTGGTTGTGAGAACTTGCCACAGTCTTCTGTGTTTTGGAATAGGTGTAACTGATGAGTCAGAATTCCACATAACCAAATCATCTGTCAGCTACAGATGTGCATTACTCACGCTGTTACTTGATCAGATGTCAGTTTTGCAGTCTACTGCTCTTTCTTTAGCTACCAGCAATTTGGATTCAGACCTGTTCCCCCATTACTCATAAAAATCAATAAACTTAGAGTTATTTAAGAGTAAATGTAATGCTTGGTTGCAGGCAGCAAAATTGACTGTGAAAATCTGAAGCAGTTAAATGTGAGAAAATCTTTGCAATTACATTGTTAACACTAGCAATTAAACAAAATTAAAATACTTACTTCTGGCCATTTGAGTATATTTGGGGTGTTTGGTATCACTGTTAAAAAAAAGGACAGTAAATAATATATATTGAACTTTTTGCATACTTTTGTGACTTTTTTGTATTTTTACTGTGTATACTCCAAAAAAAAAAATTTCTAGTCCAATCTATAGACCAGAAATTCCACCACTACCAGTGCAAGAACTGCCTCTTCTTGACCAAAAATCTTGAATGAAGACTCAAAGCTATCACTGACTTAGCTAGAGACAAAAAAGGATGGATTTCAATATTTCCAGGTGTTAAATTCACTAATACAGAACAGAATAAACGCCAACGTAAGGGGTGGACCCTGGGATTTACAGTGTCTGTTTTTACTGAAAAATATTGTTTACTTCATGGAATCCCACTGTTCCTCTTTTGGGATATGGAGGAACAGGAACAGGCCCTTGGCCTGCATGCCCAAATCATTGTCTCTAATTTTGTAGTTGAAGGACTGACATTTTCTCTGATATAATTTTACCAGCAAAATTTTAAGACTAAAGTCTTAAGCAAGGAGTTTTGACTGTAATGTTGTAATATTTATTCCTTTTGGTCCTTTTCTCTGTCTGCAGGATTTATAAATATAAATTCATTTTTTATTGCTGAGAAAAAAAAACAAACCTCAGTTTCTTTCCCTGACTGTTATATAATTCTGGAAAAATATGATTCAGGTCCATAGACGGCAAGAGGAGGTAGGTGAAAAAAGGGGCAAAATTATCTCGCATAATTTGTTATTCAGTACGTTAAACATAATGTAAAATATTTCTAAGATCACAGGAACAAATTACAGTACCTTAGAGAATTAATGTTTATACAATGATGGATGTACCAGTGCAGTCCCTGTGGGAAAGGAACACCAAGAAAAGGAATAAACACTTCTGAAGATGTGTCATAGAGAAAAAAGGCAGGGTTCACCTAATGTTCCACTGCCCAGAAGTTAAGCATGTAGTCTAAGGTACTTGACTAAACTCCTTTATGTGTTAGAAAGGAAGGAGATCAGCTTCTCTTGAGGACAATTTTTCTTACCTTCCTTAAATGTTGGTCTTAATAATGGATGAATCACCCTCAGGAGTCACCTCTTTTTGTTTCTTCACTTCGAAGAAAAAGTTGGCATGAATGACAAGCTTGGATCAGGCATCTAGCTTTGAGGACTAAATTAGGTGAATTGCATCTTACCTTTATTCAAGGCGTAACTCTTATTCCAAGGGATACAGGCATTAACTTGGTCTCCTCAAAGCATAGTTTTCAAAGGTTTTTATTCAGGTGCGGATAGGCCTCTAGAGGATTTTAAAAGTGGATAAATGACTAACAGCCTCAACCTTGCAATTTTTTGGGCCTGGAAGCACAATGACTTTTAAATTCTTAAGTCATTTATATACACTTAGTTCTTCCTAGATTCTACTGAGAATTAAATTTTTGAATGGGACTTTTCTGTTTTGCTGCATATTTGAAATATTAAATGGCTTTGAAAAGCTGACCTTGTATGGCTACAGAGAAACTGGATTGCAACATGATGTCAAATTCTTAGAGATACCCTTAATTATTTTACTTCATGTGTCAAAAGATTATTCAGGTGAAATAAACCCACATCAGCTAAGCTTAGGTTCACTTTTTTTTACTATGAGGGTGCACTGGAACAGGTTACCCAGAGAAACTGTGGATGCCCCATCCCTGGAAGTGTTCAAGGCCAGGTTGGATAGGGCTTTAAGCAACCTGGTGTAGTGAAAGCTATCCATGCCCATGGCAGAGGGGTTGAAACTAGATGACCTTCAAGGTCCCTTGCAGCCCAAACCATTCTATGGTTCTATGAAGCTGCCCCATTTCTTAGTACAAATTAGACATTAAAAACAAACTAAAGAAAAACCCTTCATAAAGGATTAATCAACCCATAAGGACATTTGTATTCCTTGCACTCTGGAATTGGATCTGATTCATTTAGAGCTAGAATACGTGTCTATACATCATACCACTGAAAAAAGAACAGAAACACTACAAGTATTCTTAAGCCGAAACAAACTACTTTGAAAGGTTGCTTTTCTTGAATTTCTGATTCACAGTATTTCACCAAATTATGGTGCATAATATATAGTTGTGTAACTTGAAGCTCATATGACAATACCCTTTATGTAACATGTTGCCATCTTCAAAAACCACAAGTCTTTGAAACCAAGTCTTAGAAAAATCAGGCATACAGAGTTGGTAAATATATTGTACTTCTTAACAAGGAGTGTCAAGTTGCTCTCTCATTATCTACATAGAGAGCATCAATCCACTAAAACAACTGCACTGGAATAAAAAATACTCATTTGTTTGAATTTATTAAAGATGGACAGATTGCACTCAAAATTAAAAGTGCCCATTGCAAAAGAATAGAAAGCAGTAAATGAAGAAAAAGTGCATTAGTGCATCATATATATGTATATGTGTCTATCTATATATATATCTGCACAAAAGAAACAAGACAATTCAGTATCCTCAGTAATTCAGTTATAAAGTAAGTATGTGGGGAAATTAACAATGAAGATTCCTAATACACTACAATACAAAAATTGTATTTTTTTGAACAGTTTAATTTATCATTCAAACAGATGTTTCTGAGATTCTTTCCAGGGGCTACTCCCAAAATGCTAATGCTTTCATGTCAAATTCTTTTCTGAAATCTATTAAAAGATTTTACCCACCCTTTGTACTTTGAAGAGTTAGCACATTTCGGGGAAAATTTCTTGTTACTTTATTATTGTTGACATTTTCTTCACGGATTGTCCTACAGATACAACATCAAAGAGACTGCAGAAATGTCCTGCTCAAGGGAAAAGTAAAACTTAATAAAATATTTCTTTATTTGAGGAAAACAGTTATTGAGAGAGAAAAAAAGTGCATCCAATTATTTTGCAACTAGAGACGCTAATGACACAATTGAAGATGAAAAATGGTAAAACTACGATCATCCTCTGTAGACGCACAAGCTGAGATCCACTCTGCATTACCTAAACATTTAATTTATGTCTACTGACATTCTGGGATAGTCGGCAGATATAAATATGTGTCTCTTAGTATTTACAAAAGGAACATTTTTTACCTAAGATATGGCAATTAAATCAAGAAGAGAAATCTCTTTTGATCTTCAAAGGTACTTTTCTCATTTCTTTAATTACAAAGAAATTCACACACTGTAGGCTTAATTCAGTCACTTTAAGAAGGGCTACTAATGGGTTGCTCATATCTTTTGAGATGGGTGTCAGCAACAAGGACACATTACCAGTCCTCCAGCTGCTGTGTGCTGATTTGAGAACAAACCAGTGGGAGACACCAAGCCAGAATGACAATTTAATAGGAAAATTAAAAATAAGGGCAGAAAACACTGGTTTAAATTGACAGAGTCAGGATACAACCTGACACCGTCGGTCAGGGTGTTGGTAGCAGTCCGATTAAATAGCTGCAGTCCTCCTGGAATGATGGCTCTGTTGAAGCAGTGATCCTGTAGAAAGGGGTCTGGTCTTCACCTGAAGGTTCAGTAGTAGCTCTTGTCCTTTGAGAATCCAGTGGAATAGACGGCCTGTGGTGTTCGAAATCTCACCTTATATCCAGAATGGAATGCTTGGTTCCTCCCTCTGGGCGGAGCATCTCACAATGGGATAATGTAATTTTATCAGTCATGGGGTGGGATTAGATGGCCCATTAACAGAAGATATCCCCCTGAGGAGAGGATGGGTCGTGGGAGAGATAAAGAACCCTGCCCCACCTGGTTTCAACAGCTGGCCCATTAACAGGAGATAATTCAGGAGTGAGTTATCTCTGAGTCATGGGGCAATGCCTTGATGGGCTCATTAACAGGAGATAGTCTGGAGGGAGGAGGTGAGGAACACCACCCCACCTGGTTTCAACAGCTCATGGAGATGGTAATAGAATACACTGTAACCCAGGACATGCTGAGAACAGTGGGTCCCCTAAAAGTCTTGTTTAGTACCTGGTAGCCCCATGGCACTGTCTTACATGTTATAATATTGTAAAGAGCTTCAAATGATGCTTGACCTATACATCATTATTTTTGAGCAAGTGAATCAATATCTTTAGGAATGTTAGGTCATTAGAATTTAAATATGAGTGTAAATTATATGCCTTTATTAAGTCTATTGAAATTGTCCCTCAGTAAGTAACTAATAATTGGACTAAAAGATCCTACTCTAAGTGAGCATTAAGTGAAAAAATACAGGTAATTTGTGTATCTTCTAATTTAAATTAGCAATTTGATGGACCTTAGAGAAACTTACATATCATTTCATTTTATTTCCTTTCATCTGATCTTAAGTCTGTCTGATTTTGTACATCAAAATCACCAATACACATTTTACAATGCATGTAGTACCAATCCACAATTTAACAGGCTTGCTTACATTTTATTGCCAATGAAATACTGCATTCTCTACCCTCTGTAACCCTTCCAGGACTGAGTTGTATTTTGGCACAATGAAACCCCCTTTCTTTCTCTTAGATTTTTTCTTCTGGAACCTTAATTAAAGTAAACAATGTTAAGCTATAATAAACTTAGCTCTTAACAGATGTAATTCCAACAGAAAATCCTATACATTATTGTACATACCTAAATGTAGCTAAGATGGAGAAAAGAAAAGGCATCCTGAAAAATCTTTCTCAGAGAGCTGGTAAGTGATGTTACAGACTTTATTCCATATAATATAATAGATATTTCACCCCAAGGCTCATTCCAATGAAGTTTTTTATCTCAGTAATAACCTCTGTAATAAAGTCAGATCATATGGATATAGCGTAATTAGTCCTTATTTTATTTCACAAGTCAGATTTGTTTCAGGTATTCAAAAATGTAGGCAAAGATGAACTCTGTGGCCGTAAGGAAAGAAGGTAGAAAGGAATATTAAACAAGAGGCATATATGTATAAAAGGGTCTGTCAGATTTCCAGGGGTACTTAGAAACTTTCAGATTTTGAAAAGCTGAAGGCTTCCCTTGTATTGCTCTCTTTTTAGGATTATTTATTATTCTATTTTAAGTATATTCTGTTATAAGTTTTAGACACTGATTACTATCTCTAGGTTCCCTGGATTTTAGATTAAGTCAATACTTGCCTCAGAAACATCTCAGCAGCCATTAATATTAGACTGGTACTGACAGAGATGAGATTATTAATTTTATGTTAAATTAGCTTTATTCCAAGAGCATCATGTTTATAATATAGCCAGTTTCCAGCCCACTGGCTTCTTCCTTAATGTCAAGGAAACTTGCAAGGCTGTAAGTATCATCAAAAATTGAATACAAGAATCAAAACAAGCAGCAGTATAGAATATTTCTTTTGTTTCCTGAAAAGAAAGCAAAAGTAAAAACATACAACAGGAAAAAAACCCTCATTTATTTCTCCCCATTCTAACTTGTATTGAGAGATGTTGAAAGTATGTGAGTACTTAATATGAGTATTACAAGTGATTTTTGAGTAGTTACTTTTCTGGACCTGGATAATAGTGTGCTGAGTTTATACTAAATAATAATTAGTATATTGCTGACAATATTGCTTCAATCAGTTATTATTTTTAAATTGTATTATTTTGTCGTGTTATTTATCCATGACATATCTACAACATTTAGGAATCAGTATCACAATGACATACTTCAAGAAGATGTTTTTATAAAGAAAAGTACATACACAGTTGACCTTCTTATGGAAAGAAAATAATTATGAAAATGTCTGTCTGACAATCTCCAGACTTGATCTAAGTTTTCTAATAAAATATAAACCAGAAAAAAAAATCCCCAACCAGAACTAAAACTTGAAATAAAAGGGATTAATACGGCTTTATGAAATCATTTCATATTTTCAAGGAATAAAGATCACAGATAGGGTTCAGAAATTCAGAGAGAAAATACATATAGAAAAATCATTTTGTTGGGAGTAAAAACACTTGTAGAATACCTAGTCTGTAGAGATTTCTTGAGCCTCTATCCTGTATGAAGGAATTTCATAACATCACTATATAATGCAATTTTTTTGTACCCTAGAAGACTGAACTGATCACCTGATTTACAGAGTGCATATTTCAAGCTAAAAGCTCAAACCAACCTGCCATCCCTTTCTTCAAATGCTTCAGCAGTGACTTATTCTGAATATTCAAAATAATCACTAACTGTGTTCTAACAAAGCAAAAAAATATAAGAGAAGCAGAAAATATGCTTGTGTGCTTTCAGCAGAGAAAGCTGAGAGTGGAGTGCTGTCATTTCCCAGTGATACTATCCTTTAGCAATCATTTGAATTTGTTTTTCAACTTCTTGGCCATACTCTCCCTTTCTTTCCTACCCAGAAATGCTTCCCTCTGTCTGTGCCACTAGAGTCTCCTCAGTACACTGCTGAACTTGGATGCCATCCAGTGAAGAGCTGCAGAGGTTGCTCATGCCCTACCAGGGGGGAATCAAGATCTGGTGCATATGCAATGTGTCATCCAGTTTTCTCAGAACCTGTAAAAGATCCAGCTGTGCTGTTAATTTGGTCAGGCCTCAGGCCTTCCACAGCACATCAGTTTTACTTGATTTTCATTCTAGAGCCTACATTAGATTTCTAGGAATCAATGTGAGATAGATTCTTACCAAGGTCCTCACACTGAAATAAAAAAAGTAAGAGTCAAAAGAAATGCAATGGATATAATGCATTATGTAAACATGTTTTCTGCGTGTTTGTTTGGGAAAGAATTTTTCTTGTGGTATATCTCTGCAAGCAGGATCAGAGAGAAAATACTTTATTTTTCAACATTTATATTTTTAAAATTTTTTTTAAAAACATAGGAACAGACAAAAACTATTGGCTATTTGGCTACTTAGAAATTATTTTTTTAAATGCACTGAATATACAATGTCAGTCATTTTGTTCTGTTATTTTTAAGTTATCATTATTACACTGAAATAATTCAGTCAGTTGTTTCCACCTTTTTTTTTTTTTCATATCTTGACAAAAACCACCTCCTTGAAAGTAAAACAAATTAAAACAAGAAAATCTGAAAGCACAAAGGCAGTAAAGTCAGATGGCCGCTGTATAAAGTTTTTACTCAAACTGAAAATTACTAGGAGCGTTGCAGTAAAGTGAGACAAAAAATCATATGCATATACTGAAGGACAATATTTTCAAAGGTAAGAAGAGGGTACAAGAATCCAAACCTGTCAAAGGAATAACAAAAGAGCACTTTGTAAATAAAGCAAATAAAGGAATGCTTACTTTTCCTTAAAATGGTTTCAATTTTTTTCTAAGGATGACTGAAGAATTGAGGAATACCCAATTAAGATACTTCTTATGATGTCTTTTGAATATTAGGGAAAATTTCCTGTCTGACCATTCAGGAGCCACTCTGGCAATCACAATCCCACCACCAGAGACTTCAGCTGCTGGGACTGAAGTTCTGGATTGCTCCAGTGACCCGAGGGGACCCACTTGACTACCTAAACTCACCATATTCACGCAGTCAGACCAGGTTTTCCCACCAGCTCAACACCAGGTTTCCCATAGCAGAGTCTCAGGCCTTTGGTTCCTTTAAGTAATTTTATCATGGTCCAGCAACAGAATAACATCTTGAGCTGATGTTTCTGAGGAGGGACCGCAAACAAAGGAAATCCTGAGCTTTTATACCCTTGCAATCTAAGCTCATGAGTGTCCGTTGGCTCCTGCTCCTCTGAGTGTCCAGCCACCTGGCTGGTGCCACCAGTTCTCACACTATTTGCTGTGCAAAGATCGGTGCCAGTTCACATCCTCTTGCCTCTGGCTCACACCCACCACAGCTCAGCCTGCAGCGGGCACTGCAGCACCACACTGAGCTACCTGCACTAAATGTATTCTTCAGCATATTTTGTTGGTAATTGGAATTAATAATCAAATGAAACAACTGAAAGTCAGAGGGTTGGGGTTTATGTTTAGGTATGCGTGGGTTTGGTAGCACCTCTCAAGGAATACTGCAGAAAGTGGATGTTGAGAATTTTTATTAAATTATGTAAGTATAACACCTTGTGCCACAGAGTCACAAAATCACAGAATGGGTCAAGTTGGAAGGAGCCACAGTGGGTCCAACCTCCCTGCGCAAGCCAGGCCATCCTAGAGCACATTGCACAGGATTGTGTCCAGATGGTTCTTGAGTATCTCTGGTGAGGGACACTCCAAAACCTCCCTGGGCAATCTGTTCCAGTGCATGGACACCTGGACAATAAAGAATTTCTTTCTCATATTCAGGTGAAACTTCCCGTGCATAATTTTCTGCCCATTCCCTCTTGTGCTATTGTTCAGCACCACTGAGCAGAGCCTGGCTCCATCCTCCTGACACCCTCCCTTCAGACACTGATAGACATTTATGAGGTCCCCTCTCGGTTTTGTCTTCTCAAGGCTGAACAGGCCCAGCTCCATCAACATTTCCTCGTAACAGAGATGCTCCAGTCCCTTAATCACGTTCACAGCTCTCCACCACACCTGTTCCAGGAGCTCCATGTCTCTCTCGTACTGAGGAGCCCAGAACTGGACTCAGCACTCCAGATGCACCTCAGCAGGGCTGAGTAGAGGGGCAGGATCACCTCCCTCAGCCTCCTGATAATATTCTTCCTAATGCATCCCAGGGTACCCTTGGCCCTCTTGGCGACAAGGGCACTGCTGACTCATGGACAGCTTGTTGTCCACCAGAAGCTCCAGGTCCTTCTCTGCAGAGCTGCTCTCCAGCAGGTCAGTGCCTAGCCTTTACTGGTACATGGGAGTTTTTCTTCCCCAGCTGCAGGATCCTGTATCTGCCTTTGTTGAACTCCAGAGACTTCTCTGTCCATCTCTTTGATATCAAAATTCAACTATATTAAAAATTAAAACCAGTGAAAGGATAATTGACTCCCTAAAGCTGCTAGCATATATTTTAAATATATGAAATAGCGTTAGTCATGCATATATGTACAATATTTACAGTCTCTCAATAACATAGATATGAGAAATTAAATACATTTTTTGTAAACATGTGAGAAGCAACTGGAAGAAACAAGAAATTATAAGAGGAGGCTTATTAAAAATATCGATAAGGTACTTGATCTTGACATTTAAGCACTTCTGCAGGTTGATGGCAAATTTACGGCAGTTCTATAGGGCAAAAAGTCTGAAAAAAAGTCTCAAATATTTTTAGTTTACTACCAAAACAGTGTGTTCCTTACAAAATTAAAAAATGTTTAAAAAGGATTTGTGAAAATGTGTAGATGATGTAATTATGTAAGTTTCTGAAGTTTTGAGTAATCACTAGAACCCTACCTTTCATTTTCTTTTGCGGTGGCTGCATTTGTGGCTTTATTGTGATTCAATATGGCCCTTTCTGTCATCTACCAGCATCAAAACTGGATGTTTTAGTCATCACTTAACTACCCAGACATTCTGATTGAATCTGTAAAATAGTTTTGCTGGAAATTCTGAAAAAGATTTCATACTTGTTTTATAGAAATAAAGATGAGGTAACCAATTTTTATCTACTGATGCATTTTTGAGGATTGTCTTAAAGAAAATAGGAAGGCCAGATACAGTCTTTATTTTATCCAATTGGATCTGAACCCAAATTTCCCAAGGAACAGAACTGATCCTATTTCTGTTTCTCCAGCTGTTGATTTTTCCCTTGGGGCATAATTAGGGTTTCCATATGCCCAGTTCCTACTTCATGCCATATGTGTTTCCTTTATATCTGTACTTGATATCTCGGCATTCCGATATTTAAAGAACCTTGAGCTCATTTGACAAAGTATCAAACAGGGGTAATATGATTAAAGGGGAACTTCAGTTTAAAATTTTCCAAATTGTAACAGGAATCTAAACACTCAGTTCTCATTAAAGTTGTTGATAACTGTATATGCAAATGATTAGAAGCTAAAATTAAATTATATACGATGAGAATCTTCCCCTTCCTTCCTTTATTGCCATCTCTGTCGCTGAAATGGAAGTTCTACAGTTTGTTCTATTCCCATATGAAGAACTGTGACTAGCAGAGATTTTGAGGCCAAATACTTTACAGAAAGTTGTAAAGTCATCAACAAGACATTGTTGTATTAAATAATACTCTTTTTAACTAGAAAAATTCTGAATACATCTATCTATAAATCAAAGTTCTCAATATTAATTCATGCTCAGGTAGTGATGGCAAAATCTAGAAGAATAACCACTTAGTACCAATAAGCATCAAGGCCACTGTGTTTCAAGAACCATATTTCTGAGCATAAGTTTGGAAAACAAAGCATAAGGGCCATTTATTGTAATCCAAGAAACATATTTCTGAAAATAAGCTTGGAAAAATTGCTGATCACAAAACCTCTTACATTTTGATTCTAAACTTCACTTCGAATTGACTATATGGCATTATTTACTTTATTTAACACAGTTTGAGTGGAAATATGTGAATGATATCTATGAATGCATTCCCAGGTACTTAAAAACTTGCAGGCATTCTCACTTTTCACTCACTTCAGAAACCATCTGTGTTGTAGGAAGTGCAAACTACCCTCTCAGGATGATAAAGGAAATTTATGTCTCCCTTCTTCTATCGTTTCAACAGATATATTTGGATGAAAAATATATCATGTTGGAGGCCATACTGTGGTCTGAATTCAAGTATTATCCTTGACTCCTTATATAGTAAGAAGGCAGCAAACTCAAGTACTTAAACCTCCTATCAGCTGATGACATGGATGCAAGCATGAAGACACACAAATAGCCTACAGTTCTTTTGCTCTTGTTATGACTCGGTGGATCTCCTAGTTTTAGAAAAGAAATAAGATACTGGATTTATTTAGTATAGTTCCAATAATAGACTTATACTACCTTCATAGTATCAAAATAAAATTGCCAAAACCCATGTGAATGACTAACTAAAATTTTTCATATTAAATGATCCATTTATATCCCCCTTCTGTAGCTTCATACTGCTATACAGTGCCTTTAAAAAAGTAAGCAGTACTTTCACCCACTTCATGCAATTATTGATGCAATTGATTTTATGCAGAGGCTGCTGAGATACTACATGAATGCATAAAGCCTCAGAGTATTTGGCAGTTATGACCTGTCCCAAAGGATAATGCTGTGTCCTGAAATATGAGAAAGGCCAGTCCAAAATACTCACATCTCCTGAGAATTTAGGAGTCTGTTCCCTCAGTGATGCACAACATATTAGAGTTTACCGCAGTGATTCACTGCACATTAATGCAACTTAAGTTCCCTGAGGTTCTTTCTCCATATTTTCCAGAGTTCTGCAAAATGTGAGCTTCCATTAAACAAAAGAAAGATCTCTAGCTCTTCTGCTTTTAAAAAGAGCTTTAATTCTGCAAATAAGTGTACTTATATATTGTTAGCTCTATTCCCAGATAAGTAGGAATAACAATGCCAACAACAGTGAAGACTTTACTTATTCATCTTAGTGTTGTACTGACAATAAAGCCAAGTGTCAGGCAGTTGAAAGCTAGCATTGCAAGCATATATTTCCAAACAGAGGAAGTTAAATAAAACAGAAGATGCTATTAACTTGTAATATAGTTCACATTGTGAGAACAACTGTCTTAGTATCTTTCAGAAAACTGAATGGTTAATATTTTTCTGAAAAAAAAAAAGGCTTATTCTGATCTGTCAGTGTTTCAGAATCATAGAACTATAGAATTATGGAATGGTTTGGCTTGGAAGGGACCAACCATGTAGTTCCCACCCCCCTGACATAGGCAGACACCCTCCACTAGATTAGGTTGCCCCAGGACCCTGTTTGAAACAATATGCTGAGGAGATTGGAACAACTCGAGTTTTGTAATAATCAATAAATACATATTAAATTTTTATGGGAAGACACAGGATAGAGTTGAGCTGCAGGCTGTGAGACTTGCCTGTGGAAGCACATGGCAGCACAAAGGCTTGTCTCTGCCTGACCTTAGGGGGAAGAAATGCCACAGAGCCCTGTGGAGAGCAGCCAGCCAGAAGCTGGCAGAGGGGTGAACAGCCCATGATCACTCCAGGCAAGGACATTCAGAAAGTGCATTGCTGATGTGGCAATGTGTGATAGGTCGCTTAGTGAAAATTGCCATATAAAGAAATACTGTGTCTTAAAGAAGTGTATAAAAGCAACTCGTTTCCTTTGAATAAACAATCCAGATTCCCCACATGGTGAAGTCCATGTTTCAATCACCGACAAATTTTCATGTCCAAACCAAACAAAACAAAAAGAAAAGACACTATCGGGACATCCTTGCAGCACATCTCCAGTGATAATAAAATCAAACTCTTGCAGGCTAAAAGCTTAACATACAGTCTACTGAAATCCATAGAAAACCTCCACTGAATTTAAAGTTCTCAAGTTCCTCTCAAGAGCTAAACTCAACAGGTAGGTTTCCTCATGTTCTATTCCTTCAGAAATTTAGGACATTTTCTGTATTTGTTGGAATTACGATATAAAGGATTTTTTACATAGAGCTGAAGAGCTGGGATATGTACACAACATGCATATGTATGACTGTGTTGATGGTCACAATTAATGTTCATAGAAACAATGGTAATCTTTACTCAGGAATGGGTTTACAGGATCGGTTTTCAAAGCATGTAACAGAATAGACTCCCAACTATACAGTATACAAGAGGGGAATACAAATTGCCAACAAGACGTTCGGAAGATGGGATCACCAAGTCAGTGCGAGTGAGGATGTTTTACTTATTGTTCATATCAAAATACTGTTGCTTTACTATTATTGTTTCCCAAATAAATTATATATGCTTTTTGGCAATTACAGCTGTTTAATTTTTTCTTCCTCTATCTGGTTTTACACCTTTTCTTGTGGTAAAAGTCAAGACTGACCACTGAGGAGGAGAGGCTTCCTGAGCTGGGAAGAGATTGAAAAGGAAGAACCTAAAAAAACAAGGAGGAAAATAGGACATGAGCTCGTGATGTTTTGTTCACTGAAAAACAGATCACCTGCATATTTAGGTGTGTTGATCATTGTTGCTGACAGTATGCAGGAGAAAGATTAGCCATGTGTAATTATGATTTGATTGCAGAATTAACTTATTATTTAATTGATGTAGTTCTCTACACAAGCTCATGGGGTAAGGGGTGTCTTTTGTTACATTTGATGGGAAGCAAGAGAGAGCTGTTGTAAGCCAATACCACTTGAAGGATGAATAGAGATAATGATTTTATTCAGTTCAAGTCTTTGATCAAAATATAAGTAGAACATCTATCCCTATAAAGTACTTTTGAGGCTGATGTGTAGTGGTGTTTCTTCACTGATACTTAAGATAATTCATCTCACATGTATTTGTGGGTCATGCAATGTACTTGTAGCTGATTCTGATGGTCTTATGAAGACTCAGTACTTTAAACTCAAGGTCTAATGACCAAAACAGCTTCTAAAAATGAGCACTGTGTGATTATTCCAACTTGTGGAGAGGTACTAGGGAATGTCCAGCTGCTTTGGGGCTTGTTAAAGTCACTGGTGCTCACACAGCCTGTATTTGCAAGAGTTTATGCATTCCATTTACAAGAGAACATTCTGATTTCAGCTGGAGCTAATTTGCTTGTCAAAGTAGCACAACTACAAGTTTTACTCATTTGAGATTCTTACCATGAAGTTTCCTTCCACTTCAGAAAGGTTTCATAAAGTAAGTAATAGTTTGAGAAACCCAAGCCTTTAGAATATAATGTCAAAATTTTCTCAAAAGTATGAATGCTTGTAGACTAGTGAAAAAAATTAGACAGTCTCTGGCTTAAAAAAAAAAGGCAAAACACCGAAACCCAAAACTTGACTGTCAGCGCCCTCACAATCAGCTCCCTCTCCCTTGGGAGCTGTGCACAGAAAATGTGCAGTGAAGAGTGAGACTAACACAATAAAAAGCAATATTTAAAAAATCCTGCATAACTGAATACCAGCGTTTTGATATGTTTCATGTGCATCTTGTCTGCAGTGTGACAAGGTAAATGTAGCATAGCTAAAATTTCTTCGTATGAAGAAAGATCCAAAGTATTTGAAAGCAGAAAGATTTGAAGCATATTTAATTTCAGATAAAGCTGAAACATTTAGTGGTTATGCTAGTGAGAAAATTAAATTCACACCCCAATGTATGAATTCCTTTAGTTTCTTCAAAATAGGCTTTGAGATCTGCTACTATCTAGTGATTTGTTATGCTGCTCTTCATAGCTATTTCCAGAACACAAGTCCGTGCATTTTCAGGCCTGACAATGTTTGAGTCTTAAGAGCTATGAAAAGGTAAAAAATATAGAGATACATAGGTGTAGACACAGCCATTTTGTTCTCCCAGCTGTACCTATAAAGCAGGATTAAACTAACAGTGAAATTTGCATTTTATTTTAAGAATATACAGTTTGATAAAGGCTGACTGTTAGCATCAATGTCATGGAACAATGTTGATGCATGTGCTTATATTTTTTGCTTTTCTCCAGGAAAAGGAATACAGGCTGATTTAAAAACTGGAAGAGAGAAAAAAAGTGAAGCTTTGAATTTATTTGTAAAATAGTCTATTTTCTACATTAAATTACTGGATTGTTTGATATTTTTTCCCTTTGTTTAAATTGTGTATGCTTAGCAATCATGGCAGAAATGAGTGATTTTTAGCAGGCTAATAGTCTCAGGGTTAAATTATTTGGATGAGTAGATCCCACAAACTTGGTGAGAAATAACAGGTGGGAATGCATTGGGATGGGATACAGCTGCCTTATACCTATACTTATAGTGTATACAGATACTTAGAGTGGAAGTTCATATCTCTGAAAGTGCTAAGGTTTTTGTATCATTTTGTCCTTGTCTAAGAATATAGCATGAGAGACCCATGCATTAGTATGCTACACCCAAATTATGTTTTACTGGAAATCAATACTGTTTAGAGCAGAGTGGGTTTGGCCATCAGTAGGTGATAAAAAAAGTGTTGTGTAGTCTATTCAAAAATAAAGAAGGTTTTATCTTATGAAATTAAGATACTAAGATGTATTTTCTATTTTTCATGTATAATTTTTGAGTACAGAGTCGTTATCAGCACTAAAATAGTACATTAACTGAGTATTTTGGATGTGAAGTAGAATATCTGAAATCAAATCAAGGACTGCTTAAAGGTCAGACAGAACTGATAGGAAGAAATAAACCAAGTCATTGAAGTGTTACAAGCTACAAAGGTAACTTGGATGAAGCTGATCAAGAATTAGGAAGAAATGGCAGAACACATTGAGGTGGGAGCAGAATTTGCAAGATATTTAGCAAGCCACTGCATTTCAGAGTGTGAATTCAGTAAGAGCACTTTGGTTCTTTATCATATCCTTTTTGTGCTACTCACATGAGAGCAGTATTTTGGGAAGAGATTGCAATGTTTGAAGTGAAACATAGTAAATAGTAATACATTAGGGAAAATGGTGCAGAGGATCACAGAATACAGACCATATTCAGCAAATATTACCTACTTCAGTAGCTGTGTCTAAAGAGAATGCTTATTGGTAAGCTTGATTTATCATCTTAAGTTTATTTTACTTTCAAAATCTTGGGAATCACACAGGCAGTTTGAGCTTTTTACCTATGTGAGAGTAAACTGTGTGCTCATGCTTGGGTATGTAAGAAGTCAGGTGATTTGTTGGGGGGTTTTATTCATAAATACCTCTCATCTCTGCTTTTGAAACCTTATTACTCAGGAACACAATATCTGATACCAACATGCTACTTTAGCCCTGTCTTCAACTCTGTCATACATCCCAATAAGATAAACATCTAGCGCTTCTTCCACTTGTTGACTGCAAACATGCAATACCAAAGCAATACAAGCGAAATGCAGAAGGGCAAGGAAGTTTGCAGAGCAATGAGAATGACCAGGCACAATTCAGTTAGGAAACTGCTTTTTGATGACAAAAATTGCCTTGAAGAACACTGGTATGTTGTATACATGTTGCTGTTTCCAAAGGTAGGTTGGGGGGTTAAAAAAATTGCTTAACAAAACATGAGGGTGACAGTCACTATTACTTTTTCTATGAAGGATTAAAAAAAAAAAAATTCTGATCAGCCTTCCTGTATCTAATCAACTATTTCTTTCTCATCCTTAATCATGCTTATTCTATTTACAAATAAGTCAGCTCTGCATCTGATATACAGATGTTCAATGTGTACTGCTCACATTGTAAATTTTGCGTTTTGTAAATTATTCTTGGGTAGGCAGTTGTAGTTGGAATAATGGACTCTGAAGATGGTCTTGTGTGAAAGACTTGGATACTTTTATGTTAGTTTTTCTTAATGTATATATGTTATTTATTTATAATTTATTTTTTCTTTATAGGACCAGGATAAGCATATAGAAAATTTAAAAAGAGTATTATAAACCTCGCAGAGACTGCATGAGAACTGACTATGGTAAAGGTGAAATCACTGATTTTACATAAGATCAGCAGATTGCTCTAGCAAAACTCACTACTGTGCAAGCAGCCCCATCAGGAAGGGCACAGGAAAGGTTGGTAGAAACTCTGTACAGAATTTAGATTAGCTACTTCAGTGTACTAATATAAGTTTTAATATCTTCCTTAATAATAAAATTCATTTATATCCCAGACGTCAGGTTATTGGTCTCTTGGCCCCTTCGAGGAAGTAATTGAGCACCTGTATGGGGACAATGGGAATTGAGGAGTTCTGATTAGTTTTCTCTAGTTATAAATTATTTATCACCTCATTCCATTTTCCTCTTACACCTATTGGGACGTTTTCACAGTCTTGTTGCATAATAAGAAAGTGAACATCAGGATTCTATTTGCTATGGTTCACCCTCATGAGCCATTTAGCATTTTGTAATTCCACAGAAAAAGCTATCAGATCAGCGGAAATGAAGTGAGAGTTTTATAGTTGTTTTCTGTTATATGATTTCTTTTTTAAAAAGGTAATGACTGACTCATTTAAAAATGAGTGAATTGGCTAACAAATCTTTACCTGTGATGTTATATAGGACATCTACTGCTGAAAGAGCAAATACCTGTCTTACCTCCAAAATACATACATCATAAAATACATACAAAATGCTTATATTTATTCATGTTGAAAGTGAACACCACGTTTTAACATAGCTTGATACATTTAAAGTGCACTTCTGCATTTTCCATTTTGGAAAATGGCTTTCTTAGAGTGGAGTGTTATATTACAGTAATCTTTAAACTGGTGTGATTTTTCACACCTACTTCCTTCTGTACACCTTTTATCTTAAAGGAATAGACCACAGTTTCTTTCCTACCATCTGCAAGTGAGACAAGATGGTGATGTAAAATTTGTGAGTAAACGTTTAGTCCTATGAAGAGAAGATAGACTTTTGTACTCATTGACTCCCGTCCATCAGTTTGGACTAGGAACTGTAGACTAGTGCCTTCTCAGACTTCTCATTTATCACATAAAATCCAATAACATAAATTATGGTCTCATGTATTTTGGTTTGCATATGTGAGATCATACAAAAACCAAAACATCTATAATCAAGACCTTGTTAGTTGGAAAAGACTCAGTGGCTGTAACACTTGTTCATAGCATGGCTGTGACCTGCCACTCTGCTGTAATTAAAGGCCAATACAATAGCATTTAGCTTACTAAAAGACTGAGTAAAGTTTTGAAGAGATCATAAGCTGAATACTGTGTATGGTTCTAAGAGTTCATGTTGCAGAAGGATGTAATTAATATGACCAACAGGAAAGAGGTGGTAAAGAAATATCATCAGCTTCAAGGCCTACTTCTGAGAAGAGGCTAATCTGGCCATTCAAGCTCCAGGCTCTGCAGCAGTCTTCCAAGGTGGGGAAGACACCACATTCCCTGTAACTGCAAGTTACAAGGTGGGGGATGAACACCTATGGTAGCAGACAGCTTGACCCGGGAGCCCTCTTAGCTCAATCTTCCTATGTTCCTTTAGCGTTATTCTTATGAATTGCCATTGTTGCATGCCTGGAATACTGGATATGCCTAACTTCCTCACATGGGTTGCTGTCTGCTGGACTCAGCCCCTCCTTGTGTTACCTGAAGAAGGTGACTGGTTTCCCCCAAAGCACAGACTTGTTTGAGACCTAAGAAAGGCAGTTTGGCTTCATCTTGTGACATGTGAGTTTCAGTCCAGTATTGTTTAGAAAAAAAAAAAAACAAAAAACAAACCAAAAACCCTCTAATTCTGCAAGCTATGTCGTCAGTTGGAAAACTTACAATGGCCTTAATAATTAGGCCAGGCTGTGGCACAATCTCACATAGTAATTATTGCTCTATTTAAAGGGTGGCAGGAACTCCTCATAAAGTTTCATCTAAAGAGAGTATATGAATGACAGTATGTTCCTCACCTCCTGAAGAGACAATGCCTCCCTGAGGCCTCACCCCCCACTTCTTTGTGGGTCTTTATCATAGTAATTGTAGGAGGCAGTATAGCACATGTTGACATCCACTTGGCTTATTATAACTAATTTGGATAATTTGTTGCTTTGAACAAAACTTTCCTCTTCTGTATTGTCAATAATATGATATATATTCATGGAAAATAATACATTTCTTGTTAAGAAGTTACCAAATCCAGTTTTATGGACAAAGACTGGGTGGAAATCACTGATGATATGTGATGTATTCAGTACCTGATCACTAGGAAAAAGGAAACAAATTGAATAATTCTACACCTAATTTAATTTGTCAGAACATATTAATCATATAGGGCCAATGCTGCCCTCAGACTAATAAATTAATTTTCAGTGGTATAATAGGGATTGTGATCAAATGTCTGAAGGCAAAATTAAACCCCCAATTTGGATATTTCCTGAACCTGAGTAGTTGTTTGACTGTCCTGTTCTTTCCATTATTCTATGGGAAAATAATTATTTTTGGTGGATTGCATAAGGAACCATCTCATTTGTTTTGCAGAAAGAACAGACACACAATTTGGAACTTCAAAAGGTAGCTCTTCAGAGGGAAAATGGCAGGTCAGATCTTCATTTAATGCACTGCAATACAGCCAGGTTGATAAAACCTGACAATATTTTGCAGTACTGCTGTTTTTCATTACACCAAATTCAGGTTTATGATCTAATAAAATTCCAGGAAGGAACTGTAAATTCTGAAAGTAAAGGAGATTCAGGTAATTTCTAAAGAACAAGCCAGAAAATACTTAGTTTTAAGAAATAATGCAATACTATCCTATATCCAAAAAAAGTCAATGTGCGTCCACTTTATAGATTGGATTCACAAAATCCATCTGGAAGGAAACATGTTGAATAACAGAGATATTTAATTAAGAAATATTATATTAACTGTGAAATGAACATACTTGATGAAATAAAAGTATTATCTCTATATTTATGTTAATCATTTAGTCAAAGTGTTTAGATAATGCTGGTCCTTATTCTGACAGTAAAAATGAACTTAGCACTCATATGGAATTGAAAGATAGTTGAGAAATGCTGTTGAAAGATATATTCTGCAAGCTTTTTTCTGGTGGGGATTTTGTGGGGGTCGTTTGTTGGGGGGGGTTCTTTTTTTTTTTTAATGCATCTAAAGTTTAGATTATGTGGCAATTTTGAAAATAAAAGGGAGTAGGCTTGTATACTCAGTAAGGTTCAAAACAAATTGTTCAAATTGATTGACTCCTAAATAATTTTATTAGATTCAATATTCTACTCACTTTTTTTTTTTTGTCATGGATGGTAACTGAGCCCCATTAGACCAGAAAAACAACCTCTTTTTGTGTGTGTTTTGTTTTTAAACTAACCAGCCAAGAAAGAAAATGCATTTACTTTCCATTCATATCCAAATTTGACTCGTCCAATACTGAACTAGTTTCTTACTGCAATTGGAGACCATGCCAAACTGTCTGGAGCACCTTGAGAAAAAAAGTTGTGTTGTTCTTAAGAAAACCCACAACCTCTCATAAAAAAGATACACACATAATAATTTCTGTTCTAGAATGAAATACATTATCCTGAATTGTGTTCACAATCATAAACTGAGCCATAACTATGGCTCACGTGGTATGGCACTAAGTGAGATTTATGATTGCTGCTTAGATAACTTTCCAGTCCTGTGCAGATGAGGTCCCTCTGATATCTGCTGTCAGATCAGGATCAATTAGAACCCCTTTTTGTTCTTTCCATTCAAAGGATACAAAGGTGAATAAAAATGCTTTTCAAGATATTGCCAACATTTTAATTTCTTGTTTCCCACTTTTTAAGAAAAACCTCTTGCTATTTTTGTCCCGTTTTGGATTTGTTTCATTGGGGTTTTTTAACTCTAACACTTCAGTTCAACCATTTAACTGATAAATGAAAAACTTTAATCAACTCCTTTCAGAAGTTCTCTTCAGCCACATCTAATGCATCCTGAAATTAGAGTGGACCTGAGCCATCCAATGGTGAGGACAATATCGGCAGAGAATGGATTCATCAGTACATTAGTTTCATCTGTCAAATCATTCTATAATATATTGGGTGGACTCAATGATCTCAGAGGTCTTTTCTGACATAAATGAATCTGTGATTCTCTGATTCTGTGATATGAATATGCTGCTACTTTTTAAAACTGCAAGTCCATAAAGTATGTTAGTAGATTCATGGTTCACATACAATTCTAGCTCTAGGTAAAGAAGACAAGGATCTAGTTCTAAAACTCTCATATCTTATGTGGGTTTTGTTTTATTTATTTTTACTTTTTTTCACCCTATTCTTCTAGTCTGCCATATTTCAGATAAAAAGTGTAGACTAAATTAAATTTTTTTCACTGGTTTTCTTTGTCCAGACTGTAATTATGTGGACCATGATTAGAAATACTTTTTTCCAAAGGATTGCCCTGAGAATTGCTTCCAGTGTAATGGCTATTACTCCGAGTAGCAAACACTCTGTGTAGAAGGAGACTTCTTAGATTCAAATTTCTTATTTGTCAGACCACGCTATAAAAAATCATGAAAAGAATTTTTTATGAAAGCATTGTACTCTTCATAAAAAAACATATTAAACAGCAATTAAAAATCTGATATCTCTCTATGCCCTTAGAGAGCAGATGAATAGGATCACTAGAGAAATATTAGACACTTTACTAGTATCATATTTTAATTAACATTGATTAAAACAACACTTTATATAAACCAAAACATTATTACTCTCACAAGATACAGTAAAAAAATAATTTTCAAAATAAATTGTTGCCTTACAGTAGCTATGAAAAATAACAATGGTTTATCATTGAATTGGGCAATGTTAACAAATTCCCTTTTTCTACTTACTGATGACTTCTCCTTGCTTTGTTCTTCCTGATCCATTTGTTTTTTCTGTGACTTCTTATCCTAAATAAGGTAAGTTTTGGGATTATGTTACAACTTGACCCGAAAACTTCAGTGGAAATTTGGGTTTGTTCCCTCCTTTAGGTCTGTGCTATGAGTTTATATTAAAGTAGTAGTGAATGAAGAAAAAGCTATGGCTAAGGATAGTTGCTTAAATAATAATTTGATGTGTAATTTTTCTTTTCTCTTTAGATAAAATTGTTTTGTTTTCAAACAAAATATTCATAACATTTGTTCTATTTAAACTTAACTGGTGAAGTTAACAATTAAAAAATGGTAATGAAGACCTGAACATTGAAATATTTCAACTTTTGACTTTGAAATAATGTATCATTTTGAATTTTTCCAAAATTAAATTATTAGTATAAATATTAAAAATAAAAAATTTGACAAAAAAGTTTACACACTAACGAAAAATGAGTGATTTCAGGTAACATTTTATTTGGAAGAGTGATCCAGAAATTCTAATGTATGTCTGTATTTGTGTTTTAGTTCACATCATGAGTGTACTTTCAAAACATCATTCCAATGTTAAGCAGTATGCTCTGCTTAACGTTATATAAGAGGTCTTGTGGCCCTCACACTGATTTCCTTCCAGTGACCCTAAGTCAGAAGGCAAACATTAGGAGTGTACCTGATGTACCACAAAACTTAGTAAGCATTTGAACCACAGAAATACTGCAAAGCAAACACCCAAAAATAGTGTAAATATTGTACACCCAGCACCCTAAAGGTGCATCTTCTAGTGCCACACTTTCTCCTAGTGCAGGCACTAGCTTTGAGCTCTTATCTTAAGATGATGAAATGGAAGGAGAGCAAATGCAAGTGATATCTAAACAAAGGTTAGGGAGAAATTGTACCCAGAGGCTGACTCTCTCCCCCTCCCCCAAAAAATATTGGCTAGTCATGGAAACGGTAATTTCTGAAAGAAAATAATTGAAGAAAAACAATGCAACACTAGCTTCCAGAATGAGTATTCCTCAAAAAGAGCAAATAAAAATGATCCCTGAGAAGATAGACAGTGGAATAAGCCCAAATTCAACATACATGGCATAGGTAACATGAATTTTGGAATAGCCTCTTTTTTTGACTGAAAATTGCAATCTATTTAAACAAAAGGCAGTAGTCAATCAAAATATGTAGAAAATGCTATAATGTGAGCAAATAAAAAACCCACAAAAGAACCCCGAAGCACCTTAATGTCTGTTGCTCTCAGGAAAACAAGTGAGAACTGATTTTGTTGCACTCTGTAAGTAGCTTCACAGGAAGAAAATACATATCGTTACAGGGTTTTGTAATCTGGAGGGGTAAGGCATGCTAGAAAATTATGTATTGAAGCAAAAGCTTAACTATATTCAGATAAGAAATAAAGCACACATTTAACAGTATGTTTAATTGACTACTGGAACAAATTATTAGAGGTGTGGAAGATTTTCTGTCTCCTTGTGTCTATAAAGTACAACTTTTAAATGCTCCAGTGTGTTGTCCCTTGGGATGATTGATGCCTCTTTCCCATACTTTGTCAAAACTGTGAACTATTTTGTCTCATTTCAGTATGAATAGATCACGTCTGATGTGTGAAACTTGGTGAACAAATTCAGTACATTCTAAGGAAATTCTTCTCAAATTTAAGTTTGCCTGTGTGTGTCTAGTTCTACCCTCAGTAGGAGTTTTTCTAAAAGTTATTTAAAAATAAATAAGTCTGAGCAGCTTTTTGTGAGATATATGACTATGGAACTAAGAAAAAGGGAGTAGCAGAAACACAGTTTAAGCCTTAAGATTTGTTGGCTTGTGTGGACAAAAACTCTTGAGCTTTCTACATTGATGAAGTGGGAAGATTGAACATATGTTTTACTTGCTACCATATTTATTTGCATATGCTGCCTTCTAGATGATCATATGGTCCTTTTACCTTTTGGCAAGATGACATATTCCAAAGAAATACTACAATGTGATCAAAGTTTGTAAAATGTAACTATCCCATATTATGCTTTCTTCATCTGTTTGTTGTATAGAACTGCAAAAATGATACACAGATACTTAAATACATTGCAATTAGTTTTCCAGTGATGTCAGTTCAGGCATGCTCATATGGGTTCTATAGCATGTCAAGCCCCAGATTTACAAAAGAAATGGGATCCTTTGAAACAATGCTTTCTCTCCAGAATATAGACTAACCAGTATCTTTAGACATGTGCCTTTAGTAAGACAACCACTTTCCAAGCCTTCTGGTTTTAAATTAACAAAAGAGATTGGGAATGGTCAACTAGGACCCAAGACAACTGGAAGCAGCCCACTAACTCTTGTGCTGTCAGCTTTGGCAGGGAAGGAAGGGAACTAACTCAGTCTGGCATTAGCAGATGACATGTTCCCTGGTTATCCATGCGTTTAAACATAACAATAGCTCTTTTAATAAATTGCAGTATGTTCTCATCAATGTGTTCAATTCACACAAGACAGTGAGTATTACATTTGCCAAGTAAAATGAACAATTCATATTTCATGTTTCAGTTTGATTTGCTTTTGTATAAATGAGAAAATTAAAATAGCCTTTCTGAGAAAACCCTCTCTGTGTCTTTTCTATTATTATATCTTCCTGAAAAAGGGCAATTTCACCAGATCATAAAACACAATCCTACCTAGAACATAAGGGAAAAAATACTCGGGCTCATTTTTTATATAGATTGGTTTGTCAGTAGACCAAACCATAACATAATGACTGCAGTAGCCCAGATCAAGGATTCATTTAGCCCACCACTCTGTTTGTTAGGTAACCATTTGATGTTCTCTTGTTCCAGAAGAGACTGTGAAGGGCTAGTGTCATTTACTTGTTCCTTGGCACTCAGAAAATTATAGAAATCTGTCCTTCTGCTCCCTGCTATCTCTATTGTAACATTAAGAGCGTGGGTCTTTGTTTGGTGATGTGGGTTTATCCCCGCCTTTTATGACAGTTGTCCCATGCTATTACTTTTATCAACCTTCTATCAGTCTTATAAGGTTTTTTGTTACCTTTTTTTTTAGGCTTCGAGCAATAATTATGTTTACACAGAGACATAAAGATACCTTCTATTTCATTTTCTATTCCACTCCTAATAAACTGTAAAATTTGGGGCTTGGTTGTTTGGGGGTTTTTTTGCCTTTGAGACAATACTCTCACAGTACTGTCATAAAACCAAGATTTCACTTCTGACAAGTCTGTTAAAAGCTCATCAAATTAGCTAAAAACAAGAATATGAGTTGCTGTGCTTGAGGGTTTGTGGTAAAATATTCAATCAAACTAAATATAGATTATTAACTAAGGTTCCTGCACACAGTCAACAGAGAAAGTCTATTTCAGAGGTGATTCAGATTAGAAGCTTGAAAAGGCTGCCTTTTTTTTTACCTAGCAATGATTGCTTAAGACACAAGCTGGCTTAATAATGGGGTTGCCTAAGACTGTCTTATTTTTAAGGAATGATAATATACAAAACATGTTTTGTTGAAGCAGAATCCTATGGAATGAATCAGCAATGAAGCCCCAGCCAAATAATTAAGTTCTTTTGAACATTTTGTCTAGATTCTGTTACTAACATGTAGTTGTAGCTCTACTGGTTCTGAAGGACAGGAGGCTTTCCCATTCACATGGCTGCCTGAGGAATGGAGTGTTCAGGTGACATGATGCAGCTCTGCAGAGGGCTTTCAAGCCCCCATCATGGCTGTATTGAACCCACTCTGAATCGCAGTGTTGATTTGTTACTTTTGTCATGTAGTGTCGTGTGTCAGTAATGTGTTGTGTCAAGCAACTTACTCCACAGCTGAGAAAAGGGATATTCTGAAACCTATTATTTGTTATTCTCAGCTTCTGCTAGAAAAATAAGTTGTCTCAGCTAAGTGGGAAACAAAACATAAACTAACTCTGGTAATGTTCATTGTTGGAAGGTTTAAAGGCTATCTAGCCTCTGCTGTCAATAAAAATATGGATCAATATGCTGAAGGAGCTGGGTATGAGGCAACAGCTTGATGCTGTAGCAGATCTGAAAATTCATAAAACTACCTTGTTGCTTATGGATACAGCTAATGACCTCTCTGGCTTCTTGTAGGGTATTTTTGTTTTGTTTTATTTTGGTTTTTAGTATTATTCAAAGTACAATGCTTTAAAAAAAATAAGAAATATGAAATAAAAGTAATCTGCAGAGGAAGATGTTGATTTAAAAATTAAACATGGCAATGAGCAGCCAGAACTCTTATCACTGGAGTGGTACAAAATAATGCAAAATTTCATGTGCTCTGTTTTAGCAACCAGACTATGCATTTAAATGCATTAGACCAGAACAGACAATGATAAATGAACATAATGGTACCTATACATACTAATTTCCAAAAGAACAGCACAACAAATAATGGCCTTAGTGACAATAATATTATATAGATTTTGCTAAGGGGAAGAGAATCTTAGCTGTGCCTTGAACAACATTTGTTTCAGTTCTTTTTAGGTGATTACAATAACATTATGCTGTGAATAGAGTGATCTCTTGCTGCTTGGCTCGCTCTGCCGCCCGGGAGGCGAGCTTTTCGGCCTGCCAAGTGTTCCGTTGTGGAGCAGCCTGGTGAGTCTCAGTCTGTGGCAAGGTGAGGATGGAGCTGTCTGCTCTCAGGCCCTCTTTGGGGCTGGCGGGAGCCGCTGTAACCTTAGCGATCCGCGGAGACAAAGGAGAGGGAGGGGCCCTTTGTAACAGCAGTCCGAGTTTGTTCCCCGAACAGAGAGCGTATAAAAAGCCCCGAGGGTCGTCTGTAGCATCTTTAAGTACTGCATTGAGAAGGGGTAGGAACAAAAGGACAAACCAATGGGGAATGGCATGAGCTGACCGTACATAGATAACAGGGGTTTAGGAAGGAACATATTTCAAACAAACCAGTGGGGATAACAGGACAGTGTAACAGTCCAGAAACTTATCGCATACCTAAGACAAGGGAGTGATTCGGGGGAGGAGATTCCCGCAAATATGGGGTCTCAGGGGCGAGGCCAGTCCCCAGCGCCGCCCTCAGCTTCGGGGCTGGACTCATCCTCTGAGCAGCTGTCTCCGGAGGGAAAGTCCTCCCAGCTCACATCTTTATTTACTTTGAGAGCAAAGGCAGAATGGGTCACCGCCACAGTCTCTGACTGTCAATAAAACAGAACCTGAAATGGCACCTAAAACCCCCCCATATTCTATGATAAAATAGCACACTTTTGATAATAATTGTAAGTGATAATTTTATTCTTTTCTTCATCATTGCCACAGATTTTCTTTATGTGTGACTTTTTGTTCTGGAAACATTTTTATCAATAGTAAATTTCTCTTATGCCCATGGAAGATAAACAAATGCATAGACTACTTAAAAAAATACTTTTCCTAAGGTCAACTACAGTTAGAAATGAATGTGCATTCTGTTTCTGATTCTTCTCTCTGTAATAATTCAGAGTAAATGATAATGTATTATGCTGTAAGTCCATAACCTTAGAATATAAGAGCCCAGTTGGTGCTTGACTTACAAGAACAAAACAAGCTTACAGAGCACAGGTCTGTGTTGTTTGGCAAGTAGTCAATAAAACTGTACCTTATGAATTTCTTTCCTAAAGGTTCTAATCAAAACAATTTATTTCAGGCATGTAAACTCTGCTGTTCAGACTTCAGCTACTGTCAGTGTACGATATCAGCATCTGCAGGAGCTTCAACCATGTTAAACCGAGTCCCAGAGCTCCCCCATCTGTCTCAGTAACAGACAGATTTCCTGCTAGATCAGTGTAGTGTGTCAGCCATAGTAAAAGAGATGTGGCTTTTTTCCAGCTTTTACTAGCTTTTACAATAACTACTTGAACAACTGAAATCTTCTCCATTCCAAGTACTATGTTTCAGAGAGTTATACAAAGGAAAATAATTAAAAGCATTATTCCATGTGAGTAAACTATGATGAGGAAGGAATGCAAATTAAAAGCCCAACTATACATAATGAAATTGGACAGAAAATTGTAGGCAAATATTTAGCAAATTAGAAATCCTTAAAGTGAATGTATGCAGTCACAGGGAATTGTTTTTCACTGTTAATCTGTTTCTGGTACCTCTCAGAACTATGTTTATTTAGGGCTGAAACAGAGTGTATAAACATGTATAGGTCGGCTATTTTTCTTGAACCTTGCAGCCATTTTATTTTAGAACATTAACTGAATATTTTTTTTCATGCTAGAGATAAGGCTCAGATGGCATATATTATAAATTTGCTGGTCACTGGAGTTACATTTTGATGCAGCTTCCTTGATAAAACCAGCAAGCAGATCCCAGTCTCAGCAACCATTTTTTTCTAAAAAAACAAAAAAAGTATCTATCCTGTTTTTCTGAAGCCCCCCTAAGGGAAACATACTCAAAGAGAATGAAGAGTCTCCTATTTTAGATTCTTGTTGTGCAAACACAGTAGGTTTCCACCTGCCCTGTCATGCTGTCAAGCTTCAGAGGATGATATCACTTCTCTAAATGGGTTCAGTTCTGATTTCTCCCAGATTAACAGCAAATATCTTTCAGGTGAGATAACTTTTGTTGGAGATTAAAGGGGAAAAAAAACTAAGTAAAACATAAAGTACATATGGAGGAACATCTAATATATGCCTTTTGATATCACCAACTGTGTCAGCCTAGCTCCTAACTCATGGCTCTGCTCTTCCAACAGGGCTCACTTCACTCTTAAAGGGTTAGTCAAAAAAATAAAATAGCCTCACTCCTCTTACATATTGACTGACTTTTTCCAGTTAATCTCCTGCCAAGTAATAAACAAGAACTTTATTATTATTGGGCACCAATTGTTGTCACGGGAAAATGGTGGCTTGTAGAAAAGGTTTTTAAATAGTTAAACAGTTACGTGGTGGACCTAAAAATAACATTACTAACCAAATTATTCAGTTTTTTGATGTTGTGTGCTTTGTTAGGGACACAGCAACCGTGAATTGGTATACACATGTGCAAGGGTCTGTGGATTGCAAGCACAGGAATGTTTTTATAATAATATCATACTAAAGAGGCAAGTAACTACTCATGTCTGGTCTTCTAAGGTAGTCACTAACATCAGACAGTAGCTGGGTACTTAAGAATCTTGTTTTATTCAATTAAATTGGTTCCACTCTTTCAGAACAAACAAACTGATGTATCATATCGATCCATTGTTCTTTGGTTCTTGCAGTGCCCAGATGTGGTCATCACTATCCAGCTGTGCACCCTGTGTCAGCACCAACAAGGACTGATGCTACCTATGTCACCAGGAAACTGTCAGAAAGCAAGCATGTATTTACCTTCCCACTTTATCTCTTCTAAGTGTATTTTTATCCTCATTTGAATTTTTTTCTGGAAGCTGTATTCTTCAGCAAAGTGAGCAGGAAGCTTGTTGTAGAACTCCAAAAGTGTTAATTAATGAAATGTAAATGTAATTATTTAATACTTTTGTTGAAAATGTGTTTTATTACTTTTTCCTATATGAACGAAATCAGGTTAAAAAAATGCAGTTAACTGTTGAGGGCATAATAGTCTATTTTTACAGTTAGAGGTAGTTTGAAACTGGTCAAAAATGTTGGTGCAGTCAGCATGGATCAGTTGAACACATCCACATTATCTCATGAGTAAGCCTTAGAAAGGCCACATTTATTTTATTTCTGACTTATGAAACAACTTCAGTACACTTTAAATTTGTGCTGAAGAGGAAATTTCCAGTATAGAATTATTTTGACTTCACTGAAAAAAGATACCTAGGCCTATATGTTATTTTATACTGTTCCTCTACATTAACAAATGTAAAAATCTCTGTCTAAAATTGTTTCAGCAAGTCACATCATTATACTTCAGCTTCTTTCCAGACTCTGCCTTCAGAAGGTGCTCTTTGCTTCATATAATACAAGTGATCATGATATGTTAAGCTCAGGTTTGATGATGAGATGTCCATTATTTCAATTGCATTAAGAAGAAAAGAAACAAGCAAAAATATTAGTAGGAATGCTATGCAATAAATGGAGTTGTTCCTCTGTATCTCAGGTACAACTGAGATAAATGTTGCTATGCCACAAAATCATAGCATCATAATTTAAGTTAGGAAGGAACTCTGGAGGCCATTTAGTGCAAACCTCTGCTCAAAACAAGTCCAGCTAGATCATGTCTAGGCAATCCTAGAGATTACCAATTTCATTGATAAAGGAATAAGAAATGCCTCAGTCTATGCAAGAGATACAAATTCAAATGAATGTATGCTTACGTAAGCCAAACCCACCAGTATTCCATTCTGCTCTTTTTTAACAGAAGAAAGCAGATAAAATTTATGCCAAATTTAGGAACATATGTTATTTGGCAAAACCTATGGAAAAATATAAAGTAGCTATGTATTGCTGTTGTTTAATTTATTGAAAAAATAGATTTATCTTTCAGATGCTTAAAGAAAGCAAGTATTAAAGTAAGAAAAACCCCAAAACATGTTGGATCACTCTAAACCAAGACAGCTAATGGTGACAAGCACTCATTTGTGCTGGTGGGGGAGGGCCAGAGTAAGAGAGATAAGAGCTTTCCTAGACCTTCATGAGATGTATGTTCACTTTACCACGATGTATTTATTATGTTAATGCTGGAACTGTTGCAGAAAACAAAAGAATCTGATCTGGGATTTGGAAAGGTTATTTCCACCTAGTTGAAGCAAGTTTCAAGGACAAAACCAACTGAAACTGAGGACATGACACCTATACTAAATGTATCTCAAAAAGTTTGTTTTAGACTAGCTCTAGTCAAATCGTATCTACCATCTATTAGCAATTGCAGGCTCACTGGGTACTCTCCTTGGAAGTGCAGCTGAGTTTAATTTGAAGGAAATTCATCTTGTGTGCTCTGAAAATGCTCTGCAGTGCAAGCAGAGGGGTGGCAAGTGGGAACACACTTTTGCTTTAAAAAATCATTCCTCTCATATCTAAAACTTTGATATAGGAAGATCAAAAGAATCAGAATTACAAATATGCCTTCTTAAATTGAACATTAGGAACCTAAATTTCTTCCAGGTCCTGGAGGGCAACCTTAGAAAACCATTTAAACCTTAGCAGCTGTATTTCCTCTTCTGTTGACACCTAAACTTATTATCTGATTTGGAGTGCTAGCCAATGCTGTACAGGTTTCAGCAGGGTCCTTATGCCAGTACTCATCCACCTACTTGGATCTAAAATCTCAGTGTGATCTGATTTCATCACTGATGTGACTTCAGGGTCAGAAACTGACACCATGACTGCACTCATTCAAAATTACCGGAGTGGAATTTAATAAAACAGTCAAGATGTTAAAACTCAGAAGATTCTTAAACCTGAGATCCTTTCTGACAGATACTTTAGGATGGCAGTTGTTTATCATTGTTTTTACTGGATTTAATCAATTTACTACAACTCTCTTATAAGGAGAGACTAGATTCAGCCTTTCTGTTGTGGTTTGGGCTGTTCTTTGCCTATGCTCTGATTTCTATAAAATCAAATTATTTTGAATATGTTCAGTGAATGTATTATATTTAATATTAGACTATAGCTCTCAAATTTTGCAAAAAGACATGTCTGATATTAGGAACAATATTATGATACCTGTGCCAAAGATATTTGCACTGATTGCCTGATGCAAAATACAGGAATTAGTTTAGTAGTAATACCTTTCTTCCTCTGGGTGAGCATCTAAATCAGAAAATTATATAGACAGGTTGCTGTTACTCTTCTGCAAAGTGGGATAATATTAATAAGAGAGAGATGAAGACTCACTCATGCCCTCAAAAAGAAATGAAAAACCAAACCAACCCAAAACCTTGATCAAATTCAGTGATTCTTCCTGAAGGATTAGTGGACATATAACTTTTTTTTTTTAGAGCAGGGGCACATAGCTAATTTTCCTGTCTCATGACCGGCCACTCTCACTACCTTTCAATTAATTGAGAGAGTTCCGATAAAGACCATCTTTTGTCCTATATTTAAAAAGTAAGTTAAACTTTCTCTGCTAAAAAAAACCAAACCAAGGAAACATAGTTATCTATCATAGCTAAAAGATGGACGCTGGTACAGGGAAAATACCTGGTTTTCCCCACTGTATTTCTTTTTCACTAGTTTATTGATTCTGTTACCTTTCTTGTTGCTTTGCCTCCTATTCTGAGGTATCTGATTTCTTTTATCCCTATTTAGAACTGGGCAGGATTATGGACTGTAGACTTAGAGGAAATATGACAGTGGCTGGCATATTGATGTTCATCATTACAATCTATAAATCATCTTATTAAATCAAGTTTACCTTTCATTCTTCAGTATAAAATTTAGTGAGTCTAACAAACAAAAAATACACATCTCCCTCCCTCCCTCCCTCAATCTTTTTCTATTCTTCTTCTTTCTATTGATTAAAACACCATAAATCACCTTATTTTCCACATTTTTTTTCCCCAGAAATATCATTGCAGTGGAATGTTATGCAGCTGAGAGTCAACATCAAAGACTAGGGACAAGAAATGCTCTCTGCCTTGTACTGCAAGAGTTTCACATTGTAAGTTCATTAGTTAATAAAAAAGAGTGTCTAGTAAAATCTAGCTTTAGAATTATAATAGCTTCATTAGATCAGTCTTTATCATTGCAAAGAGTGGCCTTCTAAACCCTGTAGGATTAAACAGCAGATCTCTCACAAACACTTTGTCCCTCCTGCCACTGTTGGAACAGCTTAATACTGTGGAGAAACATGGGTATTCAATGTATTGGCTCATACACACAGGAACAAGACAGTCTTTACTGCCAACTCTGCATTCTTTCCAGAAACAGAGAAGCAGACCTCATGATGTGCAAGCATAATAGTCTTTACACTTATGCATTCCCTCTCTGATGCACTGTATGTACAGATATGCTGAACTGTTCACTGCTATTCATGTTCTCAAAAGGGAACTTTTGCAAATCAGTCACGGCAAAAATGGATGATTTTTTTCTTACCCCTACATTTTTAATGTAGCTATGCTTTGCTCAGTGATGTAGAGCTCTCTCTCCATCTCTCCCCACCTCCCCAACCCATACGTATATGGGATATACATATATTTTGGACATTTTTGCCATTATTTATCGTGTGAAAAATCTGTGAGGCTGGCTTGTAGGAAATAGTGGGGAGAATTTTCCTCTTATATTACCATCTTCTTGTCAACAGAGGCTTTGTTATTTTTGACAGAGACAATAGCATTTACATAATAAATAAATAGGTAAGCAAGAAAAAAAATTGGTGCTTTACATTTTCACAAATAGGTAGCAAATCTGCTTTCCATCTGATTCTTCATTTTGTCTTGTAAGAGCTGGACCTATATCGACACCTTCCCTTGTAGTTCCAGAGACAGGACAGCTTGAAAAAGAGCCTTATTTTGTGTTCCCGCAGTGTGCTGAATCCTTTGAGAGGTTTCCAAGTAGTTTGTCAAATCCATTATGATTGTATCAATTTTTATATGCTTCCTAGGAGGAAACAGAATTAGACTCAATGTTATATATCTGTATGTGTGAGTGTGTGTTTAGAGACACAAAGGAAGACAGAGGGAGAGAAATAAAAATAGCTGTCAAAAATAATATAATCCCATGATATTGCTACGTACATAACCTGCTCAGAAAGCCACCTAAGGTACAAAATGTTAATTATCAGTAGAAGTACAGCTAAAAAGGTGTAACACTTCCACCCATCCTTGAGACTACATGTCATTCTTTTGTCATTGGACGCTTCTTTAATTGCTCATGTTATTAGCTGACTGAACCTGTTCGCCCTAGTTAGGTGAAATTCTTTTATTTTAAAGGCAGAAAAGAAAAGGAGGACAGCAAAACAGAGTAGAGATGTAAAATTAGTCACAATCGTGAAAGGATGCTTACAGGAGGGACATTAGCCATTTAGAAACTCGAACCTTTGGAAGTCACTTAACTGGGAAATTAAAGAAACAAACAGAGCCTCTCCTTGACCTTTAAAGCAGAGAGAAGCTCAGAATTTTCTTCCATCTTGCTACTTGGAATGCTAGAAGTGAAAGAGGCAGGCTGGTTTCTTATCTGGCAAAAGCTAAATGACCAACAGTGAAACAATGTAAAAGTAATTGTGTTTTTACAAGTCAAAATTCCTTTTGGGAACTGATCTGGTATTCTGTTTGTTTAAGGATAAAACAGCTGGTTGGAGTCAGTGAGTTGCTGGACTGAAAAAGCTCATCTACAGGATTCTTCTTTGACTTCTTTGCTTTACTAAGTGTTCTTGGACTGCTCCAAAGAACATTGTCCTGAACAGAAAAAAAGACGATTTTATTCTCAAGTAGCAATTATCTTCCCCAAACCTCAGATGGCTCTGACACAGCTCATTAACATGTCATGCCTACCAGTTTCATTCTTTCACCCAGTCCTACCTCTTCTTTCCTTGAGGAGCTGTTCTGCTCAGCTCAGCCATGCACAATACTTACCCGCTCACTATGGGTCCTTCACACCACGAGTGCTGTGAGAACACTTGTGCTGTGTCTGTGTGCACGAAGCTTTGCACATGTGCCTTTTCCTTCTGTGCTAATTGCTCGGATACAGAAGACTAGAAACTCCATCACAGCAGACTTTGGATTAAGGTTGATTTAGGTCACCGAGTAGCAGTGATGGGATATACGCTCTTCAGAAGCCCTCCACAGTTTCCTGATGTGTTGTGTTTAATGAAGAGTAGTAATTAACCATGACCAACCTTGTAATTATTAACATGCTATTGTTAATGAGACTATAACTTCAGCTATCGCTTTGTGAACACCAATTTAAACCATAAAAAAAGAAATTAAAAATACGATGAAAAACATAGGTGTAATGACCATCACAATATTTATTATGAAATTACCAAACTTCAGTAAAAATTAAGTTTGAAGCAAATTGACAGTGTTGATGCACTGAAATTTTAATTCCTGGCAATAGTTGTTCGAATTGTTTTGCAAATGTAGGTAATATTTTTAAAGCATATTTCTCCTTTGTTAAGCCTTTTTAGCTTTCACGTTTGAAGTTTATCTGTTTAGATGTTGACCTTGATTGCTCTGTTCTCTTTTTGGGTTTAGGTCAGTTACTCAGCCTAAAAGAAGTAAAATTCCTAAGATTTTTATCTGAACTAACTGGATAGATACCTAGGAAAAAAATAGCTCATGACACTTTGATTTGGGATTCAGCTCTTGCTTTTTTTCTTTCCTTTTACCCTAAGCCTTGTTTTTTTACTTCCTCTTCAAGTTTTGGTAAAGGTAAGCAGTGCACTTCAAAGTAAGAGCTTCCCTATAGAGAAAATCTATTGGGGTTGCTTTTCAATATCACAGCTATTTACACATTAACTATTTACACATTGACCCCAGTAACTATTCCATCCAAGCATCCATTAATGATCTGCTCGCCTTGGAAGAAAAGTATTCTTTTTAAAATTTTTGTTTGTTCCATTTCAAAAGCAGAATTAGGAAAAAAAAAAAAAAGAGTCTTAATGAGATATGGCAGGAAAGAGAATTAACAAAGAAGTGTGCCTGCAGTGGTATTCTGGGCCTTTTTCTAATGTAGAGAGGTCTAGTGCCTAGCAATGGGGAATGCAGAGGCCTAACAGAGCAGTTCTGATTTTGAAAGTACATAGTACCAAAGAATATCAGAATTATTTATTGGGACAACTTCAGCTGTTCTATGTCACCTACAGTATTCACCTTACAGCCTCCTTTTAGCTGCCTGGTCTTGCTCTTCTTTTTCCTAAGTTTTTTCACTTTTAGGAATTTAGAATTCAAGCACTTTCCTTGTTACTACACGTGCTTATTATTCTGCTTGCTGGGGGTACAATAGGAAATTCAGTTTAGCTGAATTAAGCTATGCCAAATATAAATCTGACACTGATTTACTGGAATTTTTTTTAAACCTAGTTTGACATTGTCTGTGTTCCCAAAGAGGAGAAAAAATCACTGACATTTAGAAATTGTTCCCTGTTACAAGATAATGTTCTTTCTCATCAGAAAAAATAAACAAGACACGGAATGTCAAACAGATCTTTCAAAATGCCACTCAGAAATTTCATTTCAATTTTACTTATTCATATCTTGAAACTAAATATTAGCCCCACTGAAGTCAGCATTGAACTCCCTTTTTTTAAGGTCTGTCACAAAACAGTGTGTGGGTGATTTATGCATCCTAATGTCTTTCCCAAAGACACAATCACTGAGTGCTGTTACGTTGCCACAGAGGCCCTCTGAGACTGAACACAGCTGACTATGTATTTCTATTTAGAGAAAATTATTTTAAATCTTCTCTTGTAATGTCTTCCTCAGAATACACGATCTGTAGAATTTGCTCAGGAATAAAAGAATTCTTTCCTTTTTATTTTTTTCTAAAGAAGCAAACTTGAAGTTATGCATTAAACACAAACCCTAGAAGTGAGATTTACTATCTGTAAACTTTCAGAAATAGCACTTCAGTAAAAAAGAAAATCCAATATCTTCATTTATATAGCTTTTGAAAGGGATGTTACGAAATTACTTCATTTGAACCTACAAGCATTGACAAAAAGCATCTTTGCAAGTAGCTGGTTATTTTGTTTAGCTAGCAAAATCACTAGCTGAAAACTGAAGCCAATCAAATTCTGAGAGGAAGACATTTTCTTTAAATTAGGGAAGCAAAGACATTGCAATAATTTTGCTCAAAGCCGGTTTTCTTCTTTGAAGCTTTGCTAAAGAGGCAGTAAGTCCAGGCTTGTCTGATTTTTTTCAAGTGTATCTGCTGGTTAATAAAAGCTATTGTTTCTTCCCACAAGCCCTGCTTCCTTTATGTCTATATTCAGGTTTCCTCCTTAGATATATACACTACATTTCATCGTAATAAAGACAACTTCCTTTCATAAACCATTGAGCAAAGCACTTGAACTTGATAAGGATCATCAAACCATGACCTAAAGTGTCTTCCTGAGCTTGATTTCTGTCAATTGCATGTTTAAATTTTTAAAAAAATTAAAAACAATTGAACAAATCAGCCAAAAAAGTCTTCATAGTAAGAAAACCAAGAATGGGGGAATCTATATGAGCAACATTTCCTCATCTTTCAAGAAAAGTGATGTGGAGGTGTTTTTTTCCTGAAGTAGTTTTAGTTAGGAGAATCATTGTATGCCAGACAGCTCATGGCCTGCTTCTCCATTCTTTGTAAAATAAGATCTATAAAGTCTAAGAGAGTTCAGAGTTCCACAAAATGCACACTGTGCTCCTTAGATTTTTAAAATTTTAAATTTTAAATTTTTTAAATTCCAATATTTTGAATTTTCTTTTGAAATAGGAAAAAAAGAAAAATTTGCTATGAGGTGTCCTCGTGTCCTCCAAATGTTGCACATTTGTATAAAAAGAATTAGAGATGACAATTAGCTCAATCTCTCCTTGTGTTCTATTGTAGTTTTCAAACATTTCACTTCCTAATTTGGGAAGAAAAACCCAACATTCAAAATTTAGAGTTCAAATTTTCAAATGTGTCTCACAACTGCAGATGAAAAATACCAAGAACCTATGGGGTACCTCCTATTCACCCAGAAATGGAAGTACTGAAGTTGATACTACTGTCATACTGGTAAACTGGAGTATGAGGTCTAGGTTCTGCTGTTCCAAAGCTGCTCCTGAAGTGAGGGCTTACAGACACCTAAAACAGCTGCAACAGCATGCTAGCTGCAGTTTTGTTGAACTCTTGCATATCCAAATGACAGGGATGACATTACATCATCAGCTGCCAAGCCCCTTAGCAGACCTTGAAGACAATGTGGAAGGGCTGTGTCATTGCCTCTGCATTCAGTAGCATCAACAGAGTCCATCACTATAAAAGAAGGGGTAAGTGGGAGTTAACCTGCAGACATGAAACATTATTCCCAATTCAGTATGTTGCTAAGGCTGGCAGAGTTGGGAGTAAAAGAGAAGGCCATAAAGCACTGGATTTTCTACACATTTTCCAGAGTTTAAATTGTACCCCCAAAACAGTAAACTAGGGCTCTAGTTTATGTCCTAATTTGAGTACAAACTCTAATACTACTCTTGAGCGCAACTAATGACTCAAGGCCCTAGAACCGCAGGTATCATTGTCTTTGGTTTCTTCCACAGTTTTGGCAGGTATGTATGGAGAGCCTTTCTGTGGACATATTAGTATTAATATTAGATTAGGATGAATCACAGTGTAAATATTGAGACTAAAGTGATATTTGCATTTAAATTATGGACTGTTCAGAAGACGATGTCTTCATCCTGCTAAACCTCTGAAGCCAGAATGGGGCATGTGGGCAGCCTCTGACTGGTTGTTTACCAGGGAACGACTACTAAGGATGGAGACAGAACTGGTTTAAGAACAGATGTGCACACACAACTGCATGAAATGTGTCAGTTCATCATTATGCAATAGCCAGATCGCAAAACTGGTAAGCAGTGGCTCAGAATTTGCTCCACAATGAGCCACTGATGCTATAGTTAGTATTGAGGGTACAATTGCACTTAGTCTTGGGAGAAAAAGAATAGGTTTATTGCCAAATTAGCAAAGGCTAAATTAAGCACTGTTGTTTGACATTACAACGGCTTTATTGTGGGCTATATTTTGGCTGTGACAGTAGGTTACTATTAAAAGTATGTTAAAGGTTAGAAACAGCATACAGTTTGAGGACAAAGACCTCGATTTACTGCTGTGTTCTGCAAAGCCCACAAACCTAATCTGGACATTCAAGTCACAAAGAATAGTTGAATATTTAGAGGCTATGGATAGGGTCACAACTGGACTAGACAAAAGTTAGGTATAGAGATCTAGTCATCAAGAGAAGGAGGGTTTGGTACATTTCTGAATTCTGTGAGGCCTATGAGGATATTGAAAGATAATTTTTCCAAATCAAAAAATCAAAAATTTATGAATCACCATATTACAGCTCAGTACAGAGATAAAATTAGGCCTAGAGCCATTTGTGATTGAAGAGCTCAGATTAATGTCCTCACAGGGCTCAAGATATATGAGGGAATACATCCCACCATAATACGTCATATTACTCTTAGATTTTTTTCTGGTATGTATATGATAATGTCTTTCTGTAAAAATTGTAAATATAGCACAGAAAAGAAAAACTTCACTGTTATGCATATATCTGTGTAAGTCTATAGTAAATCAACTGCACCAGAGCCGATGGAAAAAATGTCTCTCAGAATAGGGAAAAAGAATTCAGAATAGATTAATTCAACATATGTTAAATATGTCTCATAGTTTGATTACTGAGTTCATTTAGCACATATTTCTGAGCTCAGCTTGGCTTTCTTCATTGCTTTGCAATTTTCTTTTACAAATTTTGTGCTTGACACTTTATGTAAGATGGGAATCACACTCCAAGTCTTACAGTAATACCAGTGAAAATTGGGCATAAAAGCACAGAGCAAAACAGTATCTCTGGATATATACTGATGCCCCTGAGATGAAAATATATCCCATTTTCTTGGACAGAATTAAGAAAAAGACTGAGCTGAGAATAACCTAGTGTACACACAACTGTCTGCTTTTCTGAACACATTCTTCCTAAATCCTGTATACTCTGACAACTGTTTTCCAGTGACGCCACTGGAAATATTTTCTTTCTTTTTTTGACAGATGTTTGCCTTTTTATTTTCGTATAGGTGTATATTATGTTTTTGAGATAGAAAATGAGATACTGAACGTTATATTACCTTGTTAATAGTTTTGAATATTTAAATGGCAGCTATCCACTTGTCTGTGGCCTTCCAAGTTTAAAATAATCTCTTATTATCTGGTTGAGACTTAGTGTTGTTTGCACATATTCAGAATTGTGATTCTGAAATGAAATTTTGATGAATTTCACCACTAATGGTTTAAAAAATAATTAAAATTCAATAAAGGCTCCTTAATATTATTTTCTTGCTCAAAACTACTTTTTCATTGAAATTGATGAAGAAAACCAATAATTAAAATGTCTAGACACATAGCATATATGATGTCTAGTCAAGGCAAATAGTTTGAGTTTAAACAATTTGAGGAAATATAATTGTCAAAGTGGCTTAAAAATTCAAATGGCTTCAACATTTCCAGGAACTGGTTTTGTAGGACAGCATAAACATTCATGCACTGAAGGTTTCAATTCACAATGCAAACTGAAAACAGCACTCTATAGAATGCATTAGCAAGTGTAAATAATCACATACAAGAGTAAGAGCCAAGCATGTGGCTCTGTGCCACGGTGTGTCAGTGCCTCAGTGCCAGCCCGGAAGAGGCCCTGATGCCAAGGAGGATGGCACTAGATACAGCTCTGTCTGTACCAGTCAACATGAGAGAAGAGTATATCCCAGTATATTTTCTTTTCAAGTTGTTCTTCCTCAATGTCCATTATAATTTAACCCTGTACAAGCCATGATTTTTTTAATTTGCATTTTCATGCTTGTATGAATATAAATTGAGGTAAACAAGTCCTAGTAAAAAGTTTACGTTGTACTTGTAGCATGTCCAGAAACACTGAAATTCTTTCTAGAGCTGAGAATATACCTTTGGTTGTTTTTATTTATTTGCATTGTCTGAAACCACACAAACTGGTTGTGAATAGTTTACTTTGTGTACTGAAATTGCAGTGTTTACTTGTAATTGAGCACATAAATTGTGGTGTTTCAGGTTTCTAACTGGAGAGATGTATGTCACAAGGAGGGAGAAATATTAAAAAAGTGATGCCACTACTGATTTACTGCAGGTTAGGCTTCAAATAGGGTTTCTTAAATGTAACTCTTTTACTTGACCATATTTTTCATATGTGATTTTTCTTGGGGAAAAAAAAATGAAGGATTACCATGAAATTCAAATATTATTAACTCTTCATATATAAATCCAAACTCATCCTGCATGCAGCATTTTCCTAATTATTTTGAACGGAGTTAGAACACTTTTTGGACTGAGATTACATAATTCCTATGTTCTAAAGAATTCACAATGGTTTTTTAAGAAACTCAGCCCCTTATTGCCTCATACATTCATGCATGCCACTGAAATATTCTAAATGGATTGCATTTGTTGAGATGCAGTAATTGCAGGTTAAGAAGCAGGTCTGCTTTTGAAGAAAGATGAACCAGATCTTTCTCTGTGATCCCTAGATTTTAAGAAGAATGCAGGAGAATATGCACTTAATTTTTCTCTGATTTTGTTACAATAATGAATGAATAGAAAAGATAAGATGAAAAACATGGTGCAAGAAAGACCTATGCCCTATCATAATGAAATTACTTCTGGGTTAAAAAAAAACCTCTTTTTTTTTTTCTTCAAAAATTAAAAAGTACTTTTCAAGAGTGCATAGCCCCCCATGCCTCAGCCCATGAAGTCATGGATGAGCCCCAAAATCATCTTAGTGATTAAAAGAACCTGACTAAAAATTACAACTCTTTTTCTCCCTATACATGCAGTTAGCACTGGTGATCGCTCCTAGCTTTTGATACAGTGAAAGCCCTGTGGTGGCTATTTGAGTCCTGGTTTCTTTGCTGCTGTATCCCAAGTTATTCCTCATATCCTAGGGTGAAGAATATTAAATGACCTCCTGGTTAAGAAAAATGTAAAAAGGCACATTTATTCATACCAGCTAGAATAGATAATAGAGTAAAAAATTTTATAAAGACACAGATGAATAAACAAAAGGGGAAAAATAACATTTAATTTGATCATGTCAAGATTACCTCATAAAAATATCTCTCTCAAACAGCTGATTTGCCACCAGCTTCTTACAAGATGGCAGTCACAATTTCATGCTTCATGCTGCATTCTATTTGGAGACTCTGATAAAAGCACCCATCCATGAGGAAGAATGTCCTTTCTTTCACAGAACACATTTCAGGACTGGGCCCTCAGGGACAACCCTCAGATATTCATCGTGGGCAAGCCTGTTAACTCAGTTAACCTGTTCTCCCTTCAGTTCTTCTGGGGAGTTCAGGCAGTTTTAGTGTCTTGTCCCAAAATTAATTTTATCCACTTTCATCCAGGAGTTACTCTGGCTGCACTTCTTAACTAAGTTATACAGATATACAAATGACACGATCTAGACTTGATAAGATAGCCTGTGATTCGCTAAACAATCCACTGACTCAGCAGAGGTTAAAACTGTTCCTGACAGAGTCCTGAATGCATCTCCTGGTCCATGAGTTTAGTTAAGATAAATTAGGGACTTCAGCTAGCCAAGGCCAATGTCAGCTTCCTCACTAAGAGCTTTTGGGAAGTGAGATAGAAGCAAGGGTTTTAATCGCTTTTTCCACTGGAGCTCTGTTTAGTCAGCGGCTCTGCAGCTTGGTCCTGAGCTGCATCACAGCTGCAAAGTTTACACCTGAACCTGGTACTTTACCTCCCTGACCCAGATCTGGACATGACTTCCTGATGTGACCTTGACTCATGACAATAGACTTGCTGAATTATGACTGGGCTGAGACTGGCCCTGATACCTCTTTCCAGTCTTGAGTCTGACCCTGACTTTCCCTGTTCAACTTGCTGACACCTTGCAGGTGAACCAGATGCTCCAGCTGCCTTGCTGCCACCCTTGCTTCCTTTGGGACACAGCCTTCCCTGGGACTCCCTGCTGTGCCCCTCCCTTCAGTGACTGAATGGCATGTTTTGCTGTGGGTTGTGTTCAGACATTTTAGTCCACATGAATCTGTGAGCTATTACCTTTGATGGAAACTTCAGATGCACATAGTTCAACACTTCTTAACTAAGCTTTGGCTTTAGCCTTTGGCTAAAGGCTTTGGCTTTCCATCTTTGTGGTTTCAGTGTGTTTGAAAGGACTGGTTCTCAATGCTTTTCCTTTAACAACAAGCAGTGCTGCGTTCTCCATCCCATCCTCTAAGCACCAATTGGGGCTTGGTCCCTAAATGTCTGTGCATCTGGACCTCAGTTTCTTCATCCAGGGAGCCTTACTGCCTGCAGAATGCAAGTGTCAGACAAACAGGTAGATAAGCATGTCCTGTACCTCCTTCTATGAGAATATGTACTATTCCTTGTAGTACAGCAACTGATACTAAGCTTATCCCAGTTTCCCATATCTGAATGTTTTGAATAGATGTAAGAGAGATGTTACAGGCCATGTTCACAAGAAGATGTTAGTCTAGATTTGCATCTAACCTCAGAGATGTACATAATGCTATTCATGTTAGCCTGAGGACAGCATGGCACAGGAGTAGAGAGAAGCACAATGACACAGTGGGGAATAGCATAGATTAAAATAGCAAATGAGGGAAGAATTTTCAAAAATTATGGAACTAGCAAAATACATAAAAATAAGAATGCTAGGAAGTCAAAGGAGATATAAGTAATTTTCATGAAGGAAAATTATATTAACCCAGAAAAGCTTGATAATCATTACCACCAATACCTGGAAGAGCTGCAAGGGGACAGTTTAATAATTTATTATTACAAAGCAGAGTTCAGCTTCTCAGTCTTCTCTGCAGTGAGTGCTAGTGTGCTTCATCAACTTCAAGGATGAAGGATATGACTGTAATTTCAGATTTTACATGAAGTCCTCTAGTAACATCTCTGTCTAATTACACTGTTTATAAAAGATTAAAACAAAATGCTTAAAGTAACTCTGCTTTTGACTATCTCTGCACACTTAAAAGACAGCAAAGTGAAATTTAAAAAATATATGTACAAAAGAAGGCTAAATAGGGAGAGATAGTATTATATCTTAGCTTATAATAGCTACATCATAGTTCCTAACAATTGCTACAGAAAAATATATTTTTTCCCAACTTTTATTCCATCTATCATTTTAACAATATTTCCCAAAATTTCTCTGTCCTACTTTTTTCCCCAAAGCAACTTTATGGAGCTGAGATCAAGGTCAGTGCTTCTATTCCTGCTCTGCTATATACACTTAAATACATGCCTATAAATGAGTGAAGAAATCTACTTATTCAAGGGTCATATCCATGCTGCCAATTCAGAGTTCAAATAAAGTCACTGATGAATCAGATAGACACTGATTTTCTACCTTAACTTCTAGAGAAAGACTAGTATTTCCTGCAAACCACTTTATGAGTCCTTAGATACATCTATGAACATTTCTGAGAGGAATTCTCTTTGTTTTCAGTAGCTCCTGTTCTTCAAATTAAATATATCCTAAGGAGATTTGCAGGTCTCAGCTGTATAAGCAGCTAAAAGTCCTATTTTATATTTAAATTTTTTGGGCAATTCGTACTTTAATGACTTTCTGATGTAAACTCAGCTTCACGGCTCTCAAGGAAATGTGAATTTTAAGAAATCATATATTTTGGTTCATTTGAGCAGGAAGGATTTTTCATTTAAATGAGTTTTGGTTGCTTTTTTTTTCTTTTTTTTTTTTTTTTCCTCAGGAAGTGAAATAAATGACTAGGGATGGTTTGGGCTAGAGGTCCCTAGAGGATTCTCTTGCCAAATAGCAACTCCTCATGGACGTCACATTAGAACTGCCTAGCTGTGCACAACATATCTGTCACTTTTAATGATAGGGGATCACAAAAGGGCATTATGCCAGTCATATATTTCCTGAAAACACTTGCATACTGTGTGCATCACCACGTTTTATGGCATGCATTCAGGACATTGCAATTCCTTTCCTGACTGCTGGCGGCTCTACATCTGCTGTTGGACTGGGGAGAGCCTAAGCATGGGAGAGACTTAGCCTTAGGCCACCTCAGTATCCTCAAACCTTTGCAGGCAATTAAACAGGAAACAACCTGGATATTTTTTATCCACACAGCATAGGAAGGAAGCTGTAGTTAAATGTGACATCTTCTGCTCTTAAGTAGCATGCAGTACCATTTAAAATCTGATTTAGAATGGCAGATTCCTTTTGTCTTCCAAAGGTGAAAAAAATTGTGAACAACAGATATGTGTAGTCTGAGAATAATTACCAGGACATAAGTTATATATGGGTTTTTTTCCAGATGGTTCTTCAAAACAAAACTTAAATATGAAAAAAGCTGAAATAATAGGAATATCTCTTTGAAGATTACTTTTATATATGCCTCAGAAAAATGTAGAATGGAAGATAAATAAAAATAACTCACTGCAACACAGTATAAAATCTGACACTTCAAAACAGTAGGTTCTTTTATCCCCAGGGAGATAAAAAGAACAGTTGAAAACTACATTAAGGATACTTTATGGTATAGTCTCAACATCTAGGAAGGAAGTTTGGCTGTCTGCCACCACTTTCTGAATTAGACAAGCAACTTAGAGCAAGAAAATTCATGCTTATTCAGCAGCACTTTAGGGATGTTCTTCTTTAATATTTTATCTTGCAATGAAAGTTTTCTTCAAGATGTTAATAAACTCAGATGTGATTTTAAAACTTTTGAGTAGAAAACAAAATTGATGTATTGTTTCTTTTCAGTTTGGACTAGTTTCTCATTTCCTACGTACCACTTCTTGTCTCTCAGGTTCTACCTTTCAGGTTTTGAATATGTAGGTGAATTCCAAACACATTTCAGCCTAAATTCCTGCAGATTTTATGAAAATTGTCATTTGGTGACTGGATGAGAGATGGACAAAATATCTCCTGTGAGGTAGAGGCTTCAGATGATTGTACGGTACTATTATTCTTGCTATTCTTGTTATTCTTTTGGTCATTATTCTTGTTGTTGCTGTTGTTATTATTATTATATTATTAAATACATGAGCATATGCAAAAGAGAGATGTTATAATCTCCACAGCGATTGAAAATGTTAAAGCTTCAGTGCGGGTGAATGCATTTAGAAACATAGAACCAATTAAACAAAAGTTCATAGTTTGCGCTGCTCATGAGAAGACTTGCATGTATATAAATTTCCTTGAACTACATTTTCAGTTTTTTTAAGGTTTTTTTCAGTTTTTATATGAATTCATAAATTGCATGATGAGATTTATAAATCAAATCAGAAGCAAGCGGGTAAGGAGGAAATTATGTCTTCATACCTGTTACACAACTGGTGGCTCCATAGAATAGAAGAATTAAAAAACCCTTTAAACTAGCTGGCCCAGGTACCACAACTTGTGCAGACACATGGTCCCAGAACACATTGCAGGTTTACTTGCTCTCCTTCCTTCTGTATGCCACTGTAAAATAGGAATCATGCTAGAAACTGAATGAGTATAAAATTTGTGTGTAAACAGGTTGATCAAACACATGCCATGAGGCATTTTAGAGCCTTTAAAATGCCTATCATCCAAATAAAATTTACAAGCAAGGTAACCCAGACATTTTATCCTCATTCCCTAACATAAAGTTTTATCCAGTTATGATAAAGGGCCCAAGCACTGTTACTAATTTGCTCTTCCATGTTACAAATGAAGCATATGAGATAATATTAAATGACTGCTTCTGCTGTGTCAGCATTCTTGTACGAAAGAGAGGTTGATTACTGTTGATGCCTATGATTACCCAAGGAGAATGTCCAGTTATTTAAAACATCTTTTTTTCTTTTGTTCTTTATTTTTTTTCTCTTTTTTGTGTGTGTGCTGGATAGTTGTCCATTTTATCCATCTGCAGGTGGTTTTTTAATAGGTTTATTGCTACAGCAAGGACAGAGCTGAGTGGGCTGCAGCATAATTGCAGATGGGATGTACACTGTGAAAAAGCTGATGTTTTAAATGCCAAGTCAATTTTTGAGGGGAAAATGGCCCAGAAAAAGTATAGATCTATGATTTAAGGACACTATTTTTAAACAGCTGATTGCTGGTAACTGAAATAATGTTCTAACTTCAAGCAATTATGAAGTAATCCTATGATTTTGAAATTCAAATTGATACCTTGTAAGGGAGAGTCAACTTTTCTTTCTAATATTGCCAGATGACTGACTTCAGAAACTATGAAAATATTTCAGTAAATAATAATTTTAATGGAATTAAATTTTAATCTAATTCCATTAAACCTTTTAAAAAGCTTTATTTACTTTCTTCATACTTACATACTAGTTTAAATTACTTGATTCTACTTTGTAAGAATGTTGAAGTTGAATTTGAGCTGTAAACAGATGAAAAACAGGTAAATTCATAACACAATTTTGTTTTCCCACCTGTGTGTCAGTTGAATGTAATTACTGGTTTTTCCATTGCATACACTGATTTTGTTTGTATCTTTCTCTCAGCCTTTTTAAGAGCTTTTTTCAACTAGATCTTATTTACGATGTATTATCCAAAAATGCGTTTCATAAAAAAGTCATTAATATGTAATGTTTTTAAGAAAACTTTTTAAAAACTACTATTATAACATCAAAACACTTCCTAGATGTACAAATGCATTTCCACAAAGACCCTTGAAATTAGGAGGCACTAGTTTCCCCTTTTTTGTGTTTATAAGTAGAAATGCAGACCAAAATTAAGAAAAATAATTGTCAGTTTTGTTTGTCAATCATGGAAGAGAATGAACTTGGCTTTTTTAGCTCTCTAAGCATTTTAATACATCAAGATACACTCAAAGCACAGGTTCAATTAGTTTAAAATGCAGTGAAAGAACACAGAAATTCTGAAAATATGGCTTCAAATTGCTTCTCTATGGTAAAGAAAGAGCATTGCAAATATTGTCAGACAGAACTTTGTCCAGAAGAGAATCACAAGACAGGAAAAAAATATTCATCTCCCTATTTTTGTTTTTTTTTACTTCAATCATAAGAACTTTATCTCATTTTCTCTTTGCTTTCAACGTAAATGTATAAAATTTCTGCAACCATAACCACTGAATGGAGCAGGGACCCTAAGTGTGTCTTAAGTGTCGTTCTGCATGTGTACAAGCAGGTGAATTTACATTTTAGAAATTTTTTCAAATTCTAAAAATCCTCTATTTAAGCTCTTTGATTTTTTCTTTTAATTATGTGGTAAAATTCACATTATAATTATTGAATTGCAAAGGTTATATACAGGAGTAATTGTTGCTCCTGATTTCTATGGAAATACATTAAGGGTAGTGATGTTTGAAGCCATCTGTGGTTTCTAGACTTCATGTCTCTGATTTTAGACAAGCTGGATGTACACACAGGTTTAGTTTATGCAATGTAAGACACTGATGATAGAGCAGGAGTGGCAGAAGAATACACTGTGCCATTGACAGCTTCCTTGCTTGGGCTTGCTCCCTGCTCCAGGCTGTCAGGAGCCATGGAACCCCCCTGGGGGTAGGCTGGGCAGGTTTGTGGTGGGTCTGGAAAGGCACATCCTGCTGCATCCTGCATCAGAGACGGGTAACCCCAGGCTGTCGGCTGAGACGGATCTCCCAGTGGGCTGGAATGGGAGAGCCAGACAGCCACATTTGTGCCCTCAGGACACCAACATTTGGGAAGGGCCATAAGGTGAGCATGTCCCTATCCCACACCACCACACTTATGCCCTTGAAGGGTGCTCTTGCATGGAACAACTTCTCCTCTACCTTCTTTTCTTGTTTAAGAAGTTTCTCAATGTGTCTGCATTTGTGCGAAATTGTTTTCAGCCCTGTGCAGATGTTTTAGGTTCAGCTAAATAGCAGTTTTAAACACAGCTTACCAACTTTGTAAACTATTATCAAACATGCAAAAGACTGGCTGATCAGAGACAGAAAACAGATTTTGCACATGTTCTTAAAGCTGCTTTTGAAATAATGATAACATGTACAAATAAGTTAGAGGAAATCTAGCTTATGTTCATGCATTCAGGAAAACTTTGGGGAACTAAAATATATACAATTAAAACCAGGAACAAGCTAATAACATGTAATAGCTAAGTAGTAATTTCCTTTCCAAGTATCCCAAAGCATATTATGTTTTTCAGTCTAGTAATGAAATCCTAGCATTTGTAAGATGAAATGTGGTGTCTGATCTGCCATGGTCAAATAAACCAGTCTGCACAGAAAGAAATGGAGAAACATTTCTTCCTTTGTAAGGTCAAAAGTTTGCAACTGTAGAATATAAAAGGAAAATGTGAATTGGGATCTGGCCAGAACTCAAGCATAAACATTTATTTTTTACTGAAACATTCCAGAGAATCTCTTTCCTGGCTAGGAGTGGTCTCAGTGTATTACTCTCAGTGCCCATTTGAACGATGCAATTAGAATGACAAATGTCTAAACAATGCATTGCAATAGGTAAAATACAATTTTTTTCTTTTAATTCAAGAATCAAAAATATTACAAAAGCACTTAATTTACTTTTATTTTATATCACAATTTTTTTTTATGCACAGTAAGGAAAATCTGTCTATAGGTTCCTTGTGTTTCACTGATTCCTTTTAAAGTTATGTATGCCTTTTGCAAGTTCTTTCATTTCAGAACCAAGATTTTCTTTGGAAACTGATGTATTTCTAAACAGTCTATGTCTCAAAACAATTTGAAACTGTGCAAAGCAATTCTGAAGGACATAACTTTACAGTCATTGCAAAAAAATGCATTGATTTCTCAGTTTTAAAAATCCCTTTTTATATATGTCCTTTTCTAAGGATGTATCATTTGAAGTACAATATCTCAGAACTGTTTTTTTCCACATTTATCCTTCACTAGTTTGAAATGGTAGAAGTTTAACAAATTATTTTGAAGCTTAGAGAATTAATTCTGGCTTCTCTGGTGACGTTATGAGACAGATAGTATTCAAAATACCTTTTTCTATTTCACTCCAGTTTTGAAGTTCATTTCTTCTTTAAACTTGGTCTTTGAAAAAAGTAACATACTGCATATTTTTCAGTTTGCTTTGGAAAACACATGGTATGCACTCCACTGACACAGAAAACCATCAAATTTCAAGTAGTTTTGTGTTTCATTTTTTATGATTATCAGTAAATATTGCAAAGTTGCATACTGCCATTTCCTATGTAAAACATGTGAACCATTGCTACTTCTGAGAGGAACTCACAAATAACCTAGAAAACCTATTTCACATAAACTATAAAATTTAGACTTATGTAAGAGAGCAAATACATTTTGTCCAGAATCTTTCTCAAACTCCTCTTTTTTTTTTTTGGCCTAGTTTGAGGTTAATTTAAAAAAAAAAAAAAGTGTTGCCAATGTCATGGGAAAAAGAAAAACAAAACAAAACAAAAGCACTCTTGTTATTCAGTGACTAGTGTTTTGTTTTACTGATCTAGTTAAGGAAGAATACCATAATATTTCCAGCAGCCAAATATTCTGCAAGCCTAAAGGTCTTTCCTCCATGACCCCTAGAGCAGCTGAAGAAAAGGAGCAGCTATGAGACACTTGTACTTATAAATTCACAGCCGAATTTGTTTCTAAGGAAACTGTACTAAATAAAGTTTGATACTCTTTCATCAGGGCTACTGTATCAGTCTGTCCTGGGGAGAAGAATTTAGTTTCATTTTTTTCATTCCATCAGGATGGTAATAGCAGCAGTTTAGAGTCATTTTAACATCCTCTCTGTGTCACTTTTTACTGAGTCCTTAAAACTGCTTTGGGGATTACTTTTCTTTGTCTACTGGTGGTTAATTTCCTTTAATCCCAAATCTTCCAACCTCTGAAACACCTCAGATGTACAGAATTAGCCTCTCTTTCTAAATTACTCTTCACACCTTCATATTCTGTCACTCTGTATATTTCACAAAAATAGGTTCCCTTCCAGAAGCATACATTTCCACATTTCACACCCTTTATATATATGAAAGTGCTCAGAGTCTAGCCTCTCTATAAGTGTAATTTCAGTGCACAAGGTATTGACACAATGGGTTCAGTTCATTTGCTCCTTGCTGACTCCTTGTTGACAAGAAGTCAACATCCATCTGAAATGCTTTAGGAAATCCTGCCTGATGTCCATCTATGAGTCCAGAGTGGCACATATCTCCTGTAGGCTCTTTGTCAAATATGTCATCCCCATTTAAATCTCTCAGGTCATCTCAGATGGCACTAGACACCTTTGTTTACAAGGCAGAATCAAACACTCCACTTCTGCACATCATTTTTCAGTGGGACCTAGATAAATGTTTAAAGTTAAACACAGCTTCAGGGCACCACTGAATATGGAAGGTATCCCTGCACTGCTGGAGTCTGTTCAGTAAAACCTTTGATTTGTCCTCATACAACTGGTAAAATGAGCCCCAAAATAGCCACTTGAAACTTTTTCCAGGTAATACAACAAACATTGTTCTCCTAAATCTACAATGCAGCAATGAAACATGCAAACCACAGCTCAGAAAAAACATTCAAAAATAAGAAATAAGATTGCATGGTCTAATAAACAGGACATTACACTATGCAGAAACGGTGATTGTTTTTTTTCATTCCAAAATGACAGTATAATTAGATAGGTATTCTGTTTTCAGAAGTTCTCTCATTTTCTATAATTGTTTAGGGAGTGATTTTCTCTATTGCTTTTCTTTTGGCATTTTTGTTGGGTTTGTTTTGGTTTTTTTTTAATTCATTGCTTTACTGCCCTGATGGTGGAGCAGGCTTGACCCAAACTGGACAAAAAGCTTCAAGTATATATCACTCACACTTTGTCTTTAAAGAATTATTTATTCCTGTACACGTGTTGATCTCACTTTGTAGTGCAAGAAATGTCAATAATTTTCAGTAAGAATGGGGAGATACAGCCTCAGAATTTCTAACTTTGCTAATGCAGACTTGTAAAGGTCGACACGTGAACGGAAAGACTATGTACTTGGTATGCAACTGACCTAAATATATATATTTGATTTACATCAGCAGTAAGAAACTCCTCTTCCTTTGTTCTGCAGAAAAACTTTCAAGGAGCACCTGTTGACATTTTCACTAGGCAGTCCTAATGAATCAGAAACACAGGAAAAAAATTAAATGAAAACACAAGAAAAAATAAAGAGAATATTTTCCTGTGTAGATAATTTACAAAAAGGGCATATTTAGGCTTCCTGGAAAGTTAGCTTAGATAATAAAAAGATAAGGCCTTGCAGAAATTGATTCTTGTCTAAAAACTTTTAGATGGGCAGCATATTTATACAGAAGTTTAAGTCATACTATATTTCAAATGGGAAAACTGAAGCCTAAAAATTAAAATCAGTGTCCAGCTTTACCAAGTGAATCATTGGTAGAACCTTCCTGACTCTGCTCCACAGTAAAGAGGCAGGGACATGGGCACAGTGAGCAACAGGCTGTTTGGTACTTCGTTGCCAGCCAGAATTAAACCATGACATAGAACAACAGGTACTTTTTGAAGCTATAAATATATAACTGCCTGAATTTCAGTGCAGCTTTGTTTGTGCAGTGTCCTACAGTATCCTGTATAACATGTTTTGTTTGTTTCTCCTAATGAGAAAGCCTCAGAATTTTAGTGCAGTAATTTGATATTTCATCATTTCTAGGAGATTTAAATGCTCTGAAGTGCAAACTAAAGCTTTCTATTCATTTGCCCTTTTGGTACGATTTTGTGGTGTTTCTAATATTTGCAGTGGGCTACATCAGACAAATCACTGAGCTTGTCTAATTATCACCTTTAGGATTTTAATTTTGTTTTCCCCAGATGTCTTAGGAAAATTGTTTAGCTTATTAAGAACTGCAGTAAGAGCTTCACAGACTTCATCTTTCAAAAAAAAAAAAAAAANAAAAAAAAAAAAAAAAAGATGTTAAGCATTTTTCTAATGATGTTTTTCTCAAAAAGTCAAAAAGTCAAAAGCAACCACCAACTGCAATTTTTTTCTCAGATTTCTACTCTGCCATGTGCCTGTATTACAGTTATTAATTACACATATGATTAGTACATTGTTTTATTAGAATTTCTGTTTGCTTGTCTCCATTTCACTGCTCCTTTCCTTTCTCTTTCTCCATTCCATAAAGCATTCTCCTTGAGGTTTTTTTCTTTCTACTATATTTCATTTAGAAACACTCTTTACTTTTTTCCCATTTTCCCTATTTATTTATGTGCTTGTCTTCTTCCTGTTAGTTGGGATCAACTTTTCATATTATGTCTCTCACAGGATTTGCACTGGAACAGAGGAGAGGTTTGAGGAGGAAGGAATGACAGAGAGAAACTACCACGTACTGACTATAATCCCCTCTTCCTGCACCACTTGATTCCTTGCTGAAAAGACCACCAACTGGCCAGTGGCAACAGCAAGGTGGGGAGGACAGGAGACTGGAGTGAAGGACTGAAGATGAGACTGGGGAAAGGGAGAGAAAAGGAAGAGATTTAATGTTTGTCTTTTTGTTTCCCACTAACCAAATCTTGTAGCTAAATATTTATTTTAACTGATAATAAATATAATCAGTTTTCCCTAAGCCAAGTCTGCTTTTCCTGCAATGCTAAGTTGTAAGTGATCTCCCCATCTTTGTTTCAACCCCTGAGATTCCTGCTCTCCCTGTTTTCTCCACTATTACTGTCTTATTTCCTGGATGTGGGAAGAGGGCAGCTGGGTGGGAGTTTGGCTGTTAGCCAAGACTAAACAACCACACAAAATCTGATCAAGATGTGCACTAGCTTTTTCTGCACCCTGCAGAAGAAATCGTACTAAGCCTTTATCTCAGTTGCAGTCTTCAAAATCAAGGGTTATCCTTCACTATCTCTAAAAAAAGGTGGTGGAAATACCTGTACTGTAAATGTTTGACCTTAAATATATAGGACTTGATCAACATTCTAAATTTTATTTATTTCCACTTTTTTTCTATTTTCTGCCTTCTTCCTGTTCTGCCACAGTCTCTTATCTTTTAGCTTTTTTCTCTTACTCTCTCTCCTCTTTTTCCTGTGTCTTCAGTACCATAAAGGAATTAAATTTTACCCGCATGTACTATCATGGCCAAGATTTTAGTCATATGTGCAATAAACTGCATTTTTTAAGCATGTGTGTCACTGTAGCTCCATTAGGGTTACTGTGTCTATGATACTACATAGCAACTAATATCTGGTCCAGAATTCCTCATGGTGCTTAATGGAGCCATTCTTTTTTTATGTAATCAACTGATAAATTAAATTATTGTGTTCAGACTGAGGGCCTCTGAATAATAAATAGCCACTGGGTTTTTTTATTATCCCATGATGTAATTTAATAAAATAAATGTTATGTTTTGTCATGTTTAAGTTATCATAGCTCACTAAGGTATAGTTCTTCAGATAATTTTTTAAAGTAGTAAGAAAAACTGAAAACTGACCTTTGCTGATTGCAGTAGCAGATTTTTTCCTTCCATTTTTTCCCTGTGATATATGCTGCAACATGTGAAACTATTTATTTCTACTATTAATATAGTAAATACAAGAGAACGTAACATATATTTACATAGAACATCAGATGCTCTTTTAAAGATTACTGAAACAGATGACAGTTTATTGTCAGTGACTTTACCTGAATTGGCTGTCTGTGTCATTGCATGAATAATATGGTTTGAGTATGCATTGGCATAATGTACTGGCAATTCTCAGAACAGCAGTTTTCATAAACCCCAATTAGAGATTAGAATGCCAAATAATCTTAAATCTTGATGAAGATTGGGAGACAATGATTTGTGTTCTAACAAACAGTTATGAAAAACAGTTAGCAGTATGAACAAAAATTACAATTAATATTCATTGAATTCCATGAAAATGAGCTAGAAATCTTTTGAAGAACAATAAATCTATACGCAGGTGCCTGTCTCAGATGATTTGAAAGAAACATAGGGTCTTACATAATGAAATTTGCCATGAATCCATCAAAGGAAGATTTTCTGTGCCTGTAATTATTCAGGATAAATTTTTGTAATAAAGATACATCTCAACCATTTTTCCTTTGTTCTTTTATGATTTGCAGTTTTCATTGTGTTATGTTTGTAGCATGAATTTGTTTAGTCCTGAGATCTCACTATAGAAAATGTAAGCAGATACCTCTAAGGAATAATAAACTGAAACACAGTTGGCATAAACACATTTGGTACTGACACCCAAACGAGTAGTGTGTGGGCAGCAATTTAAACACCAGCTTGCAAAGCAAAATGGCAGTATAACAGAGCAGGAAGGTGATCAACTTTCTCCATATGGCTCTGCTGAGACCACACATACAACCCTGAATGCTGAAACTTCCTGGGTGTTTCAGTATGAGGGTGATATTGACTAATTGTATGTCTATTCTCAAACATATTCATTGATATAAGGTCTTCTGGAAACTTTTATGAGATATGCTCTTCTTTATTTCTGCCACTGACATTCCACAGTATTATGCTTGTGCGTGTATTTCTAAGAGGTTATTTTTAATATTCCACTGAAGAATATATAACGAACACATGTCAAAACAGTTCAAGCATTGTTTTATTTTAGAAATTAACAAATTATTTCAGGAAATATACTTTTAATTAAAATAAGAGCTAACTTTTTAAACAGAATTTATATTAAGCTTCTCACAAAACACAAGCCTCTCTATCCTTTGTACAGCATAAAAACATAAGGGTTCCACTTCTATCTATATTTTTATCTAAGGGGTATACTTTCCAAAATGAGAGAAAATTAGGGATTTTTTAAGTAATTTTCCTATGGTGTTCTTTACTTTTAGAGTTCCAGAGTTGGCTTTAGTATATATGTAAGTAGTTTTGAGTCTGTTTTAACCTGACTACAGTTGCTGTAAGTTTTCTTCCTAATGTGAGGTTATTAAAATGGAAGAGTGAACTAACTCCTGTTCTTTTCTTTTCCGTTCTGATCTACTTGTATTCTGTCCTAGTCTAGTTTCTATTATTTTCTCAGGCCAAGAGTATATATAGTCACTACGTTAGAATCTTATCAACTCCTTGATCACTTGTTTGCGTCAGGATGCTTTGTACCATGAGAACAAAACAAGCAGCCACATTGCTAGGTATGCTCAGATAATAATCAGTGCGTTATTAAAGACAATTACAGTAAGAGTGTTGATACTACTGCATTATCTAAACAACTAATGAAATAAGACAGGCTTCTGTATTTTAGCTTTTACTTGAAATAGTTTAACTAGAGTCTAGTCACTTTAACCAGGTGGCATGGACCTTTTCTTCTCCCATGAAATGTAATTTTCTATTGTGTCCAGATGTATTTTAGTTTAGCACTTATTTCATCATTCATTCCTGCTCTTATTAGTATTTCACATTATTTCAAACAATTCATTGATCTTTAATTGCTGCTTTTTTTTTTAGTGAGGAATATTTGCTTTTAGAAATAAATGTCTCCCTTTAAAATATATGATTCATTTTCTTTTCCAGTAGTAAGTAAAATCATCATTAGCCTTGTCCTTATTAAGAAATAAATTGAAAGTTCATGCATTCTTCTTAAATCTTAATAGGAAATATAAAAATAAAAAATGTTGTTTGAAAATGGAACACATTTATAGCACCTGTCTCAACCATCTAATGTTGTGCAAACCTACTGTGTGGATGAAGTGATGCCAGCAAGCAGCTTGGAGAACATTGACTCAGAGCACACCCTATCAAATTTCTGTACATGAATCCTGTACTTGATCAGTCAATATCGAGATCCAAAGAAAAACTCTGCAAAGACTTAGGACATGCAAATAATTTGTTTAACTTTTTTGAAAATTTTATTGGAAAGGAAGTACTAAGCTAGAAAATGTCATTGTATAGTGCAAATGACATAGTTTGACAAGGGTGTAAGCAAGTGGTAGCAAGTTTCCAACATTCAGTACCCTTTGGACTAGACTAGATCATCATCTAGTTACTAAGTATAAAGCTCAAAGCATTTGGAAAGAGAATGACATTGTAGAAATACTGAAGTACTACATAATACATTAGTTCAAATTTATGTCTAAAATATCTTTTGGTTAAGCCAGAGGTTTTTCTAGAGCTGGTCTGACACAGAGGCACAAGTGCACACAAGGTCAATGTTGTAGTACAAAAATCCCTGAAGGAACAATTTCAGTTGTATAATGTCACTATGCAGGGCAAGAAGAGATCCACATGCTAGATATTTGTAAAATTAGGTTGACACATGCAACATGGAAAGAACTCTAAATCTCTGTTATGACAAATCAAAACTGTGTTTGGGGTGAGAGAGAAAAGCAGAATCATGTGCAGCTTTCTAATACATTGGTCGTCCTTGGGAATCTGCTTACTACCAAAACAGAGTTACACAAACAAAATCACAGTTACATTAGCACAGGCTATGAGTGACCCAGGCAAGTCCTGAAACCTGCACTGCCACTTCAATGCAAGTTTATGGGCTTCTGTTAGCAAGTCAAAATCATATGTACCGGGTAAAATACAGAACAGAATTTTAGCGAGATAGAGAATAACCAAATAGATTCTTCACTGAGACTCTAGTCCATCACTGGAACAGGATTCCCTGGGAAGTGATCAAGCCTGTCAGAGTTCAAAGAGTGTCTGGACTATACTCTTTGTCATATGATTTTATTTTAAGTAGTCCTGCAAGGAGCAGGGAGTTCCTTGGTGATGCCAATGAGTGCCTTCCAACTTAAGATAGTCTATAAATCTATGAAAATAATTTAAATTAGAAAATTGGAAATTTTTTTCTATTCAACGTTTTAAGCTCTTCATTGGGAAGCAAAGCTTTCAAGTATTCAGACTCCAGCTAAAGCAGATAATTTTTAAATAACAGGGAAAACCACAACCTGGCATCATTCCTTTCCTTTCCTAATGAAGTAAAGCTGAGTACTTCTTCCTTTGTAACCTAACATCCTGTTCCTCTTTTTTTTGCTTAGGGTTGCTCAGACTGTTTTCTTTTTGAAAGAACATTGGTTTTCATTAGGTAACATTTCACATTAGAAGCTCTTTAGCTTTGCTCCCTATCATTTTTCTGCCTTTTGCTCATTCAGAAATGGTATTTACTACAGTTGGTTGTGGTGGGATTACATGATTTTTGAAAGTGTAGCAATAACTAGACTATGTACACTTAGACCAAAATTTATCTGGCAAGTGACAACAAAAATATTATATTGGTTGTTGTCAGTATCTCCATTTTGGGATATTTTCGATTGAACCTGCAATGCGCTTACCTGAAGATTAGAGGCAGGCAAGCAAAAAAATTAATTTGAAATATTACTCATGGTTATGCTTTAGACAATGATGCAGTGGTTATAATATCGGGCAAACAGCCAAATCACTGTGTTCCCTTCCTTGGTCATGAATTTTATGATAAATATCTTCCAGTTAATTCAATATGATTTTTTTTTTCCCTATAAATCTGGGGGTTTATGTCTACACTACCAGTAAGTGAAGCAACATCAAAGATCTCTAATCTTTAATTTGGTAATTGTTGCTGTAGTAAGCTAAATTATCTAGAACTGCTTGGAAGGATCTCTACATTACATAAATTACAGGAATATTTAAAAAAATTAATTGTCTTTTCTTTCTTATCTGTTCTACATCATTCTTTTTAAAACAACTGATAATTATTTCATCATGCATATGTGATTTTGGGTAGGACTGATATCTTCTGCAGTAGTGGAAATAATAAGTAGTAACAGCACAGGAAGGATCCAAAAATTAGCTGGCGGTTTTCATCATTTTGAAGGCCAGAACACTTTGTGAGACGTAAAATTTCATCCAGTGATTTCCATGGTATTTCTGAGATTTAAGGTTTGACTTCAAACACTTCAAACAGTATCTTTTAAAAAAGACATATACTTTGAATTAAACATTTTGAGTAAGACCAAGCCCATCATACAAGATTTGTTCCAGCAACTAATTCTGTGCATGAAAAAGTTCAAATTTATTTGGTAAATCTGTCTAACTACAGTTCTTAAACTGCGGATTTTTATCTGCTGCACTCATGTAGCACTATAACATGAATGGGCTGTGATTAGACATTATTAAATTCCTGTTAATGAATCAAAGAAATAAAATATCTCAAAATAAGACAAGCTTCCTAGAATTCATGTGTTTGGATAGTTGCTTTTATTATAACCCCCGGTTTTCCACATTTTCTATGATGTCTGGGACACAATGCACTATTCCATTAATGGCTTCTCTACAATGAACAAAGCAGAGGTTTTACTATTTAACATCAGCATAAGTATTACTAATTTCCTGCCTTATTTATTATTTTCCTGTTTGGATTTAAAAGTACCTCACAATTTCATCATGGTATTGAAGTGAAAACTCACGTCCACTTATTGCTCTCCTTGATACAGCTTGCCATTCCATGATCTCATTCTTATTCTTTTTTTTTGTTCTTTAATCCCAGCAGCAATTTTTCTTGCTTCAAATTATCTCAGTATATTGAATGGTGTTGAGTGTTCCACTAGCCCTTAATTATTTATCTGTTCATATTTTTACGCTTCATTTTGATATTTACTTGATAACAATGAGATAAACAACTCCTTAATACATAGGTAGGGTTAGTTACTGCTCAAGATGAAGGAAGAGGATTCTCTCTCAGGTCTGAAGACTGTTGTTTTGGAATATACTGACAGACAATGGAGGTGTTGTTTACTCTGGAATTGAAGAATATTAGCCCACAGATATTTTCCATCGGATATGTGCAGGCATAAATGATTGTAAAAAATTGAAGCCAAGCATGGAATTAGACATTTTCAGTTTTATATCATCTCTTCTACAGCTATATTTTTAAATTTTTTTCTTCAAAAATAATGTAAGGCAAAAAAATAAAATTACTAGTATTTTTTTAATAGCAAAACCCTTATTGTATTCACAAGCTGATGTGGAAGTATCATCCTTATGAAGAATTTATGGACATGTTTTATTTATAGAATGCTCTGACAGTTATATCATGCAGAGTACTGAAAAAATGGCAAGGAATTTTTATATTTTATAAAAATGTAGCCCTTAAGACAAAGTCATTATGCCTTTCTAAAATTGATAAAGAACATAATAAACTCTAGCACCTGCTCATTTTCTTAAAGAAACATCAATTTATCTTAATATTATTCAGTTGTACAAGTGAGAAATATGCATGTGGAGGACACAAGACAATCCTAACTGCATTGAACAGATGCTTCATGCTTTAGTGTTTTAAATTATGTATGATGCATGAATGTTTCTTTTCATTAATGTGCAAATTGGAACTGAAATTTTGAACAAGTTTGTGTGTCCTGGATCCCAAGGAATATGGCCAATTAAAATGTGATTTTTTTTTTAATCCATATAAAAACAAACAAGCATTGGATGCTGTTCATTAGGATGTCAGTGCTTTCAGTAGATCACACTTTCCCACACAGCAGATACTTTTAATGTGGCCATTCCTAATTTCTGTCTGAAAGGTTGCTGCCTACTCACTCATAACCTAGGGCAAGATTTAGTTTTCCAGAGCATCAACGTCAAGTTCCCTTCCTTCCTCCAATTTTAAAATCTGAGCCCATTAAAGATCTGTTCCCTTGCAGGAAAAAGAGAAACAGCAACAAACCAAAAAAACCCACAAAGAAATGAAACAAAACCCCCCCACACACACACACTAATTTTGTTAAAATCAGTTCTTCTGAGCAACATTCACAAGGGATGTTAAAATTTCCTCCTCTGGTCTTGAACCCATTTAGGTCAGTGTTAACAGTATCTGTCAGTTACAGATCATTCACACCTGCAGTTGCTATCATGTAGGTAATTAAAAACTAGCAACAAGTCCAATTACTATGAAGTTATCATGCATATTTCCAGCTAATAGAACATTTCAGCATGTAGGCAGACATTTTTTTAAAATGGTTAAATAATTAGTTTGTGAAAGGGAAGACAGTTACCAAAAGCCAGTTCTTATCAACAAGAAAACCTTTAACCCTAGTTTAACATAATTTCACAGCTATTTACCATCGCAAATTTTTGTGAAATTTAGTAGCACCTCCATAACTTCCTAAAACATGTTGAAGGCATGCCTCATGGTGACAGTTCTATTTTCACTGAAACTGTAGTTATGAAATGAGAACTACTAAATAATTGCTGTTTTGTTCAGTGAATATTTTTCTCTTTAGTGGTGAAAGTTCAGTACATACTTACATCTAGTCATGTACTCATTTCTGGAAAATATTTCTGATGTAATGGCTGTTCTCTAGCATAAGTTTTATTCTTAAGTAGATAAAATACAATAATTTCCATTTATATTTATTGCAAGCTGACAATAATTGTTACAATATTTTAGTTGTTACAATATTTAATCTTAAAGGTCTTGCAGAAAAATAATCATTAGAAGCATTTTTTCTTAGCATCAGTAGTCTCCATGACAAACTGTATAATACCAATATGTTTCAGGACTAGAATTCTAATTTGATTATTCCTATGTGACTTTCATAGTCAATACACACTATTTGGCTTTGAGATCTCAAAAGCTTGCTTTCTAAAAGATCAGATTATTCCTTCCTCACAAGAATTTAAGTATACTTTCTATTAGATGAAATTAGAAGAGGAGAATGTATTTCAAAAAGTCTAATATAAATCCCATTAAAATCAATAAAAGAACATCCCATAATTCCATGTGCACTTTATCATGTCTCTGCTCTTCTGTATCTAGGGCTTTTACTCCTCTTGCCACCTTGCACAACACACAACCTTGAGTTACACATCTAGAAGTAATTATGCAATACACAGAAATATTGAACATCCAAAACAGAGATTCCTAAAGGGCAATACACACATTATTTAAATTAAAAGGCAATTCAATGAATTGAGAATGGAAGGGAAAGGCAAGACAATAAAAGCCTTGGATGTTCCAAGCTGATGACTGACCAAGGCATACTGAATGTTGCCAGCTAAGCTGAAGAGTAGGAAATAGACACCAGCAACAAAAAAAATCAGATTTATGTATTGAAGTTGAGTAACAGACATGAATTTGCACGACACCCTTTGCTCAGCATTTGCAGTTATGAATGACTACTTGCACACAGTGGATTAGTGCTGGGGTTTTTCGTACATTGTATTCACTCTGTTTTGCAGTTTGGAAATAGTAATTTAAGCTACTCAGTATGAATCTGTGGTCAAAGGCAGAATGCCAAAATATCTTTTCAGTTTGTCAGTTCAGTATTTATCTGATAGGTTCCAATTTCATAGTAATTATTATATAGGGATTGTATTCAAAACAGTACCTCTGAATAAACAATAAACCACAGCTTTGGTAAGTGAAGGAAAGGATCAAAGCAGGTGTTTGTGTCCAAAGTCTGAAAATCTGGATTTTGCCAGTGAAGATGTCACATTTAAACAGTGTTCCCCATTGGACTTGTTGGTGAAAAGTCACAGACACTGATCTCAAGATTGCAGTGACACGGATAAGGTCCCCGATCCCATTTAAGAAAGTTCTGGCAACTCCTACTTTATTAATCCTTCTCATCTGTTGGCTGTTGGACACTGAAATACTAGGCACAGTCAATTCCTAGAATATTTTCTGTGTACAACCCAGCACAGTCATAGGCACCAAAAGGGTTTTCTAGCAACAAGGAAGATCTTCTTAATTTTAATTTTTTCTATCAATTGTTTACATATTTGCTTAAACAAAATATATGCTGACAGTTATTTAAATATTTGTTTAAATAGAGAAGGACATTTAGAAACCCATCTCATTCAAGAATCCCACTGCTCCAAGAATTTCATTTTTCTTCCTATGATTTTTCTTGGCTTGTGTGTGAATATGGGAGATGATAAAGGATTTTATCTGTGAATTCATAAAATCACTGAGCTGGTGTCAGCCAGGATAAAGTTAATTTCCTTCACAGTGGCTGACATGGGGCTATGTTTTGGATTTCTGCTGAGCACAAACTATTTTTATGAACTATACCTTCCAGAAAAAAAATTCTGGCCTAGAAAAGGTTTTTTTAAGAGACAGACATTTTGTACAGGAAAACAATTTTCTGTACTAAAATTCAGCAGATCTTTTCCGTTTTCAACACAATTTACTTCATTTTTGGAATATACTCAATCTGAGCATTCATGCATGCTGGAAATGAAGATGGCAGGGAGGAGAGCAGGCTGAAGCACTGCACAGTATGCATTATCTAAGAGAGTATACAGAACTCACACTCACTTTGTGTAATCAGTGGTCCAGGATGTCCTGAAAAAGTCATGTAAATACATGTGGACAAAAAACAGGCACTTTAAAAATACAGTTATGAAAATGTGAAATTAGAAATAAGGCAGCAGGCTTATGGGCTTTGACTTGTCATACACAAAAGCTGCAGCCAGCTAAGACTAAACCATGTCATGTTGAAGCTTCCTGTGAAAATAGCACCTATGTTTGCTCTAATTTTTTTCACTAGTTGATAGACATTCCATACAAAGGAACAAAGGTATAAATTTATTGAATAGTAACAACATTTATTTAGGATGCAGGACTATACATTAACAAATTTTGATAGCAAAGGTAAGCAAAATGTCTTCTTAGGCATTTCATTGAAGACTGCAATAAGAAAATACTATACAAGTTTTTCTTCAAAAATACTGAAAAATGGAGCTTGAAACATTGAATTGGACTTGAACCTGTGACTCCTATATCCAATGCAAACATCCTAAAAATTGAGAAGCTGGGAAGATTCGAGTTTTGAAAATATATTTTGCTTTCTGTGTAGTGATCCTGTTACTACTTTTCTACAAAGCTGACTGGAGTAGTCCAAGCAAGTAAGAAGGAAGTCTGTGCTTAATCTGCAGTTCCCAATGAAACTTGTAGTGCATTGGGTCCTTCACCTCTTATTGATGTTAATGCCCTCATTAGGTGTGCAGTGAACATGATGGAGAGCACTGAGGGTCTCCAGTTCCAGACATTTTATGCATCTCAAATGCTGGGCAGAACCTGAATAAGAGTTCTTAAGATCTAAATTTTAAAACTGATTGGAAATTAAAACATTCATTCACAAAGTATTTTGGGACCTAACAACCCATGTATTTCAATGGGACTGAGTCACTCTGTATTTCAGGCATATTCTTCAGATTCTTTTGCATTAAGGTAGCTAAATATTTGGGAAAGGAACACCCACTGCTTAACCTTGCCCTCTTCACTGAGTCTTTATTTCTGGCTATTGCTAAGTAGGCCTGAGGCTAGATGGCTCTTTAAACCAACCTTATATATATTTTCTCCAGGGATTTGCATTAATTCTATTAAATACTAGCATCTACATATTAATCTACAATTTAGTGTTCTGTAGTTTTTTACTAGTACATCATCTTTGAACTAATAAATCAATATTTTAATAGATTTTAATATATATACCTAATCTCCAAAATCTGAGCAAATTTACAAGAAATTACTATGGTTCATTTATAAAAGGAACATTTATGCAGGGCACTCAGCTATTGTTTTTCAGCACAGCTCCTCAGAAAGCACACTTTTGATAATAACTCCTTTAAAGCTTTTATATATTTACATTGGTGTCACGAGATTTTAGGGTTACGAAACGTAAAAAGAGTGTAGAAAATGTTTGGGGAGGAGATTCTAACACACAGATTCCCCAAATACTGAAAGAAGCTGCTGTGGAAAGATGAAATAAGAAAACCATGCAGTGAAAACATCTGGCCTAACTGTAAGGAAGAACTCTGAAAAATTACCTGAAGGACTTCTGTGCTGGCTTACAGACTTGCAGTTAAAGTATAGACTGTGATGAAATACACACACAAAGAAATTTTACTCAAAACTCTCTGCAGAAAACATAGCATGTTAAAATAAAATAGGTAAGTTATTAATCTTTTTTTTGTTTTAATGAGTATCACTTCAAAGAGAAAAAATATCTCTCATGTCCAGTGCATTGATCCTACAACTCTGCAGACCATAGCCAAATGTACAAATCTGGCAAAGACATTCAATTCAAGTATATCATAAATATGCAATCTATTATTTGCAAATGAACTTTGTCATAAGTTCATGTTGAGACAGCCTTCAAAGATGACTAGAAACTTACTTTAGGTTTGAGGTAATTTTAGTTCAAGGTGATACATTTGAGATAATTTGCTTTATCTCCTTGTAACATGCATTTTTTTCTCCAGAACATGCTAATGGTGCTATAATTTTAATTCTGCAGGTGTTCAAATTTACCTCTATGTAAAGGGTTCAGCAAAAGAATAATTCACATTTAAGTTTTATGTGTTATGTGTTTATGTTTAAAAGGTTTTCGTGTTATTTCTCAGAATACAATTCTCAGTTACAATATTCAGCACTTTTTCTGTGTGTTCTGGTTAGTGTTTATATTCATAATTGCTATTGGCATTTGCAGTAATTATAATACTCATTAAAAGAAGGGCTACTTAGCATTTAACATAAAATTGTGGTTTTAAGTATTTTTTTTCTTTTTAGGAGTCCTATACCCTTGGAATGACATTCTTCTTTTTTATTCTGGTATGCAACAGAACTGTGCTCTTCACAAGGTTATGCTTCCCTCTTTTTCTATGTTTTGATTTCTTCAACAAGCCTCCTTGCAGAATACCACACAGTGGAAGTGTTAGACTGAGATTTGACATGTGGCATCACATAATAAGTGTCTTCATGAGCATCAGGCACTTGAAAGCTGTATCCTCCTAGAAATGTTGAGTTTTATCACAAGAACAATTATCTGCAACATGGCAACTTGGACGTGGTTACATGACCTAAAGCTTACTCTCTTAAAGATTACCTTCTACTGTGTTTCATCAAAATCAAGTTTTACAAAAAAAGTAATCAGTAGAAACGAGCTAAAATACGCAAGTATGAAATTCATGCATGTGAAGAGAAGGAAAAGGAGTATTTCAGCTACAGCTCGGCTTATGCATGTCAGTGAGGTTAACTGAACACTGTTGTGGTTATAGCTAAGACAAAGTTAATTTTTGCAGTCGGTGGGATCAAGAGTGGCTAAGGCCCAGACGTTATTCTATATCATCTCACATCATTACTAGGGGCAGCGGAAAAGGGAATCTTCACTTCCAAGGAGAAGGGGTTCCTTCCCGTCAAGCAAGCATAGCAGACAAGCAGTGGGGTAACGCTTTTTTAGGTGGTATGGCTGCGGCTGGGTCAAGCGCCACAGGCTCTATTTTGTACAATTTTGTTATTAATATTGTTGCTGTTGTTGTTTGTTTTCTTATCTCAATGTCTCCAGTAAATTGTTTTATTGCAACCTGTGATCTCTGTCTTTTGTGCCTCCAATTCTCCTCTCCAATCCACTGCAGCAGAGAGGGGAAGAGAAAGGGAGGGCGGGGAGCAAGCGGCATTTGATTTGGAAAGTCTTGGTGGGAGCACTGAATCGGTGAAACCATTCCTAAACCACAACAAATGTAAAAGTCAGAAAGTCATTTCTGAATTAAGGAACCCAGAAGGCAAAGATTTAATTAAAATAACTTCTACATCTGTGCCATATTTCAGTATGGAAAGTCTTTAACCTAATAGTATTCAAATCTTTTTTTGATTCAAATTTTTACTGAGTTTTCATGTCTCATCTTTGATCAGCACAGACTTCAGTTTATCTGCTAGGTAGGTAGAACTATATCATGAGACAGAATGAAACATACAGTATCAGAAAAAAGATTTATTACTATGATCCCAGAGAAGGCATAATTTGCATATGAAAGGAAAAAATAAGGCAAGTTTTACGTTCCTTACTGTTTGTTTTCTTTTTGAATGCCCAGAGAGAGTTGATTTTCAGAAGATCTTTACCATTTATGTTCGTTGTAATCTGACTGTGTAAATAGTAAGGTAGCTGAGACAAAGAAGGCAAAAAACAGCCATGTTACTTGAGTAAGAGAAGAGCCATTTATTAACTGTAACATCACACTTCAAGGGAATCTTTGTTTATATGAAAGACTTAAACCTACACAATGTGTGTAACAAAACAGTTTCAATATAGAAGTGGGATACATCCTTGAAGGACATAGGAAAAAGCACAATGAAGAAAATATAGAGCAGGAAGTGTGCCAGGTGTGGCCGTTCAAATCCAGCTGAAAGGGAAGGTATCATTTTCTCATAACAATGCAGAACTTCCTGATGAAAGTAAAAGTAAAGATACAGCCAAGACATCATCAGCCAGCTATACAAACCAAGATTTTTTTGGCTTAACTCACGCCTTGCTTTAACTCAAGCACTATTTGGCGCATCAGGGAATAATGGTGACAGCTGCAATGGCAACACTTAGAAAGTTGGAACTTAAGAAAAAGCCATGGCATCCCATCAAGGAAGATATAAAGGAGCACGTAAAGTGACTCTGTACCATGAACAGACACCATACTTGCTCCCCTCGGTACAAAGAAATATTCCTGGACATCTCTGTATTACTTTACTTGTATAGCAAAATGAGATGGACAGTGGACCAGACTTTTTCTGTGTATTAGAGAATTTTACCCTCATTATAATGTTCTGGAAGAAATAAACGCCATTAAAAGAAAAACGTGGGCATGCAGCCTTACTTTCAAGAATGATTGTTTCTGCAGCGCTAACTTTCTGCTTATTTTCAATCAGCTTACACAGACAACAATAGTGGCAATAGCATGCCATGGAAGTTAAACTGTGACCCAATGCAAAAAGAAGAATGAAACACAAGCATGTTTAACCAGCTGAGAAGAAGGAAAGCTAATGCTTAAAACATCTTGTGAATAACTAGAAAATTATATACAGGTATATCTTACAACACTGATCCTAATAACTGATTCACTGAGATACCAGGTCACTAAGGGAACTTGGGGCAAAGGTCAAGAAAAGATAATTAGGAAGACGGAGAGTATTGGCAAAAATGTGTCCCTGACTCAATAAGTGCAGAATCAGGCCAGGCTGGAGAGCGAACTGGAGCCTGACAATATGAAGAAAAGGCTACCCTGAAACAAAAGACTTTCAACATTACAGGTCAGAGTTAAAAAAAAAAACAAAACAAAACAAAAAAAACTTGGATTTACAGTGATTGCCAACACAGTATCTTGACAATAGACGGAAGAAATGCAATGGATTCTACGATCTTGCAAGAGTTTGCAAATCCTCAAAGAGTGTGTGAAGCAGGGATTATGAAAATAGGTTATGCTTTGAGTGCACTTAGCAAGCATAAGCCAAAGGGACTGTGAATGTACTTATAAATCATTAGGGATTTCCGTAGGAATCCTTGCAGAAGGTTAATAATACAGTGTGCTTAACATCACTCTTGTTGTTTTACGGTGTAAGCAATATTTCCTTTAATAATTTTAATGTGACTTTTAAGAAGGCTGAATCCAATTAAAAAGCATGTATTTAATGGCCTGTCTTTCTCTCATACTAAGCAAAAGAAACAGAATTTGAAATGTTCTTTAGAAACTCAAGAAATCAATAAAATAAACCAAAAGAAAGATAAAAACAAAACTATTAGCACAATACAGGAGAAAAATCACATACAAAGATAGTAAAACTGAAATATTTTGTATGACATAAGTACTGAAAAAAGACTGAGGAAGGATGTGGAAAATTGCTCCTAGAATCTGCATCACCTGCATAGTGACTTAGGGCAAGAGTCATTTTAGTGGGATTTGACAGAGGTGTAAAATGTAAGATGCAGATGGTAATTATTCTGCTCTACTTGGCACTGGTGAGATTTCACTTGGAATGCTGCTTTTTTGGTCACTGAACTATGAGAAAAAATGTAGACAAAATTGGAATCCAGAATGTGGTGGCAGAAATATTTAGAAGCTTTGAAAATTATCCACAAAGCAAACACAAACCCAAAAAACTGCCTTAATTTGGTCTTGAAAGGATTGATAAAAACAGATAACAGCCTTCAGATATTTTAAAGGAAGTATGTCCTTGTCCACAGGGAGTATACAGGGAATAGCATGCCTAAATGACAAGGTGTTCTTATTGTATATGTCTGAAAATGTTTTCACCTGGGTCAAAAATATTTTGGTCTGTGGATAAGATATTTGGTAGGACAATAAAAGAACTTGTGATTCTGCATGTCTATGACTACACATATATATATATATCAGTTCTAATGAGAGGCTTGAAATTCAAAGTGAGTGAAGGTTCAAAAGGATCAATGTGTATCTCCAACGGTGTTTCTCCAGGCTATATCAATATTTCACTTCCATTGCTAGTAAGGCTGAAACAGTGTGAACTAATTACTATAAAGTGATATTGACATGAAAGTTAGTCTGGTCTTATCTGCTAACCTATGGCAAGAATATTTTGCTTTTTTTTTGTAATTGTAATAAAACAAGAGATTCCTATATAAATTCCAGCGCTATTCGCCATCACAACATCTTTGAACTTCTTTCTTAGCTGCTTAATTGTAACTAAAATTCCAAGATTTTGCAAATGGTTTTCAAAACCAGTCATTCTGCGATTCATTACACTAATGAAAGTGACAGTGAAATATTTGCTTCAGCTTTTTACATGACTGTAGAGTGCCAATATTTTTCAGCCACAATGTTTGAAAGGTTTTAGATGTGTCAAAGCAGTTTCAAAGCTCTTTTCTCTTTCAACATGGAGCTGAAGCTTATGCATAAAACCAATTTTTTTCCAGCTGTATTATAAACCATTGCACATTTTTCTTGCTCTACTAGATCAAGTTTATTAAGTCACAAGAAAACACCAGAGATACAAGTAACCTGTTAAGTGGGGTTTCACTTTTATATGATGTTTTAATAAAACATTCAAATGATAGTTTTAATAAAAGTTCAGGAAAGTGACTTGCATTTCTGAACACTTCAGAAAAATTGACAAGTATTTTTGATAGCCAGCTCTTATTAGAATGAAAAACAAACCACCATGTTCACAATCCAGATCATCACAGAAAGTTGAAAATACATGTGACTTCACTGTCAAGCTTTGATAAGGCAAATTTCTTTTCACGGCAGCATTCAAAACACTTTTTATATAGCCTGTTGTTTTCTGGTTGCCTGTGGGTGGGTTTGTTTGTGAATACTCCAAAGATCTTAGGAAATATTAGAGACCATATTTTAATACAGAAAGTCTTCTTTTCACTGACTGCTCCTAGTCCATATAATTTTTCTGTACAAAAATTATCCACATTATATATAAATATGCCTGTATCTGTAGGACAAGGGTGAAAAAACAAACAACTTCCAGTGGTTCACATTCTAATTCTTATTTAAAATAACGTAGAAAATTATTGGCAGTTAAACCTCTCTAGTGTCATCTAGCTGCAAAGTTAAGTAGAGGTTATTTTAACAGTAACCAAAGTCAATATGTTTTTGGCTAGGCCTTGAAAATATTTTCTATTTGTATTATTTGCAAGAGCTATTAATTTAGCTTGCTTGATACAGTTCTTTATCCACCACTGGAATTTCCTCTTTTCTCCTGCAAGGTAGTTTCTGGTCTCCTGTGCTTTTGTGATTTTTTTCTAATATTCATAATTTGGTGGCTCACACAAAGAGATTACTTGAGCACATCTGTATTCACAGGAGCAGCTGAATGGAAAATTTTATTTCTTGTTTTCATTTTTTCCAGCTAATTTATGCTTGAAGGAATTTTCCCTATTGACTTTGAAATGAAGGTGCCTTCTTTCAAGGTGGTGTCAAAGATTAAATGGTTTCATTTTTCCATTAGCAAATACTTTGCAACACAGCTTTGAAATTATTGTTCATCAGTTGACACAGTCTAAGTAAAGCCCATTTAAACATAATTTGGTCTATATGGGCTAGTTTTCTTTTAGGGTTCTCATACCATTCATCCTTTTGCTTTTAATGATAATAGAATTTGAAACATTATTTCAGGTCTTTTTCTTCTTCTGAATAGTACTTACAGCTAAGAGTTCATTGCTGAAAGATAGTAAAAGTGATTTTTTTTCCTTCACTGTTCCTTTCTTTAGGCGCTGGCTCACTGTTAGTCACAAGATGCACAAACACAGGTTTTGGCAGCTAAGCTACTGGACATGACTTAAAGTTGACAGCCTTGTTATAATAACAGGAAATTTATAATTATATATTGGAATACAAAGAATTATGTCCATTGCTCTGACGTTATTGGTGCCAGACCAATAAAAAAAGAAACAGCTGAAGGTGTAGAAAACCATGGCTATGGACTCTTCAGTACTAAGCAATTCCTTAACTGTACCTCAAACCTGAAGCAAAGTAGTGGTCTAGGCTCAGAGCTGTGGCAACTGTATGATAAAATAAGGAACATCTTCTCTTATCATTAGTGGAATTGAGCTGTTCCACTGACTTTCCTCTCATTTATCCCAGCAGTCCTCTTTTTCTTAAACCAAAAATTAACAACTTTTTGGACATCTTCTTCTGAACCACAGAGGTGCATAAAGGGTCATTTTTAAAATTGCAGGACATACTTATACAAACTTAGATGTGATTGAACAGCAGAAGTATAGATCACCTTGTACTTGTAGATCTGTGTTTCAGATACTTAAATTTTTCTTGATCTTCCACAGATTCATAAGAAATAGCCCATGGATTCTCTAGATTAGTTAACAACAATTTGAAAACTACAGGACTGTATGAACCTTTAAAGTACCCTCCATGTTTACTGTTTTATAACTCTATTTTTAATGTTCCCCTAACTTAGTTTTACTGGAGGATGTTATAGCAAAAAAACGTGACTGCCTGCAATTCAAAACTGGTTTTGCATTATATGACAGGTTTAATATAGTAATGTTTAAGAATAAGCTGTAGATTACTCCACATGACTTCAAATAATATGCCATGAAGTCTGGGCTTAGAGATATAACCTACACAGTATAGGCTACTGGTAATCTGTGTCAAAATAATAAACATATATTGAAAGCCTGCAGGGTGAAGTAGTAAAGTAGGTGGTGTCTTTACCTTGCAGGAAGAGTACCAAAGAATCACTGATTGACACCTACAGATATTTTATTTAACAGACTTTAGAGATCAAGAATACCTGTAATGTGAGAATTGTGTTAGCTGGACTGGAAATCTACAGATGTTTAAAAACACAACTGAAGACAAACAGAAGTGTTATTATAATGTGGAGTGCCAGAAGCTACCACACACATGATTTATAGTCAGTATGAGGCACAACATCAGTATTGCCATACGAAGTTGCCCAGCTGCCTTATGAAATGGCTACCAAAAAAGCACATAGTAAGGAGAAACAAAGGGTGCTGAGTGGCTGTATTGTGTGCCACTCATTTTTATTGGGCTTTATCTTTTGCTCCCTTTTATTATTATGATCTTTTTAAAAACTTTTTTCAATTGTTAAACTGTTCTTATCTCAACCCATGAGTTTCACTTTTTTTTTTTTTGCCTGATTCTCCATCCTGGCTCAACCGAGTGGGGAATAAGCAAGCAAGGCAGCTGCATGGTACTTAGGTGCCAGTTGGGGTTAAGCCACAGCAGTGCTTCAGTTTCCAAGAAGAAAAAAAAAGTCTCTGGGTAATGGCAATATCACATCTGTTGTCATTTATTCTTATAGCAATCCATAAAAATAATACACTTTGCATTATGCAAGTGGCTTTTATACTCCAATATAGCAAAAATCCATTAAATATTTCTATGATTACTATATATTACGCAAATCATAGCTACACGGTCAATTACATAGTTTCTTCCATGGAAGAAACTCTTATAGGGGACTAACGCTTTCTTCTGCAGTCCTAATACACAGATTGGCAAAATACTGTTAAAAAATTCAATAATTACTATTTGTAGAAAATAAGCTCTGATTTCTTAGGACTTCTCAGTACAAAAAACCATTTGAACAATTTTATGACCAAATTATGTGTGAAACTCTCATTGCAAGCATCAACCTATGTGAAATCCCGGGCACCATATCTATGTGTGTATATATATATATGTATGTTTACATATACATGCATACATATAAACATAGCTGACAAAACTATGTGTCTATATATATACTATTCATGTGTACCATTTTTATACCTAAATTCATAATTTTTTAATTTGTCAGTTTAATAAGAAACAATAAAGGAATTAAATTATTTCTGTCTGAAATGTCTAACTTCTTTCTCTATGCCATGCAATGTACAGACATTGATTCCACTATGTCTGTGGCACCCAGAATATTTCCCATTCACTGCAAAATAGCCATCCTTATAATTAAAAAAAAAAAATCAAGGTCAAGCACAAGCTGGAATCTATCAAGTTCTAAGATAGTTATACTTGCATGGTGGCAACTTAGAGAATTCTTACTCACTTCAGTAGTTTAAGAAACATCATATACCATGGAGAATAATAGGTATGTCCCATCTCTGAGAAAGAATCATAGTGAAGAAAGCATCTTAAATTTCATAGGTTAGGACATTTGAGGAGTAATGGAGAACAGGGAATGGCAGGAAGATGGAATTTTGTCACTGAGTTAACCAAAACACAATGGAATTCTTATTTTCTTGGGACTCATCCCTTATCACTTCAGGTCTGCGCTCTGCTATGCTTCATACTGTATCTGCTTCTCAAGGCCTCTGCTATCATACAAGGCATATATTTCTGTAGGCTGCATCAATATTTTACAGTCATAAATATCCAATTTTATATAAAATAACTACTTTGTCTTTACAAAACTATGGTTGGACCATAAAAAGAGAAATAAAAGTAAAATAAATTAGCTGTGGACATTGTCAATTAGAGAAATTGCTTTCACGGAGAAATCAAGTAAAACAAAGCTACTGGAAGGTCAAGAAAAGTTCAGACAGAACAAGCCTGACAAGTCTCGGTCCTGAGGCTCTCAAATATCAGTAAAAAGATTATGGTCTGTTTCTAGGAATGGCAATATGGCCCTGGATTCTGCAACACAGAATTTTGTTCTACTCTCTGCTTGTTTATTTCTGTTTCTACCCATTTGCCAAGTCTGTTTTATCTGATCCTCTTTCTCATGAATCATACATTGAGTAGGGGTAGCAATTTGCAGAAAGAATGTCATAGTGTACAAATATTTGTTTTTATCAACAAAGCTTATGGGTGTAACAATGTCAATCCAACATTCATTATGTTTGGTAGCACACTTTTAAAGCTATGTGCCATATGTTCCCTTCCATTAAAAGACGGGGAAATTCCACTAATCCAATGCAAATCAGAGTAGGGTATAATCACAGCAGCCTGCAAAAGTGAGCAAGTGACACCAGGTGAGAAGTGATTGCCATGAGTATGTTGTAGCTGTACCAGTATTCATCCCATGGTAATAGCTCCTGGTGGATTGTCTAAAGAAGAAAATGTGAATAGCTGGAGAAGGAAAAAGGCATAAAATAATCTTAGGAGACCAAAGTCTGTTATGCTAGTTTTACTGCCAGTGTTGGAAAGACAGGGAAGGGTAGAAATTCAGAGCGTTTTCAGAGATTAAGCAAACAATACAGGAATTTCTTTTGTTTATTTCCTTGTAACTCATTTCTTGAATACTTTTCCTGCTATGAGATCCTTCAGCTGTAGATCTACAGTGGGATTCTGAGACGATTCACCACAACAGTTCTTAGTCTGGACTCAAATTATACAAAAGTTCAATTTTCCTTTGAAGTACAGAAATTTGCGTGTGCTTTCACTGAAATTTTCTTGAAACCAATAAAACACATTTTCCAAGTAAAAGTACACTTTATTAGAAGTCTGAGGTGCTAACTTCATAAACTAGATAATTAGAGGGTATTCCTAATATACAATTTTAGTATATTTACTTTAGTTTCATTTTCTTCTTTTTTTTTTTTTTTGTGGCCGTTGAGAAGGTCATTCCTCTCTATCATGTTTTCCATTTCCATTTTGCAGCCATACCTTGTCTCATGTTTGTCTTATCTAGACTCAACAAATGAAATTCTTCCTTTGATTCTTATAAATCCAAGTTTCTTTTCACACTGCCTACACTACTGCAGGCTATTGTTTTGTGTTATTGCATTTGTAATATCTTAAATTAAATGGCATTCTAAAAAAAGTATCATTTACACTTAAAACAACAAAATAATATCTTCCTGATATCTTATATAAGATTGCGTCTCTCCAAAATATTTAATATTGTGAAGAATATGTGTAAATTCACAGGAAAACCTGCTCAGTTAATATGGTTTAAATCAAATTTACAGGTCTGTCTGTTCCTATGTGCTGAAAGACAAGCTTATGGGGAAGCAGGACAGCCTGGCTGAACAGAAATTTAACAGGAACTCAGCTTAAAAAATAGGAGAGTTTATGACCTATGATGGAAGAGGCAGGATGACTCAGGAGAACTCAGGAGGACTTACATGGATGCTGTGAGGTTGTGCAGGGAAAAATCTACAAGGGTGAAAGCCCAAATAGAATTTAATCTGGCTACTGCTATAAAAGATATTAAAAATGCTACTGTAAACAACATTCACAACAGAAAGGGGGGCTCAGGACAATCTCCATACTTTATGGAGTGGGGGAGGAAGCATTGTGACAGACGAGGAAAAGGCTGAGGTACTCAATGCCTTCTTTGCTTCAGTCTTTTGTCATCAAGGTACCCAGCACTATGAGCTGGAAGACAGGGAGAGGGAGCAGGATGAAGCCCCCATAATCTAGGAGGGAGTGGTCAGTGACCTGCTACACCACTTAGACATACACAAGTCCATAGGGCCTGACGGGATGCAGCAAGGGTACTAAGGAACTGGTGCCCATTCTCAGAGTCACTTCCAATGGCCAGAAGGAGAATGAAGGGCCTGTCAGCATCATCCTCAGTGCTGGGGAAAGTCATGGAGCAGAACCCCTTGAATGCCATCACATAACACATGCAGGACAACCAGGGCGTCAGGCCCAGCCAGCATGGGTTCAGGAAAGGCAGGTTCTCCTTGACCAACCTGATCAGCTTCTATGACAAAGTGACCCACTTAGCAGACAAGGGAAAGGCTGTGGATATTGTCTACCTGGACTTTGGTAATGCCTTTGACACTGTTTGCCATAGCATTCTCCTGGAGAAACTGGCTGGTCATGGCTTGGACAGGTGCACTGGCTAAAAAACTGTCTGGATGTCCAGGCCCAGAGGGTGGTGGTGAATGGAGTTAAATCCAGTTGATGGCCAGTTGCTAGTGGTGTTCCCCAGGGATCAGTATTGGGTCCAGTTGTGCCTAATGTCTTTATCAATGATATGGATGAGGGGATTGAGTGTACCCTCAGAGCTGGCAGATGACACCAAGTTGGGTGGAATTGTTGATCTGCTGGAGAGTCAGCAGGTTCTACACAGGGATCTGGACAGGCTGGGTCAGTGGGCTGAGGCCAAGTGCATGAGCTTCAACACAGCAAAGTGCCAGTCCTGCACTTTGGTGACAAAACCTCCAGGCATCTCTACAGGCAGAGTGGCCGAAAGCTGATTGGCAGAAAAGGACCTGGGGGTGCTGGCTGTCAGACGGCTGAACCTGAGCAGAGGCTGTGATGACCCCAAGAGACTCTGACAGCACCAAAATGTGTTCTTAATGCTGCTTTGTTTTTCATCCTCTCTCCTGAAACTACTAAGCATTTTTCTGCTTGTGTTTGGTTTCTTTTTGAATTTTCTTAGCGGATTCCTTCATTATTTATAAAGTTCCCTGATAACCCCTTGTTAGTGTATCCTTGTATCATAGTGATCTATAGCTTCTTTATTAGCATATTCACTTCTGGCAAACAGCATAAGAACAGAATGCTTTGGCTGTAGTATACAAACTCAATGTGTACATTTGCATTCCCATTGAATCATCTCTTGTTTTCCAGGACACTTTACTTAGGGAGGATGTGCCAGCAGCATGAATATGAGATGCTGTTCCATAGGTGGCTCATGGTCATTTTCAGGCCTGTTTTTCTCCAACTCATACTTTTCCTTTTATTTCTTTTGAAATATTGCTCTTTTTAGTACTGTTATTTTTTTTTGTTTTAATTTTAAACCAGCCTTTTAGTTTGTCAAGATCATTGTGCAGTTTGATCCGACCCTGTTTCTTGCCTTAGTATATGAAGTGACACAGCTAGCTCAGTGTCATCCACAAATTTTATACAGAGGCTCCAAAGTGCCCTCTCTTAAATGCCCAATGCATTTAATCAGGAAATGTTGAAAAAGAAACAATTTTTCAACCAAATGTGTGTCGTTCTCCAATCAGCTTTACTTCTAGCTCTTATTTCCATAGTTTCAGGCAATTAACAGATAATTTTGTATCCAGTTTCTGTATTTGCATCCGTGCAGTTTTTCACAGAACTCTTTTATTTAATACATTAATTTGCTTCAATGCTATTTTTGCAAACAACGTATAAAAGAATTTTTACTGAAATAACTGACTGATTATAAAGTGCATATTTTGTTTGGCCTCTAACTGTATCAGTGTATAAATTAGAACCGCCTTTTTCACTAGCAGAAGATCTTATTACTTCTCTAATATTTTTCCATAAATCAGTATGTGCAGTTGATGCTGATATGAAAGTAGAGATTGAGTCTCATTAATGGTCTGCTAAGAAATACTGAAAGAGTTTAATTATTTTTGCTTAGGTTCCCTGAATAATAAAATCTCTCCAGATCATATTTCTCTTAAAAATTTCAAACTCTGAGAAGTGAACCTGTTGTAATTTTTAGCCCTAATTAAAAATTGGGGGATGTTTTAGTGTGTTCCTGATTCAGATAATTTTTTTTTAGTTACAAAATGGAATTAATTTTTCTTTTTTGCTTACATGAATGTGGAAAGCTATAAAATACTTGAGTAAATATAAAAAGGGTTACTGATACTATAAAAGTAGCATCAGTATTGTGTTATCATTCAAACTATCATTTGTTATTCTGATGTTCAAATTCCATAATAAGAATGGACTTGAACAATAAATTGAAGATTTTACTAATCATCTGTTACCCACATTATGAACTAGATATAAATCTTCATAATGTTTTTTAAAATAAGACTTTTCAAACTTACATAAATAAAAAATAATAACTTATTATAATGTATTTCACTTGTAGCTGAATGCAGTACAGAAAAAAAGAGATGAAGACATAGCCAATCACGTGAGACTAGAAAAATGATAGTCCAAAATTGAGATAGCAATTTCCTGGATCAAACTAAATACTGATTTATATAGTCACACCTTCATATCTCTAACTGGCATTTCATTTGCTTCAGTGGAATATGGATACAATTACTATTCATATAAAAATATAAATAGTAGAGTACATCAGGCTAGTTTTACAAAAAATGCTGTATATAATTTAATATTTAAGTTTATCTGTCTTTGCAATCATATTTTGTTAATGTCTGTATTTATATACTTTATAATTGTTTCTTTGTATAGCTTTCATTCTTAAATATCAGGTACAGTATTGAGAAGAATGGCACAAAAGAAGATAAGTAAACCAAGTTTGCATTAGAAGTCATGTAAGAACAAGAGGTGAATGATAAGTTATTATATCCCACGAATTAATCCAGATGAGTAGCAAAAATTTGTAATGAAATTTCCCATTAAAAGCATTTATTATCTGAGATTTTGAGAAACCAGATGATGTTAAGAAACTTTTTTAGTTTAACTTAATTTCTTATTTATTCTGATATTTTATGTGTCATTGTTAACTATTTCATCTCCAAGAAATTTCAACCTGTAGAAGGATTGTACTTGGAGTTGTGATTTTCACCTAATATATAGAAAACATTATATTTAATGCAAGTTTAGTTGAACTGAAATTGTGTAAGGGCAGGAAGAGTCAGAAATATTGCCACTGAATGAATATGACAGAGTCATCCACTGAGATACTTCACTTGTGTAAAAGAGTTTACAGCCACCATTCAGTATATAAACTGGGGGAGTTACCCCTAAGGTGGGATAATTGTGGTTCGGGGATGGGTTTGGCATTGGTCAGCAAGTGGTGAGCAACTGTACTGTGTATGACTTGTTTTTCTTGGGTTTTGCCTTTCTCCTTCTCCTTCTCCTTCTCCTTCTCCTTCTCCTTCTCCTTCTCCTTCTCCTTCTCCTTCTTCTTCTCTTTTAATTTGTTCCAGTTATTAAACTCTGCTTATCTCAATGCACAAGTTTTACTTTTTATTCTCCTCCCAATCCCATGGGGGTGCTAGGTAAGCAAGCAAGCAGATGCATGCTGCTAAGTTGCCCGCTGAGCTTAGACCACAACAGGAACCTAGTTTCTAAAGTACTCAAATACTCAAATCAGTCTACTCATAATTTCTTTTGATATTTCTTATCAATTTGGAAAAGGAAACTGATTTATGACCTTTTCCCATTCAACACATTTTACTTTTGGATTGTAGAAACAAAAGACAACCTCTACTTGCTTTTGTCTTCAACTAACCATGCCTCCCAAATTGCTTAACATTTATCTCCTTCTGGTATTGCATGAGAAAAATTAGATTCTTCGAAAGTAGTTGTTTTAAAGAACCACACACATTGTTTCAGAGAGTGACATAAGGAAGAGGTGCAGAAAAGGCATAAGTTTAGGAATGTTGTTTAGGCCATGCTACAATGAAATAAGACTATCTTGTTTTGTAAATAAACCTAAAGCTTTTAAAAAAGTAGGTGCTTCAAAAGATAAATGGCGCTTCCAATTTAATGTTGAAACTGTGTTAAGAACATCAGATTGACATTAAGATCATTGTTTTTGAAAGTGCCTCTTATTGTATTGTAAATGAGAACTAAAAAATTCTATCCTCCTTTCAGAAATGAAGAATTTTTCCTAAACTCGGTGAGCTGAGACTTGAGTGTGTCACTGCCCTTGGTGAGAATATGACTGGAAATATTGTTTGAAAGGGAAGAGGAAATCAGTCCTTACTGACAAAGAGAAAGTGTTGACATTTATCAGAACTTTGACTGAGAGGGTAAACTTTTGGAGACTTTTATTAAGCACATTATTTTCACTAGTTCCAGATTATGTTGTCCTCATCAAACTTATTGTAAATAGATAATTTTCTTCTTTCAGAGGAAGCTGGAAAAACTCTTCAAACTTTCTCCCTTTCCCTTAATTTAGTTTTGCATGTGCTTAACAGATAGCATATGCAGCAGAGAGCAAGAGACTGAAGAAAAATCAGGGAACAGCAATTTTATTTCTGTTTCAATGAGAAATGTCGAGAATTTTTCCTGCATTTTTTTTCATCTTGAAATACATACTAAATCATTAATTTTACATTCTTGTTTCTTTATGGCAAATTACCCAATGGTGCAACAGACTACAAATTGCACTATGTATTTGCAACACATACCAAATGTTACTAAACTGAGAATTAGATTGAGAACAATAACCTGAGATGTAGGTCATTGCAAAGAGAGAAAATGTGAGAACTCAGCCTTTGATTTCCCATTTACCCCATAAAATAATGTTTAAAAATTGGCTGAATATATTTATCTGGAACAAATTTTCTAACATGTGTACGAAAGAGGGTGGAGGAAACAAAACAAAAAAAAATTATTAACTGTGCATTTTCAAAATTAGCCCAAAGCTTGGTATTGAGCAGGTTTTGGCTTAACCTTTCAGGGACCCTCCAAATTATATTGGATATTACTGCAATAGTCTTCAAATGATAACAAGTGATTGCAGTCAAACATTTTCAGTGGTTAGTGGCCTGGGATCTGGTTTGGGGCTTTTTGTTTAATCTCAAGTAGAAACAGAGTAATCAACATCTGAACATATTTTTTTTTTTTGTGAACTGTTTTAAGAATACCTATGTTGCATTGATAATCCTCCTATGAATAAACATAATGAAAACAACAAGGGATCTTGCAAATAGGATTCATATTAGACATTTTGGACTATATTGAATGTTAACTAATTTTATGTCTCACCGTAATACTTTGGTAGGACTTGAGTGACTTATGGTTGATTTTAAATTGTTCTTTGTGCTATGGGCACTGTTCTGTCAAGTGATTATAATTTTTTTTTTCTAAAACCTCGGCAACACTTAGCAAATGTTAAGCATCTGAAGAGGAAGTAGAAAAAACTTAGTGCAGGAATGACCAGGAATAATTGGGTAAATTTGACATACCACTGCAGAATAATTTCTCAGGAAAAGCACCCTGAGAAAAATTGTCCTGTCAAGGTACTTATTTTCCTGCTTCTACTCATACACCTGAAAATTCAGTTCCTTGGCATCTTGAAAAGCTTGAAGTACTGTTTAATATTTTTTTGTTCCTCACATCTCTTCACTCATTCCTTTCCAACTGCTCTGAAGTGTATGACGTGGCTTGCAGCACCCTCGTTGCAATTTATGCTAAATTCCAAAATTTACACATCTGTTCATAGGTACCCAATGAGGTATTTTTCTCCTATTCATCTGTCTGTCCACCACATCGCATATGTGATTGTATATTTCCCTTTTATGCACAGTCTCTGTGAATAAATATTCATTTATTAAGACTGATAATTCAGAGGTTTCATATTGGATGTAAAGATTTAACAGATTAAATTACTGTAATCTGGATACACTCATGGGAGAAGAGAATTAAGAGGTCTTTCGGTTCACCTTTAGTCTCTCTCCCATTTCCTTACTATTGTACTTGAGCCTTTTGAGGAATGGAAGTGAGAGTGTCTCTGTTGCTGCTCAACAGCCATGTCGCCTCTCTATTTCAGCAGCCCTTCAGTCCACCCAGTTCTGGTTCTGCCATGCAGTACAGAGAGAAGACTGCCCTCTTCTAAATCGCATTTGGGCTGCATTCAGTCTTGAAGACATTTTTCTTAGTGCAGGTGTTTCCAGAAATGTTTTAATCTTAAAAGTTTTCCCTTTTAAACAACTAAAACTGGGTAGATTGGCAGTTTGCTTGAAAGAACTCCCAGACTGAGTACATAGAATATGCCAGAAAATAAATCTTGAAGCAAAATTTTAAAAAGTCCATGACTGATATCCACGGTCAGCAAATAGCAGTAGAAAGGAAAATGTTTCAGCTGAAATTCAGATCACTTAATGCTGTCTATGTCAAAACCAATTATTTGAACTTCATTCTCTAGTAGATAACTGGCGCAAATGGTTTTGTAACAATGTAATGTAATAATGTCCCAAGCAAAAAGTCGACTTTTAAAGCAGATTGTGCAGCAAGTATAATTGCAGTTACCTGATAGATGCCCTGGTGTACATATGCTTTCTATCCAAAATTTATATGATGATACTGTTAGGCACCACCATTAGCATACAACAATTCATTGTACGGTATCACAATCAAAAAGAGAGAACTGAAAAGAAAATAAAAAATACCTGTCTTATTGAAGTAGTTATGAAGAATGGATGCAGAATGTTCTGTTTATTAGAGATCTTTGCCACTACAATGAATTTGTACAGGGATATGTAAGAGTGTTTTCTTGATCTGTCAGCACATTTTTATATTTAATGGCAATAAGTAAAACAATTTACCCTGCAAATATCTAAAGCTAAAATTATAAATTTTCTGTCAGGAAATAGGAAGATGTCTAGTGTCTTCAGATGTTTTGATTATACTATCCTCTCATTCCCAAATTTATTGGAAGTCTATTGTACAAAGCCATCCTTCATAGACACATATGACCAGCAAGAAGTACAGAACTGAACTGACAAATATTTGATAAAGATGCAGAATGGCAAAATTATACTTATCATTTATTAAGATATATTTTTTCTTATATTTCCAATATCTTGCTGTTCTTCTCCCTATATTTTATTTTATCTTAGTGTTTGTGAGTACAAAGTAACTAATCTTAAGACCATGAAATTTAAATGTCTAGCAATTCAAATATGGACTTAAATAAGAGGTAATTTTAAAGCCTCTGTTGGGAGAAAATTTTGGTTACTATTACCAATTGCTCAGGAAAAAAAAACAAACTTAGACATAAAATATCCTATCATATCTTTCATGCTGAACCCAAATTAAATAAAAGCACTGTTTAGTACATTGATTTAAGCATCTAACTCAATTATAGTTCAGAGTATAAGAGACAACAGAAGACAAGAAGAAGTGTGACAGTTGATGCATGTTACAGAAAAAGATTTTAAAAGATACGGTGTGTTGGTTTCAGCTGGGGTAGAGTAAATTTCTTTCACAGTGGCTGGGATGTGGCTGTGTATTAGATTTGAGCTGAACACAGGGTTGATAATATAGGGATGTTTTTGTTATTGTTGAGCAGGGCTTACAGAGAGCCAAAGCCTCTTCTGCTTTTTGTACTGCCACGCTGGCAAGGAAGTTGGGGGTACATGGGAGGTTGGGAGGAGACAAAGCCAGGACAGGTGGCCCAAATTGACCAAAGGGATATTCCAGAACGTGTGACATCATGTTCAGTATATAAAGGGGGGAAGAAGTAGAAAGGGGGACATTTTTTCTTTGTCTTCCCAAGTCACCATTACCTGTGATGGAGCCCTCCATTTCAGGGGATGGTTGAACACCAGACTGCCCATGGGAAGCAGTGAATTAATTCCTTGTTTTGCTTTGTGTGTGTGTGGCTTTTGCTTTCCCTATTAAACTGTCTTTATCTCAACCCACAAGTTCTTTATCTTTTACCCCTTTTGATTTTCCCCCTAATCTCACTGATGAGGGAGTGAGCAAGTGGCTGCTGGCTGGGGTTAAACCATAACATATAGGAACTGAAAAGATGTTTTTTATGTATTTCTATGGTGATTGATGAATAGAGGAAGTAGAAGGGTAGACACTAGTTCAAATCTGATTGTGTGATAAAAGAGGAGCTAGCAATTTTCCAGTAAATGTTTCTGTGGCAGGAATGTAGCATGGATAAAATTGCAAGCAAGTAAAAAGAGACATCAATAGCACTTAACAGTAGAGAAGCTAGAGACATTATAACAACAAATTGAGATGGATCTTGCATGGTGGGTAACAGCATTATAAGCAGAGCATTAAAGTGTGTTATACATAGGGCCTTAAGAATGTTTTTCCTGGAAAGAAATTAAATCGCAAAATTGCAGAGGTCTACTTTTTGTTTTAATCGGCGGTCCTTCATTTCTCTCTCCTTCACTGTCCGTCACTCTTTGTATCAGCATGAGAAATCCATTTCAGTGTTCTTAGCTCCACTATGTCTTGTTGTTCTTTCACGGGAAACTTTTTACAACAGAAATATTTGCATGACTATTCATAAATAATTAATCTGAATCACCAGCAAACTGAACTCATTTAAACAAGTGATGAAATCAAATTATGCATTGTTTTTCTGTATTCCAGTAACTGTGTTGTTCAGCTTCTATTTTTTGCTAGTACATTTAGGTTCATTTCAATTAATCAGTTAAATATTATGGAAAATAATTTGAAACGCTTCCAGCTAAGCTGAACAAATTCCTGTTTAATCAAGAACTCTTGAAGTGCTTTTTCCTTTGTTCCCTAATGGGGACTTGCGAGATACATATTCTGTCTAATCCACCAGCATGTGATGGTATAAATATATAGATTGTAAGTATTTTAAAATCTAATTTTCTTTAATTTTTTTTTATTACCTAGATTTATATCACTACCAGATGTAACATCCCAAGCTCTCAGGATGAGCATTGCTGACTGCACACATTCTAAGATAATATACATCATGCACAGTATGTATAGTTCATTCTGAAATAAAAGTATGGAATTTAGGAACGCATTTTATTGTCATTAAACAAAAATACAGAACTGGATTTGGGACAGACATATTCAGCAGTCTGATAGACCTTTCTTTGAAGAAAGGGTATGGTCATTTCTGTTCTTAAAGTTTCTTGGATTAGATACACAGCAAAGTGTGAATAGAGATGGCCAGTCTGCCATGCACATAAACCTAGATAAGCATCACACAAAATTACAGAGAGTAGGTGATGCAACTGGAGTTGTTTTCTACCAGTTTTATGTCTCTCTGGGTGCAACAACTGCCAAGAAAACAGAAAACCCATCAGGTGTGAGAGGCCACAGTGGAAGAGCATTGTGAGGGAGAGGAAAATCAAGTATTTCTGTTCCAGAATTGACAGCAGAAAACATGGATGCTTGTGAGGCCTCCACATTCTTCATATGTAGGTTACTACATACACTACAAAAATAGATTTAGAGAAATTAGCAGGCATAGTGATGTGTATAAGAGTATTTAAAGAGATAGTGGGAATAGGAATGAACTGGAGGGATTTTTCTTTATTTAAGCAATTGATATAGTCAGAAAAAATGGACAAACTTCTTCTATATAAAATTAAAATAGAACTACTCTACACAAAACTTTTCTTTTAGAGAAGATCTTAATCACACAATGCCTTGGGTTGGAAGGGACCTTAAGGATCATATAATTCTAACCTCCCTGACATTTTTCACTTGACCAAGTTGCTCAGATATGTGGAAGTTTAGTTCATCCCTTGGTTTTGATATAAGAATAGATGATACAGAACATCTCAAACTTTTTTGTAACGTACCATAATATTTTCTTTATGCACACTTGAACACACAGGTATAATAGAGCCATTTGAAATAGTCCTTTGACACATAAGGATGAATTAGAATCGCAGTAGCTCTCCTAATCAATATACCTTTTGACAAAAACATTGCTCATGATGCATTGCTCTGTATTTAAAAATATATATTAGAGTAAAAAGGAGCAAGAAATATATACCTGAGCCCTAAATATTTCATCTTTGATTAAAAACGTTTACTAGGGCTGTCTTTTCTAAATATACTTAGAGGAGCCTGTGGTAGAAGAGGTTGTGGTCTCAGTGCTGTCTGCTGCTGCTGACCAATAGTATAGGCAATAAAACCTTAGGAAATCATTAGGAAATGCCTGTGAGGAGAAACTCTTGAATAGATCATATCATCTTTTATGATCTTTCCATTACAGTGTCAAGGTACAGGTGACTATCACCAGCAGAATAAGTCATAGAAATATTTTGAAATAATTGAATCTGAAGACTTATTTATAGAAGTAAATCAGATCAGCAAAATCACATAATTTTTGGTCTTTCTCAGTTATGTGGCATATTTTTATTCAGGCTTTCCTCAGTTATAACCTTTAGCGATTCTAACAGTATAATGAAAGAATATAGATTTAGTATTTGCTTCAAGACTAATGAAAATATATACTTAAAGATATTTCACTAGTCTGCCTCAATATGTTTTGCAAAAATAATTTAATAATTGAATTTCTGTTCTTTGTTTTTGCCAAATTTTAGGCTCTTTATTTATCTTTAAATTCTACATAATTAATATGGTAGCTTTCAGATATTATTCTTCCATTGATATTTTGAATAATTTTTGTAGGTAAAAATGGATTCAAATTTAAATCCTAGTCCTGAAAACCCTAGTTCAGTAGGAAATATTTCTTCTGTTAATAAAAAACCCTCCAAACAACCTCAAAAATACTTAACCAGGGCTGTCTTAAATTTCTTCAAAGGTGAATTAAAATTTCAGCTCCATTTACTCAAAAAATTTGGCAAAAGTGGCTGCAGATATAAACACAGTTACTTAAAATATACAAAGGGATCGAGTGCACCCTCATCAAGTTTGCAGACACCTCCAAGCTGAGGGTGCAGTGACACACCTGAAGGAGGGGATGCCGTCCAGAGGAATCTGGATAAAGCTCAAGAATTGGGCCCATGTGAATCTCGTGAGGTTTAACAAGACCAGGTACTGCACCGGAGTCAGGACAACCTCTGGTATCAACCCAGGCTGGGGGATGAACAGTTAAAGAGGAGTCCTGTCAAGAAGGATTAGGGTCACTGGTGAGTGAGAGGCTGGAGATTATCTGGCCCTGTGCACTCACAGCCCAGAAAGCCAAACACTTCCTGGGCTGCATCAGAAGCAGCGTGGACAACAGGGCAAGAGAGGGAATTCTGCCCCTCTGCTCTGCTCTCCTGAGACCTCTCTGGAGTAACTGCATCCAGCTCTGTGGTCCTAGCACAGGAAGGAGATGGACATATTGAAGTAAGTCCAGAGGAGTGCCACAACGTTGATCAGAGGGATAGAGAACCTCTCCCATGAAGACAGGCTGAGAAAGTTGGGGTTGTTCAGCCTGAAGAAGGCTCTGGTGAGACCTTATAGCAGCCTTTCAGTACTTAAAGGGGGCCTATGAGAAAGCTGAGGAAGGTTTTTGACTAAGGCAAGTAGCAGCAAGATTTGAGTAATGGCTTTAAACCAAAAGAGAGTAGGGTTAGGTTTAGATGTTTTCTGTGAGGGTAGTGAGGCATTGGAACCAGTCTCCCAGAGAAGCTGTGGATTCCCTGTCCCTGAATGCTGTGTTCTGCCACTGAACCTCACATTGAGTGGAAAATTTTTTTCTTTTGTTTTGCTAACAATAAAACCAATAACAACCAAGAAATGAAAACTTGTATTTGATGAACATGTACAACGACTATTTAATTCACAATCTGTTTTAATGGCATATAAACCATGGATTAACAACACACAAATTTTACCAGTTATAGATCTGAATGCAAAATAAGATGGCTTATTTTTATTTTATTTAGATAGTGTTAATTCTCTTTTGTGTTTAAGAGGCCCAGCAGAAAATTTCTCCTTTTTATATAATGCAGAGAGAAAAGAAAATACGTTGTTTGATATTATTATGGAGGAATCCGTATAACTACAGGTTTAAATCTGTCAGTCCTGCACTAATGAGACAAAAGACTGTTTGCAATGAAGATGCTGTTAAAAGCAAAATGAATGCTGCAATGGTCTTTTAGCTCTAATTGTATTGTACTGACATTTGGTGTAATTATGTGCAGTTGAGTATAATTTCATCTTTCATACCACTCTAAGAAATTCTGGAGTAAATTGAGGTAGCTATCTGTTTTGAGATGAGTTTGATCACTTTATTTTACCCCAGTTTCAGAATTTAGTTAGAGAGGTCTGAAACCCCCTATTTATCATAATCTGCTTCGTTTGTTCAGTCCCCATGCGGCAATTCCAATTAGAATTTTATCAAAGTCGTCCTTACAGCAATAATGATAATCCTTTAGCATCTATCTGGATTAGGTCTCTGTTTTATTCTACTAATGAATACTCTAGAGGGGTCTGGGCAATTTTACAGAACAAATTAACCTTAGAGCATAGCCATTTAAAGTGTTCATTATACTGGACACCTGCAAAGTGTACTGGGCTTAAATGCAATTTAATAGACCCTTCTAGGCCTGTTTTAAAGTATCCTGAAGAGAGTATGAATGAGATGATATTTAAATTATGGTGGTTAGAATGGGGTTTTTTCCTAGCATTTTCAATAAATATCAGATGTGCTATGTATGAAATATCACTTTTGAAATACATCAAATATCATCATGTAATTGCAGCTTTTGTAATCTAAAATGAAAAGTTTAAAAACACTGAAATCTGAAATGAATGGCTCTTCAATTCCACCTTTGTATATAGCATGCTCAAAATGAATGTCGTACATGTGATACATTTTGTTTCTGATTCAAATACTCCTATTATTGCAAAAATACATGAACTGTAATTCCTAAATAGGCTATAATGGAAAGGGATTGAGGAAGAGAGGGCAAAAGAGCAGAGGGAAATGGAAAAGCTAATTAGTATTCTCTGTTTTCGACTGTTCATATCCCCAAGCCTCTCCCTTTTATTTTTTTTTAATTTAAAGTCAGAGTCTCTTCATTATCTCATTACACTACAATTATACTCCAGTGCCAAGGACCAAGAATGATTCATTTACATTGTTCATCAATCTAAACATTGCCACTAGAACTAAATGCAAGCTCAATCCGAACACATCAGACACTGCTTGCATGACTATGGTTATCATACTAATTCAATAGGCAAATAATTTGGTCTTTACTAATGGTTATGGGAGTTAAACAGATAGACTTTATATTTTAATATATTAAGCCAGCTTCTAAAAACATGAACATCTTTATCCATATATGGCCAAATTTTTTTAATTCCATATTATAAATCTTGCTGGTAACACTACATTACAGGAAAACTTGGATAGAATGAGACAGAAAATGCAAACAAATCCAAAAGCATTCAGCTTTGCATATTTACTTAGTTTATTTTGGAGCAGAAAAACTTGAGCAAAACAAGAAGTATATACTTAGTGTGTGGAAGCATACGTGTAAAATCAAGCCAATAAATTTTTTCCTCATTGAAATCCCAAATAACCTACGGTGGGAGAAGATAGTGACAAAACTGAAAGCATAGATTAGGCTAGATTTTCCAAATTCAGAAGGCACTGGAGGGAAAACAGCAGAGCACCAGGATCTAGAATTTCTGAAAAAAACTTATACGGTTGTCCTTAAATCTCTGCTGGCAATTTTACTTAGGTCTGAAAATACCTACTGTGATCTCAAAAATGTTTTTTTAGTCAATAAATCCTCAGACTTTGGTTTATATATACAATATAAATTTTCCACATGCTATCTTTTGCCTTTTTTCATAAGCTATGTATTTGTAAGTATATTTCAGCTATTAATTGATATCTATTAATCTGTTTCTAGCATTTACAGGGTTTTTTTCCAATGCTGTCTAAAAGATTATTTGCATCCTCTGCTGCTGATGAAGTAATGAAACAGTTCATACCACTTTCATTCACCCACTCACAGTGATACAACAGCCACTATTCTGCAAAGTATTGTACTGAAATCTGTCGCTGAGAAAATCTGAGTTGCAGTCAAGATTATAGTTACTTGTAAGTCTTTTGGTTTTGTGACTAATGTGATATACTTGTAAAGTCCTAATATAGACACAGCTGAGTTAGCTCAGGTACTGTGACATGTAAATTAGACAAGCGTGAAGATGAGACAGCTGTGACAGCTGTGTAGACATGACACAGGGGGGATTTAGAGTGGGTTTACAGAAAAAAAAGAAGCGCATTATTCAGTGACATAACCTGAAATTTATTTACTAAGCAGCATAGGTTTAGCAGGTGAATAGAAATGTCTGTTATAAATCTTCTAGTATAGGACTTCTATTCTATGGCACTCAAAATCTGACAAGGATCATGTCTCTCCAGCCCAGTTTAGATAGCCAGCATAGACAAGGTAAACAGCACTTACTGATCACTATTTTGAGTCCTGGATGGTATTCTGGCCCCTACCTGTTGCCCATGCCTGGAGCCCTTTTCCTCCTGCCCCCAAAGGTTATTGTCTTAACAGTATATTCCTTTAGAATTAGATAATTAGAGTAAGTCACCAATGATATTGCTAGTTTAATAACTCAAGGCCAATTACTTTGGCTTACCCTATATTTAAAACTAGTTAGTGGTTGTTTTCAAAGTTATTATCAATTTCTGGTTTCCTATTGCAGATGTGCTAAAAAGATGCTTCAATGCTGTATTAGCTCATATCAGAGTACTTCAGAGATAGAAATCAGCAGATGATATCTTGGCCTTGTTTCATCACATTAAATACTCAGGAAGTTTTTAGTTCATAACAATCCATAACAAAGATATAATCAAAAGTGGAAAGCAACCAAATCCACCTTTATACCACAGCTAATCTATATATTTTCCGCAATAGAGGTAGTCTAATGCACATACATAGAGGAATTTGTGAAGTTAACACAGCGGTGAGTTTCTTTATCTTTCTAGGAAAATTTCTAAGACTTTGTACTTAGTGATACTTACATGGAATACAAAGGCTTTATCTGATGCTAGAACTTGTCCAATTCCCACTGTTTCTCTAGATGGCAAATAAGTTCTATTTTTTCTTCTGATTTCAAACAATTTACTCATTGTCTCTGGGATGTGCCTTGACCATAAATCTTTGTTCCCCAGTGCAACATAGAGGGGAAAAAAAAAAAAACCAACATCATTTTGGAAGGACTTATACTGTTATGCTGTGGCCTGTTTTCATCAAGAGTGTAGCTTTCAGCTGGGGGACACTGAGTACAGAATTCAATTGTGTTAATGTAGACTATATGAGGTGCTCCAGGGTGTCTGAAATGAGGTCAGTAGGTATGACACAAGATCTACAGTATAACCATACCTTAGTATGGTAACAGGTGAAGGACTAACGGATCTGAAACCTCTGAAGTTGCACTGGTTACATGTGTTTAAGCAGCTGACTGCCACACTCAGATGATTTGAAAAGCCAGTGCTTGACAACTGTCCTGAGCTGAGTCAAAATGAGTAGTAAATAATCATAAATAATAACTTCTTAGTCTTCAGACCAGAGCTTTTATTTAGTTTTTATTTTTCTTTAATCAAGGAAATAATATAAAGTACAAAAATCACAGAAAATGTACCTTTGTTATGAGTATGCTGGAAGAGTATTTCTTTCAAGTTTCTTCACTTATACCTTCAGTTTTCTTAGACATTCTGGCAGGTACACCATTAAGATCCTCTGTCACTGCATTTCATCAGAGACTTATTAAATAATCCCATCTGCCTGAAGCAATAACTACTTCAGGAATAAAGCGATTATCTATTGTTGCCTGATTTGCACTTCCTCTAAATCTAATGAATTTAAACACACTCTATGTGGTGTAAAATATCACCATAACATTAAGAAACTGTCATTTAAATATGTTCATACAATACCTACAATTCAAACTCAAATGTTTTGTGATATAAAAACTGGTCACTTAATGCAGCATAGAAAAGCAATTTGAACTAAAATGAGGAAAAAAAATTAAAATGTTGGTTTTAAACTGACTTGAAGGTACAGAGGGTAAGCAACGAATGAGAACATACTTGGTGCTGGTATAAAAGTTGTTTCACATTGTGCGTATTTACAGGTGGTGAGCCTAAGGCACAGACAAAATCACCATTAAAATCATATAGGAAAAATAGGCAATTAGATTGGAGCTTGAAGCCTACAATACTGAGAAGTCTAGGTTCTCAGAAACTGCCTAAGATAATTGTCATTTCAGTCACCTACCTTGCAATTGCATGAGAGTTGAGTTTATTCAGTCGTTGGATTGCAGGTTCTTTCCAGAGGCCAGTTGAAAAGCCAGGATTATTTTTTAATTTTTCTTGCCTTGTGGTAGAGAAAAATAAGTAATCTTCCTAGAGTACAGAGTGCTTGGTTCTGGTCATATAATTTCTTGGTTTACACATCAGATGGGCCCAGCTCCACCCATATCCTCCTACCTGCTTCCACACACACATTTTGTGATCCAGCAAGCATCACTGTGTGTTTGTCCAAAGATGACTTTTAGGATGAACAGTGAAAGTACATGTCCACATCCCTAGGCTGTGGAGTGGAAAAGTATTTACACTGCAGCAGTGCCCATGAAGTGCAGCAGCAATGCATGTTTCTCAATGTCCATACGAGAGAGACAGGGGATGCATACCTGACCTCTGACAAGACTGACATGAGCAGAAAACTAGTCATTAATTTGCACTACTTTCACTCTTGTTCCAATTGAATGAATAATTTCAAGTTTTGAAAACAACATTCAATACAGTAAATTGCCATTTAATACTAAAAAGCTACTTAGTTAACCACTAACTGTATTCAACAATGGGAAAAACCATTGTGACCAACTCCAGTAAATTAAACATGTGCACAAAATATTTACTAAACACAAATGCAAAAGGAATGCAAGAAGCTTTTTCTTCACGTGACTGAACACTATAGATGAACTCAGGACAAAAAGATTTAGGTGTTAGTAAAATGTCTAGTTCACACATCAAAATACATCAGATAATTTACTAAACCCTCCTGGGACAAAACTCTGGAAAACATAGTAAAAGAAAGACTAGAAACTAAACACCAGTACCAATATGACTATTTTTAATTCTAAGGGCAAGGAGCTTGCCTCTGACCTGCCCCCCCTCTATCATACTTATTAGACTACTACTAGAAATGAAAACACTCCAAAAAACAGATTAACCTACTATGTATAGTGCTTCAGAAGCTAAGATGAAAAAAACAAGGAAGAGGTGGATGATATTAGTCATCTGGCTCAGTATTTCACAGGAAGATTTTCAGATCCTGCCATAATTAAGAGTAGAATATGCTACAAAGATAACAAAACAACTAAACACAAATTTCAGTCTGAAGATAATTCTTTGGGTGACCCAAAGTCCAAGAGATTTGACATCTCTGTCTATCTGCCTCTCTATATTAGTGGAAAACTCTAATCTCCCTCTTAATTTGGGCTGAGACATTCTGACTATTTGTTGTCATGCTGATTGAAGGGCTACACAGAAGTAGTCCACAGCAGGATAAAACAAAAATTATTCATAGGAAATTGCACAAGGCTATATTGTTTTCTGCACCCACCTATGAAACTTTTACTTAGTAGTCTCTCCAACATTATTCCAGGAGATTTATAATTACATTTCAGTCGATGCTCCAAGCAGTGCCTGAAAACAGTCATTTACATTTTTTTGTCACTGGCTTTGGCTTTTGGTTTTTGCTAATTCTTACTCAGCAGCTGATGCACTCTTGAAGTCAGAATAACATTTCTGACCAAAACAAAAACATCTTCAAAGCTATTTAACATATGAGAGAACTTTGCCAATCCTAGAGAGACACAATAGAACCTTGTATTTGAGAAGAACTTAAAATTTAAGGAAAGCAGTCTATCATTTATCAGTCCTATGAAATATTATTTATTTGGTGCGCATTCCATTTTCAGAAAATAAATGGTATTCAAAGGATGAAGAAGATAAATGCTTTATTTATTAGATAACATTTTGGCTTTCAGCAGCTGCTTTCCTTACATTGTCCTCTGAAGTTGGTGAAAACAGTAATATTACAGCAAAATGAAATGTCTCTTAAACCTGCAGAGAATTTGAAATAGCATTTTTTCTGCTAAACAATGGGACACATGAAAATATTACTTGCAGAAAATGAACTTGCTGCAGTTGAATTTCAGACACCAATCTTCTCCACAAAAGGGAGAGAAGGGAAAAAATTTAATATATATTTTCATTGTATGCATAGAAAATCAGACAAAGAGGAGCCAAGATGAGGCAGTTAAAATTTTACATTGAAAAATATGCATTACTTTCACAATCATATTTTCCAGTAAACCCTGGATTAAACTAGTCTGGCACTGCCGGAAGCTAGCGCTTAGTGCCAGCATCTGTGGCTGTCCCCATCCAGCATAACTGCTGTTTCCATTCCTTTTAAGTTTCATGTGCATTAGTATCAGGTGCTTTATAGTTTGTCTTTTCTGCTTTCCTCAAATCATCGTCTTTTTGGTCACCAGACTGCACACATTGTGGCTTGACATGGCCAATTGCAGTTGACATTTCCGGTCGCCCAGGGTTAGCCCAGTATCAATTATAACATCAGTCTACACTATTATCGTTTTTCTTCATCATTGTAATGGATTTTATGCAATTTTTAAAATTCTGCTTCTTTCAGATAGAAATAAATCCTAATCTTACATCCCTAAGCAGAAATAGCAGGTTGAATTAGCAATCTCAGTGCCACTTAATGAAGTCCTTACATTAATCTTCCCTCTCCAATTCCATTTTCACAACACCTAAAGCTAACATCTAGACAAAAATAGCTTTTGCAAATCTAAGTCTGATTAAAACCCTAGTTGATCATTCAGTGCACTCAGAAGATACCTGGAATAGCTGTTATTTCTCACAAGCTCATGGGTCTCATTACCAACCAACACACACTTCAAATAAAATTCCCATATTAAAAAGTAGATTTACTCTGAAAAGCCACTTCTCAATGTTGTACATTCTGATACACCCCACTAATTCCCTGGCCATATCAGATCAAGGTCATGCTTGCTTATCTTCATGAGAATAATTAGAGTTAATTGCTTATTGCCTCAATTACAACACCAAACCAGCTGAGAACAAGTATTGGAACTTATTCCATCTGGAACCTCAGTCCCTTAACTGTGCCTACCTGGAAACAGGGGAGACACTTCTACATGTGGCAGTGATGCCATGATTTGAAGACACTGAACCAAATCCCCTTGACTTTATGTCAGTATAATCTGAATTTCTTCATTATTAGTGAAAATCCTTTATCCCATAAAAAAAAAGATGTCTGACAGGTTTAGATGGGCCAAGAGTCAAGGCAGACTATTGCACTGTTGTCTAGATTTCAAGAGACAAGCATGTATTGCTCTTTGTGTTCTGAGTAACTAAAAATCTCTTGGAGAAAAAACCCTAGAGGCTCTAAGCCCATAACATCATTCCTGCAGCAAAAACTGAATTTAAATTTTGATTTTTCATATCTTTGTACAGAAGGCAAAAGAAGGTATATGATTTAGGACCACTGAGCCTTTAGAATACACTTTATTCCACCCTCAAAAAACATATGGGTTTGTTCAAACATATTTATATGTACAGATATTCTTGTACCCGTGTGCTTACAAAGTGCAGGCACTAGCAATAGAGAATTTGCTAGCTTGCAAATACAAGATTTACTAGTATCACCAAATAATCAAAAGGGAATTGTTGACTCTTGTTTTGAGTAATTAATCCCTAGAGGGCTGGAATTCTCTCCAAAATCTCTGCTTTAGCAGTTTACATTATCATTTTCTCAAACATCAGTATCTCAGAAAGATTTCAGGTGTGACTGCTTTGCAGCACCTGCCTTCAAACTAGGTTATTATAGGCTATGTTCGTGAATTAGCCATAGAAAGATGCCATGTTCATTGTTTAGTAAAGAACATAAAATTGTTTAAGAATTGTTTAGTTCAGGCTAACCAATTTTGCCATTATCAATTTTCATAACATAAGTGGAAGAAAAGATGTCTGACTGCAAATCACTTTTCCTGCAAGAAAGATATTCTGAGTTTCTTCTCACAAAATCTTATGAAAATTGTTTTCCTGTAAAATTCCCACTGAAACACATCTTTACCTAGCATTTCTCTGCTATATAGCTCAGCTGGAAATGGTTATTATTTAGAACTGCAAGTATTACTTTAGAAATCACCTAATGTGCTAGTCATCTTTACAGATTTTTCACCTAATCTCACGTGCTCAACAAGCTATGTTTTTTCTACTAGTTCTAATAAATTTTTCTATATCCCACACACAACGAAACACAAAAAAATATTATTTTAATATCAGCCTTCTACAGTACTACTTCAAGTTCTGAGCTTCTGCTTTTAATGTGATTTTTTTCTAAACCAGCAATAATGGTAGCTCAGTAATTTTTTCTTTTCCTAATGAAAAAATAATTGCTTAAAAGTTCAATTCTTTTTATAAATACAAATAAATAATATTTATTATTTCTCCTGATTCTAAATCTGTATAAGCCTAATAGTTAGTACTTACACTTGGAAATGTAAAACTTTTCAAGAGATATTATTAATTAAAACTAATTCATTTTATTAACTGACAGTAATGTTTTCAATTTATAGTATAAAAATGAGTTTGCATTCATTCTGGTTGCCATGACAACAATATGGGTTAGTTGTCCTCCACCAGAACATTCTCAGAGCCTTTCATCACTTTGCAGTTCAAGTTTATTTGATAGAAAGGGTCAGTATTTTAAATTCCTTAGTCCTTTGATTTTGAAGACCCTATTTTTAAATCCTCTTGGTAAAATGTAGTTTGATGGGAAGACCCTAGTGAAAGATAGAGACAGTTTTTGACACACAAAGCCTAAACAGAAATACCGTGTTCTTAAACAATTGAGTTCTAGTAATCTTGCATAATTATTGCTGTGCCTTTTAAATTGTGGCAAAAGAGGCACGTTTGCTATCATTATTTTAATAAGATTTGTTAGAGAAGTTAGACCTTAAACATGGTAATGGTCTTAACTGAAGCAACCAGAACAGAACATTACATAGGCATCAAGAGAAGTGCTCATAAAAATTTGACCAAAAAAAGAAAAAATAATGAAAGACAAAACTGGTGTGAGTGTCTATAACTTGGAGATTTAATGCAATTGTCTTGGTTTGAAAGACAGGTGTTTCTCAAGGAAGGCAGGAGCCTCCCTTGGAATGGAAAAGATAAGCCCCTTCCCTCCAAATTACCGTAATTTTGAAATTAAGGGGCTTTCAGGCAATTTTATGAGAAATAGGAATAACAGCTCTTTACTAGTATATATAACAAAGTAATAATACAGAAATACTAGTTTAACCTGACAAAGTCAGGATACGACCTGACACCCTGCCGGGCAGGGTGGTGGCTGCAGTCCTCTTTGAAGTGGTTCTGTTGAAGCAGTGATCCTGTAGAAATGTCTGGTCCTCCTCAGAAGGTCCAGTGGTGGTTATGTAGCTCTTGTCCACTGGGAATCCAGTAGGTCATGGATTACCAGCTGGTAACAGCTCCTTGTGCTTTCCGAACCCCAGATTATATCCAGGTGAGAATGCTTGGCTCCTCCCCTTGGCCGGAGCATCTCACAATGGGATGATGTAATTCTATGAGTCATGTGGTGGGTCTTTGATAGCCCATTAAACAGAGATAGCTCCTGGAGGGAGTTATCAGGGATGAATCATGATAGCAGATAATGAACACTGCCGCACCTGCTTTAACAGCTGCTGAAGGCGGTAATAGAACACATACTTGTGATTACATCTTACATTGTAACCTAGGACAGTGATACATAATTTAAGAAGATTTAATAAAGTAATTCAGGAAATAGAAAAGTTTTTACTTTCAGTTGTGCTTATTCTGTACTCAGAAGGCCAGATTTAGATGTATTGACTGTACTGGTATCAAGAAATTTTAGATTCAATAAGTAGATTCACAAAAGTGTTGACATGGTGGTGTTAGACATTTTGCAGAATATGGTGCATGCTGAAGGGTAAATATTAAATACAGTACATACAAGTTTTAAGCAGCACATTAGGGATTTACAACAGATTCCATCTTGAACTGGTCAATAGAAAATGAGAAATCAGAATGGACCTGAAACCCTATACATTTCAGGGTCTATAAATTTAATTCTGAGCTGTAAGAAGAAGTTATTTTCAGATTCGTATTACTTCCTGAGATCCTCTTCTCAGGTTAGATGTGCAATCTTTTCTTTTTGTAAAATGAGAAGACACTCTTTTTCTTTTAACTCTGTTGGTGGTTGTGCCAGTCTTTTTATGTATCATCTCAGAGATTAGACCAGTGATCCAAGAAGTAAAAAACCTGCATTCTGTACAATCATCAGCTTTAGAGAATTTTTACCCATTGTTCTCAAATCCTTGAAGAGGATTTAGCCTACTCATGGTGTCTTCCCCATGTTGCTGAACTCTGACACCCTGGGATGCACTTCAAGACTTAAGGGATCAGAGAGAGAAAAGTATGGGGATGAAAGTATCTAGAGATCTGAGACACAGGCTTGGCAGAATGGATCCTCTGGCTCCAGCTCTGTCAAGGGGTACTACAAGAAAGGTGCAGAGGGACTACTTACAAGGGCATGTTGTGATAGCACAAGGGGTAATGCCTTTAAACTGAAAGAGGGTAGATTTAGATGAGACATTAGGATGAAATTCTTCTCTGAGGGTGGTGAGACACTGAAACATATTGCTCAGAAAAGCTTTGGATGCTCGATCCCTAGCAGTATTCAAGATCAGATTGGATGGTATTTGGAGCAACCTGATCTAGTGGATGGTGTTCCTGCCTATGGCTTGGAGGTTGGAAACAGGTAATCTTTAAGGTCCCTTCCAGCTCAAACCACTCTATGATTCTATGATTTCATGTATTTCCTTTAATAACTGCTTAATGACAATGGTATTATCTGAAACTTCTGTTCTCATGGTTAGTTTCCACAAGAAATAATCATAACAGGGTTTTCACTGTGCTTAGGGGCCCGATAAAAAATATCAGAATTAATTTTAAGCAGAAAAAATAATAAATATATGTACAGAATACAAATACTCTAGAAAGAAAAAAGGGGAA
>VWZW01001753.1:0-11926 GCA_013397115.1 Edolisoma coerulescens
GAAGAGCGGCCCGAAGCCGCCGGGCCCCGGCACCGCCAGCGCCTCCAGCCGCCGGTAGAAGAGCCGCTCCTCCTCGCGCACCGACGGCACCGCGATGGCCGTGTGAGGCAGCTGGAACCGCACCCGCCGGTCCCGGCCCGGCCCCCGAGGCTGCCCGCTGGCCCCTGTCTCCCCCTCCGGGGAGCCGCCGGGCGACGGGCCCGGCATATCCACCCCCGGCCGTCCTCGCCGCCCGCCGCTACTTGCTGGCCTCGGTCCGGGCCCACTCGGGGCTCGGCGGCGAGTGCCCACGGCCCCCAGCCCGCACCGGGCGTGTCGCTGCCGGTCCCGCCACGCCGCGACTGCCGGGGGTCGCCCGGGCCGGGGACACCGCGGAGCGCATGCCGCCGCGCCGTCACCTAATGCCGGGAAGCGGCTCAGGGGATTAGTCCCGGCCGGCGGCAAAAATAGCTGGCTCAGGGCGAGCCCCACCGCGGGGCTACCGCCGCCCGCCCCGGCCGCTGCTGCCCCCCGGGACCGCCCGCCCGCCGCCGTCGCGCGTTCCGGGCAATGCCGTGGCCGCAGGCGGAGCTGTGCGGGCGTCTCCGGTACCGAGGTTGCGGGCCGGGTCTCCGGTTCAGCCTTCTGCACTTGCGGCTCTCGGCGGCACGGGCGGTGCAGGGCTGCAGGCGGCGGCAGGGGGACCGGGCCTGGCGGGGGGAATCGGGCACCGGCGGGACTCACCGGCGGGACTCACCGGCGGCCGCTGCTGTTGCAGGGGGCAGCGAGGCCCATGATCGCCTTCCAAGGCAACTGGGGAGTGAATGAGGGAACCGCAGGGCCCAGGGCGGCCACGGCGTCGGGGAGCCAGGGGGAGCCGAGGGGATCAGGGCCCTCTGGGCGACCAGGGGTTGGGGGATCGAAGGGACAGCCGGGGAAGCCAGGGCGGGGGTGAATGGATTGGGGGACCGGGGAAATCAGAGGAACATCCTGGCTCCCGGGACCCAGTGTCGTCGGTGCTCCCGCCGGTGGGAGCAAGCCGCGGCGGGCGACCTTGCGGGCTGGGTCTGCTGCGCCCTGGGGGACGGGAGAGCTGGGGGAGACCATGACCCTGGCCACCTGTCCCGCCGGCAGTGCCTGACGGTGCCGAGAGAGCCCGGCCCTCTCCCGCGGCTCTTCACTTTGGCCCATTCCCGCTGCAGCTGGGACGAACCCGGGGACAGCTTCGAGTGCGCGCGGCTGACGGTGCCCCGGTGAGTCTGGGGTCACCCAGCCCTGCGCTCATCAGTGGAGCCGTGGGCACGGTCGGGCACAGACTCGCTGCCCCGGTGACAACTCCCACCCGCCAGCATGAGCCCTCGCGGCGGCGGGAGGGGACGCCGGTGGGCAGCTCCGGTGGGGTGCGGGAGGACTGACCGGGGCAGAGGCCCAGGAGTAGCGACAGGCTGCTCTGCAGCAGCACAGGTACAGCGGGGCCCTGAGACAAGTAACAGGGAGAGCAGTGGGGTCGGGGAGGGCTCAGTTGCTGCTGGAGTCTGGCTATGGGCATGATAGATTCACTCCCGGGTGCTCAGCGCCTTTGTGGCAGGATTGAACCCCGCCCTCTTCTTCCAGGGTACTCGGTGCTTGGGGACGTTTCCTCAGCTTTGGTTTCTGGTCTCTGCTGTCTCTCACACCTCAGGATCCCGGACCGCAGACCCTTGGTCCCGTCCTCCCTGGTGCCTCCGCAGCAGTCTCGGGAGCACGGCTCACCTCAGGCCACCGGCACAAATCCACCGGGGATAAGAAGTGCTCCTGGGAAGAGTGGGAGTCTCGGAACTGTGCGTGGGGAGAGCCCAGTTCAGTGTAGCTGCTTCCCAAAGGCATCAGGTTTCTCCCTCTGTGTCCCCTTTCCAGCCAAGTCCCCCATCCCACACCCTCCTGGCCATCCCAGTGCACGATGCAGCAGTGGGTGGGGTGCAGCCCTAAGGACAGGGCACATCGCAGTACTGACGCAAAACGAGGGGCGGGGCAGCCCTGGGCTGCCTGGCTGGAGCTGGCCGGGAGCCGTGCGGCACTGGATTCTGCCTCGGGAGCCTGGGACAGACTGGTGCAGAGCGAGTTGGTCTGTCAGAAGCACCTGGCACTGCTGGATTTCTCAGATGTGAGAGCCAACAAGAAGTCCCGGAGCTGACTCACTAGAGTGGCACCAGGGCTGCCCACACAGGCTCAGCATGCAGCACCCGGGGGCACGGGGCCAGCTTGGCCTCTGGCTCCCAAGCAGCCATGCTGGGGAGCTGGAGAGCCCGGAGAGCGAGGCAGGTGATGGCCGGGAAGAGAGAGCCCTATGCCTGGAGCAGCACCTCTCCACCTCTAGAGGTGAGGGGCTGCCCCAGGGCAGGCAGCTGGGGACGCAGCACGGGGTGTATGGCCCCGCCAGCTCATGCAGCAGAGGCCAGGACAGCCCCTAGGGTGCCCTGGGGGGAGACAGGCGTCCCAAAACAGGACTCCTGGCAAGCAGAGAGGCTTTGGCCAGGAGGCCAGGGCAAACACGTGGACAGTGGAAACCTGGATGAAGCCCACATGGCCTCAGTCCATCCCTACCACAGTTGTATGGCTGAGCAGGGCAGCCCCTGTGTCCTGTATCCCAGCCCCAGAGGCTCCCTGAAAGGCCCTTGGGATCTATGTCCATCAGAGCTGTGAAATTGCAAGCTTGGCTTTGGAGAAGGGGCTTTCCACGGAGCTCAAAGCCCTAGCTGCAGTGGAGGAGAGGGGCTCCAGAGAGCTTCTATCCACATCATGATCTGCTCCTTGCCTGATGCCAGGTTCCAGGTGAGCAGCTTCTCCTCAGCAGAAATCCCTTATTACCTGCAGTAAGAGAGCTTGGCATCCATTGCCTCAAGGCTCCCTGTTGTTTAGTGTAATCTGGCACAGCCACACAGCCCTGAGGGGCTGAGATGAGCTCCTGCCTCATTGCCCACAGCTGCAAGCTTGGTCTGGGCACAGCCATGGCACAGCCCTGCCTGCTCACTGCCCCTCAGACCTCGCGTTTCTTCCTGGACATGATCCATACTTTTTTTTTTCCCCCCTCCAGACTTATCCCACCTAGCAGCAGAAGAATCACTGTGAATATCTCCACCGAAAGCTGTCTCACATCAAAATCCTGATTGTGCAGTTTGAAAGAAGCAGGACCTCCTAGGCAAATTGCTGCTGCAGTTTTATCCTTGCTCATCTGGACCTGTCTCTGAAGCAGTGCCGGCTGCTCCAGCTGCCCTGAAGCACCTGGGGCCAGCTCATTCCCTGCTCCATGCAGGGCCCATGGCTGCAGGGGTAGAGGCAGAACCAAGCATCCGGAGATCTTTTGCTAAGGCCTGAGCCAGCTTGGGGGCATGTGTTACTTTGGCTGGTGGCTTCTCTCTTACATGGGACCAGCTCTCCATGCGGGTCTCACTGAAAGCAAGGTCTGTAGCCATCCTGTTTGCCAAATATTCCAGGCAACAAATCTACAGCTCCGTCCTCAAATGCCTGTTTCTCCTCAATTGAAGCTCAGTACCTTCAGTGCAGTTGCAGCACAGTGAGGGACATCTGGGCAGCCACCAGCACAGCCCTTCCTTATCCTCTGTCCCTCCTGCCAGAAAGCTTCCCCAGCCCTGTGCTAACTTCACCCAGGCTGCTCTGAGCACCAGCAACGATGCTCTGGGGCAAACATGCTGAAGAGTTTTACCTGTGTTCGGTGTCCCAGCTGCCACCAGGTCAACAGCCACAGACCAGGGAGCAAAGCCAGGGTCAGAACCACTTCCCTGGCTCTCCTTGGCTTGATGGAGGGCACTGTCCTGCCCACCAAGGAAGCAGCACTTCAGTTTGGTGTTACATGGGTAATTGTCTGCTGTCAGTGGAGCTTGTTGTGTTCCTTTTCCTTGCAGCAGTGCCTGGAGCCCACAGCCAAGTGCAGGGCTCCTGTGCAGGGACCACAGGACATCACATGCTCCCCCAAAGGTGCCTCAACACCTGCACACATTAGGGGGCAGAGGACAAGAAGGTAGATGTGGTTTGAGATACTAATGTAGCTGGGGAAGAAACTGTTGTACTGCACAGCTACTGTAGTCAAAGAAGTACACTGTAAGCCTTGTACCAGCTACTGTACCTGGAGAATTCCAGCAGCAAAACAAAAGGTACCCCAGGCTTTGAACTGTGGAGGAAGAATCCACAGAGAAAGCAAGCTCTAGCTCTTGCCATGGTAACTGCTGCCATGCAGCAATACTTTTGAGTGTGCTGAGCCTCACTTCAACTTGCATGCAGTCCAGGAAGCCAGAGCCAGGGCAAGAGCCCCTACCTGGTCAGCCCATCTCTTTCCCGCCCTTCCCAAAGGAAAGTGGAACACCCTCAGATGGTCAGTCACAGCCCACACCACATGATCTACTCCTCCCCCTCCTGAAGAGAGACCCAGAGCTACCAGCCTGTTTCTTAGAAGGAATCCTTGAGAAGGAATAACTAACTGGTCTTATCTGCCCTCACCAGAGCCAAGCACCAGTCTGTGACAACCACTCTTGGCCCTGGCCCTACTCCTGTGTTTGGGTAGAGGCTGTAGGTAGTAACCCTCCTCCCCCTACACCTGACTACTCCTGCACCAGCTTCAAAGCTGATTTATTGCTGCTGCTGAGTGAGGCCCTTGCCAGCCTGCTCCACGTGCCTGCACTGCTCCCATCCAGGAGTGACAGTGAACATCACATACCTCTGAACTTGCTAGGGCAGCACACACAGCAAAGGCACTTGTGACCAGAGTCCCCCAGTCCAAAACATGTGTAAATGCAGCACCCGAAGCCCAATACATTGGGACAGCTGTTGCTGCTACATTCTGGAGGGGCTCTGGCAGCTGAGGAAAAAGGAGAATGGGCTAAAGGCTGAACTCAATGGCTAGGAGGGCTCACTGCAGGGAACAACCTGCAGCAAGAAGCTGCTGCCTATGAAGAGCAGGATCCCATTGTTAGGTCTGATGGGTTGCCCCAGGACAGGGACACTTGGTCTTAAGGGGGTCATTTTATTGTTTCACTTCTCCAAATGTACAAAAAAAATTAGAAAATAACTGTACCCCCACCCCCTCCCAAACCACAAAACAAACGAGCCTGGGGAGCCCCACAACAGTGCAGCTAAGAGACGGCAGGAAATTAAACATTACTAGATACAGCAGCTGGGGCCCCTCGGCCCACATGGCCACTGGCTCTCCACAGCCCAGGACTGGCCCCAGTCTGACCAGTGCTTCCCCAATTCACACAGAGCTCATCCTGACAAGGTGGCAAGTACTTTACAAATCCTCCTTCACCTTCTTCTTGGATTTCTTGGATTTCTCTTCCTCCTGCAGCACGGGAGTGTTGGTTGCCTCCCGCTTCAGGTAGCTGATGAAGTCACTCACTTCTCTGCCCCCCTGCAGACAGCAAACGACAGTCAGGCAGGACCTGTACCTGCCACGGGCTTCCCCTCTCCTCAGGGGGGTTCAGGTGCCAAGGCAGAGACCCAGGTGACTGCAAGCAGAGCTCTCCCCAGGACCTGCAGCACAAAGTACAATGCTCCCAGCAGTCACCATCAGGTGTGCTCCCAGGGTAACAGGACATGGTGCCTCTCCCAACTCCAAAGAGGCCTGAGTATGATTTGAACACCTGGATGCTCTTCACTTCTTTATAAAGCATCAAACACAGCAGAACACTCACCTCATACTTCTTTGGACTCTGCTTCTTGCCAGCTGGAGCAAAATAGATGGTGGGGAAACTGGAGAGAGAGAAGAAACACATGAGTTCCTGATATGTTCTGATGTCTATCAGACCAGCCCCAGCTGAAGGGACTCAAATCCCACACTGCCCTGGTTTAACATGGCAGAGCTTCAGTGGCTCTGAAGCACCAGGTGTGGCCTCCAAGAGCTGGGCCACACCCGCAGATCTGGCTGAGCTCACAGGTTCAAGTTTGCTAGCTGAACTGCTTTTGGAACAGCGAGCCTGGATTTGTTTTCACACTGCCAGGAACAGAATCACAGCAGATTCCAAAGCAGCAGGACAGACCTCCAGGCAGAGCCAGGACACATGAACCCTGGAGAAGCCAGGCAGATCAGTGTATTTTGTTTTCACTCTTGATTTCTCCACATCAAGCCATTGCCCAGCAGTCACCTAGCTATTGCCTGGTAACCCCCACACCCTTCCCTGTGAAGCTCTTCCAGCTCTTCAGTGCTGTGGCCGAGGTCAGACAGAGATGGACTCATGCACTGACTTGGTGTCACAGCAGTCACACCTACCCTCGGACTTCATAGGGAGAAGGCACATCATTGGCTGTAGCGTCCATTTTGGCAATGATGATATTGGGATCTTTGCTGAGCTGTGGGTAGAAAGAACCCATCAGTAACCAATTCCAAAATCCAGGAACCCAGCAGGCAGCACGATCTGGGACAGTGGTGTCAGATGACAGTGCACAGGGAATGCCACTTCACCAACCCTCACTAGATGGGAGACTATCATCACACAGAGGGAAAAGACCCAAAAAGAAACTTGGACAGTTGAGGCCAGTCACTGAATCAGGGAATATTCCTGTGCCCTAGCCAAGAACACAGACTAAACACACAGGTGTGGTTGCTACCACAGATCCTGCTGCGAGATATCTGCACCCACCCNCCTCAGGAAGGCACAATTATACCCCATTATCAGGGTATAATAAACCCCATAGCAGCTAGAAACAACCTCCAGGATCATTTAGTGCTGCAAAATTCTAGTTCACATTTGCAAGAGTCTCATACTTACCTTCTCCCCCAATTCTTTGTATTTGGGCTCCAGATTCTTGCAGTGGCCACACCACGGTGCATAGAACTCTATCAGGACATCTTTGTCTTGTGCATTAACAATTTCATCAAAGTTCTCAGCCACCACCACCTGTAAGGTTTGATCACACCAGTGAGTTCCTTCCAAGTCAGACATGAGGCTGTGATATGACATGCTCAACAGACTCCACCCAAGCCTGGGTCTCCCACACCTGCACAGCGAGCAGCAGAACAACCAAACATAGCACTCCTCATCTTCGCCATGCAAGTAAAAACCTGCCATAAGTTACCAGCACTACCTCCAAGTGAGGTCTGCACACAGTCTCCTTACAGGAAGATGAAAGCCATTTCTTTTTAATCCCAGCAAGCAATCAGCCTAGCAGGACTGGCTGAGGCCATCCCCATCCCCCCCAAAACATCTGTGAATCCCGTGAGTCGCACTCCTGTATAAGGCACTCATCAAAAAGCCAGGCCAGGGAATGCTCTCACTCAGGGCAGAATTGCCTGGGAGGATGACAGGCAGGAATTATACCAGATCCCAATGATGAGATGAATGTGGAGATCCCTAAAATAGTGCAGTCACAACCAAAAGGAAGACCATGCCATGAGGGAGCACAAGCCAAGAGGGCAGGCCTTTGTGTAATCCCTGGAAATCTGGATGCTGCTGCACTCATGAAGCATGTAACTGCTGTGGCCAAGCAGCAGCTACTATGCTGAGAGAAAAAAACAGAACCCAAGCTGTATGTCTCCCTTGCCTCAGAAAGCTGCAGTGGAACAAGGGAGTGAGTAATTCCTCTATACATCATCACAGAGGCCTCTTGAGCTGCCACCGTGTCACACTACCAGCACTTCACATAGGCACAGGAAGCTGCTGCTGAGCAGTGTCTCTGCAGCCACAAGCAGCACTCACCTTTACGGGGCCATCATTACTTTCAGGGACAGGCTCTGATTTCAGGTACTTTTTCAAGTTTCCATCAAAGTAATCTTGCAGGAATCTCTCCAGAGCCTTTCCATCACGGCTAAAAGAAAAGTGATGTTACAGCCATCATCACACACACAGGATGAGAGGGGGAAACTTTCAAGGCTTATTTAAGCTCCTTCCACCCACACAACAGATGCCACCTGCATCTCTGACAGCACCAGTCTGGGGCTGGCTTAGTAGACCCCAAAACAAGTGCAAGGATGTCCTTAAGGGCTCTGACAGGAGGCTGGATGCACATCCCATTCAAAGTTTGAGGCCTTCCAGCATACGTCAGGTTTTTTTCAAAATGAAAGGTACAACTATTTCTTCTGCCCTTTATTGCACCCTAATTCCTAACCAAGCATTTCAGTATCTTGAATTAAATTCTCTCCCTTTGTATAACAGGAGGGGCTGCAAGCTTTCTAGAGAGCAGGAAAACACATGAGCAGGAGCCATTTTGACCCAGCACTTATTTCTTCCAGCTGGAACATCCAACTTTCCTGTTTCCTCCAAGCTAACAAAGCTCAGAGGAAAGCTTTGTTAAATCATCTGGTCAGAGACCTCTAGACCAAAGTCCATCAAGTGAGTCCCACTACCACCAAGTTCAAGAACTCACGAGAACTCTTCTTGCATGACATATTTATCTCCTTTGGCAGTTCTGATGGCAACGACGGGGGCCTCGCCCACGCTGCTGTCCAGACCAAACTCAGAAAGCTCATGGCCAAAGGTTTTCCGACTAGCAACAGCGTAAGACAGTTTGTGGCCAGCATCCAAGAACTTCTTTGCAATCATCATAACTCTGAGGGGAAAAAAATAACAAACAAAACCACAAAGCATTATTTCTTGGAACATTTTCTTCCACATGATATAACACCCTTCAAGATGACGTGCACATCGGACTACAAATTCAGTGGCACAAAGTGCTTTTCAGAGCCAAGTCCTGTAGAAATGGCGCTGAGAAGCAGGCCAGTAAGCTTGTGTCTGTGGTGACTGAGGCAAGTGTTGTGTGTTTCTACCCTCCACCTGCATGACCCAGGGTCTCAGGCACAAAGGCCAGAACTGCACACAGCAATGAGGCAGTTTGTGGGTAAGGTCTAAGTCCCTAAGGACCAGGGATCCAAGAGCAATCACACAGGGTTTCAGAGGACTGTCACCCCAGCTATGGAACCACAGCAAGGCAGGAACAGTCCGAATTACCCCCCACCACTCCCACCTGTTGCGCCAGTAGTTGGATCCCTTCGCGTTCTTCTCATAGTCAACGTCGTAGTATGCCACCAGCAAGTCCTTGCCCTGGATCAAGTCTTTGTTGTCTTCAGTCATGTGTGGGCAGATGCCAAAGCTGTGAAGGAGAGAGGTATTAGCAAGAGTCCACGGCCCCAGAACGGGCTTGACACAGCACACTTGCTTCCCACCCGGGAGTGTTAAATGCCAGTGATCGACCAGGCCTCAGGAAGAAACACTCTGGTCACTCCTGTACCAGGTTATTCTGAGTCAAATCTCCATCTCCAGCCACGTCAGCAGCTAGAGCTGACCCAAGTAAGGCCAAAGCTAGCACAGTTCTCACAGGTTCAGTTTTTAAACAGAATCATGGTTAGAATATGGAGAGTGCATGCCAACAGCCAGGCTGGGATTTCAAGAAGGTGTCCCCAAAGGGAAGCAGTGCCAAGACATGCAGCAGGAAGTGGCAGCAATGCCAGCTGGGAAAACAAGTTCTGACAGGGACAAAGCCAACTGGGGCCAGTTTGTAACATTTGCTGGTGAGGAATCACTCACATGTTCTCCTGGATGAATTTCTTAATCTTTCCACTAGTGATTTTGTCTTCTGGATACTTGATAGAGCTCTCCTCAAACTTGTTGGTCAGGCGTGGAGGACGGAATAAGACTATACCTCTGCAGGGAAGCAGGTATTGTGAATTAGTTCAAAGTGTCCCTGGGAATCCAAGGACAGCAGCCAGATGAGGGAAGAACCCTATCTCCAGTGACAATCCCCGCTCATAATTCATAGCTGAAACAACACTGTCTAGTTCCTTGGTGGCAGTAGTGCATTAGGTGTACCTGTCAGAGCCTTCTCCACGATTCAGACAGGCCACAATGAGAAACAAAACTCTCACCATAACAAGGAATACGGAAGCAAAATGTCTCTGTTGAGATACTGTCCACCCAGAGGCAGACATGAACACTTCAGAGCCTGTAACCATTCACACCTTTCTATCTCAATTCAAAAGAAACACCACTGTCAGTCGGGGAAGAAACCAGACCTTAAGCTACGTTTAGAAAGTGAAACCAGTTAACAACTGGCATGCATGAATTTGTTCCAAATGCCTCAACAACAAGGAATCTTGGTATTAAGTAACTTACTCTCCATCTTCCCTGTACTTCTGCACCAGCTGCTCCTCGGTGGTGTGCCCAAAGCGGTAGTTATCCCTGAGGCTGTTGGCTGCTTTCATGAACTCCGAGTAAGCATCCCCAGATGCATCACCAAAGAAGCCTGCAGCAGAAAGGCAGACTGTGACCTCAACCAACCCAGCTGCGGACCCTCTGCAGCTCTCAGCACTTTTCTCTACAATGCACTGGGATCAGTCCTGAATCCAGTCCTCCAATGCATGTTGAGGCCTTTACCTTTGACAGCTTCTCTCCCATTTTTTGGAACCTCCTCGCACCCCCTCCTTTCCAGCAGCAGAAAGTTACTCAGGAGAAGCCCAACTTGGTCATTCAGCCAAGGACAATTGTCCCCTGGACACCCAGACATCCACTGGTGACTGTGTAACAACAGCCACTGGCACTTAATAACAGTAAGTTTAGGGATGCTGATTAATACTCATGTGGTTATACCTACAAGATGGCACCTGATCTGCACCATCTGCTGCTGCCACCTGTAACCACAGACACATCACCCGATGCCAGCAGCCCTCCAATGCCACCAGAGCAACAAATGCACCTTCCAACAACCCAAGGCTACCTGTTGTCAGCCAGTGAAGAAAGCAACAACCTTTGGAAAATATATACTATGGTGCCAGGGGAGCCAACAAAACCAGATGGCCAGGAAAGAAAAAAAAAAAAATTTGGAAGGAACACCCAGAGGTCCTCAAGTCCAATCTCCTGCTTGAAGTGGGACCAGCCCCAGTCAGACTAGGTTGCTCAGAGCTTTGTCCAACTATGTTGTGAAAAACTCCCAGGCTGAATGTTTTAAAATCCCCCTGGACACATGTTCTAGGGCTTTATTGTTCTCATTACCAGCAGTGGTTTTGTTCATGTCCATCTGGAATTTCTTTTGCTACAGCCTGTGGTACTGCCTCTGATCTTTCCACACAAGCTCCCAGAGCCCAGCACCCCCTCATTTCACGATGCACTACCTCTACTCACCCACAACAGAAGCATCTTTATCGCCAATGAACTTCTCAAACTCAGCCACAGAACTGAGAGCCACCGAAGCAGGTCCCGCCTGTTTCTTGAGATGGCTGACAATCCCATCTTGAAAGATTAGTAAAATAATTAAAGGGATCAATACTAAGTTCCACAACACATTTTTCAAGCTTCCTAAACCAAAAATTGTTTCTGCAGAATCCATACACATCTCGCATACAATAAATATGTGAACTGAAGGACTGCTCCCATCAGCTTCACATAGGAACTTTCTAGCATCCTGGGAACTAGGAGCTAGGATGGAAACCTTCACCTTTAAAGGAGAGCTTTAAGGGAAAATAAACATCCCAGGCTTTGCCAGCACAGAGTTCTGGAAACAGTAAGGGGTTGTGGGGTGCGTGTGCAGGTGGGAACCTTCTCTACAACCCTGGGCACTAGGCTGCTCCATGAGGGCCTGCCTCCTGCAGCAGTTCAGCAAGCCAGACACTGCCAACCAGCTCTTACCTGCTGTTCTGGGCCCATCATAGGTCCCTGCCTCTTCTCCATCTCGAAAAATCTTTAATGTGGGATATCCACTGACTCCATACTTGTTACAGGTGTTGGAGTTTGCTGTACAGTCAACCTAAAGGAAAAGGAACCTTACTACTCAAACTGAGATCCAGCCCTAACACACCCAACCCAGCCAAGGGACTAGAGGGATGTGTCACACACTGCCTGGTGCTGGACAGCCCAGACTGGGGAAGAGGTAGCACAGGTATAATGAGAGGCCCACAAAAATATTTGAGAAAATACTGGAAAGACTAAATAGTTTCAAGTTTGACCAGACTACGCACAAAAAAAAAAAAAAA
>VWZW01001753.1:11938-26410 GCA_013397115.1 Edolisoma coerulescens
ACTAGAAAGAATAGCTTCTTGCAATCAATGATAAGAAATTTCTCAGCACCTCGTCAATCCTAAAGTTTATATAACACCTGAAGAAAACAGGCTGACCTGACCAGGACACCATGGTGCCAAGACTCCATGCCACTTCCCGTAAAGGAAAAGAGAAATTCTGATTTGAGAAAACTCTACAAGTTTTGTGGCAGAAAAGAAAGCTCTGGTCAGCAAGCCTCAGTGAGTACGTGAAGCCCGGTGCTCGCTCTCAGCCTCATCACACAGCTCAGAGCAGGCCTATTTCCCTGTGTGAGGCGGGCGCTCACACACCCTCTGCACACCAGCTGCAAGCTGCGGCCCTGCAAGGAGCGGCTTCCAGATTATTTCAGGGCTCCAAGGCATCAGAGAAACGACGCCCGTGGGACCTGCAGAGCAGAAGTCCGGCCGCTGGCCGCCCCCGGGTCGGGCCCAACGCGGGAGCCCGTGCTCACCTTCACCAGAGGCACGATCCCCTTCAGCCGGGTCGCGGCCGACTCGTACTCCGGCGCCAACCGCTTGCAGTGCCCGCACCTAGGGGCACGGAAGGGAGTCAGACCGGCCGAGCACCCGCCTCGGCCCGCCCCCGGCCCCGGCCCCCAGCGGCCCCTCACCAGGGCGCGAAGAACTCCACGAGCACCAGCCCCGGGCGCTCGGCCAGGCCACTCTCGAAATCGGCATCGCTGAGCTCCACCACGTCGGAGGCGCGAGCGCCGAGGGCGAGCAGCAGGAACAGCGGCAGCGCGGCACGCAGGGCCCGCGGCGGGGGTCGGGGCGCGAACATGACGCCGGGAGCGGCGGGGCCGGGAGCNTCCACGGTGCAGTCCCCTCCCACCGTCCCGCTGAACGCAGCGCCGGCCCTTGCCCCGGCCGGGACCGGGGGCCGCGGAGGCTTCCCGGCGCCGCGCGCTGCTGAGTCCGCTGTCGGGTCTCCGGGGGCTTCGCTGACCCGATGGATTTGCATTAACCCCGCCGTGGCCTGGATGTCTGTATAGATACTGTGTCTGTATCCCGGCGCAGTGCCGGCCCAGCGGTGACACGTGCCCAGCACATTCCGCACGACAGCGCTCGGCTCGCTGCAGGCTCGCCTGCTGGACTCACCGCAACCCCGCATTTCCACCCAGCGCCCCTCACGCTCCGGCCCTGGGGCAGTCCGGCGTTCCCCTGGCCCCGAGCCAAACCCGGGAGCGGGTCTTTTCCCCGTAACCCCATCCGTCGGCATTTGCACCTTCTGCTGGGGTCTGCGGTCAGCAGGACCCTCGGCTGTGCCATCCCTGCCAGGGTGCTTGGCTGGCCCCCAGCTTTGACCAGGCACAGCCTGCTCCAATCTCATGCCACCTTGCCCTGGTACCGCCAGGGCCTGGGGCTGTCCCCGCACAAAACCCTTATTCTCACCCTCACAGCGCCACCTCCCTTTGCAGCGCGCCGGACAGCTCAGGTGGGCCTTGGGGGACAATGCATCAGTCGGAGAAATGTTTTCGGTACCCCCGTTTCCGCCTCACCATCCATTTCTCCTTAGAGCCCACGTGCTCCTGCCCTGGCCTTCTCATCAGGTCCCTCCCGCTCACCGCTGGGTTTTAGCAACTGCTCTCAGTATCCCCAGAGCTGATGATTTGGGCCAGCAGTCATCAGGCGCTCACCTCCGGCACGGGGGCAGCCGGCTGGGCTGTTTCTGGCATTTTTGTCACCAATATTGAGCTGCACCAGCCAGTCGGCCCCAGGGCTGCCGGAAGAATCCGTGTGACGTCTCTGACTTCACCGTCGCCATTGCGGCAAAGAGCCCTGGACCGGGACCAGCTCCCGGGAAGCGCGGTGCGGCCGCCCACCCTCCACCCGCCGACTCCCGTCAAAGAGGCCCCACCGGCCCGGGGTCCCCTCGCCGCTCGTCCCGGTACTGCGCGCCCCGGGGCCGGCAGGGGGCGCTGTCCGCCGCCCCGGCAGCGCTGCCGGGCCGGGGCGGGGCCGGGCCGGGCCTCCCCCGCCAGCGGGGGGCCGGGCCGTTCCTCTCCAGCCAGCGTGGGGCAGGCAGGGCCCCCGGGCCGGGCAGTGTCCATAGCCCTGGGCAGTGCCCTGCCGCCCGGCTGCCTCCGCCCCTGCCGCGTTCCCGTAAGCAATAATGCACAAGCTCGGCACCGTTAGCGGTGGTGGGGCTGGCGCCGGCCTCGGATTAGAGCCCCGAACCGAGGCCAGCGGGAGTCAGCTCCGTCGCGCCCGGAGCGTCCAGCCCCGGCCGCAGGAGCGGCGTGAGCAGGCAGGGACCGGGCAGGGTCCCGTGCCGGGGAAGTATCAGATGTGTCACAACTCCGTCTCGGCGGTCTGTGGGACAGGGGTCTCTGGGGCTGCCAGTGACGGAGGAAGGCTGGGAGCCGTAGCGAATGCGGGAGCGGCGGGGGCTGGGGCCGGGCTCCGGGGCCGTACTGCGGGAGCTGCCGGCGCGAGCCCTGCGGGACCTCGTCTATCTCCCTGTCGCTCGCTCCTGCTGCCCGCAGGACGCAGAAATGGCTGCTTCCCTTCCCAGCCTGGGGATGCTGCTTCTGCTGGTGCTGCGGGACTCCAACCCCAGTGGGTGAGAACGGCCCTCCGGGAGCGCAGACAGAGCGGATAGATGCGTGCTCGAGGGCCGGTTCTGCTCCCTCATCCCTTGCCTACTCTAGAGCCGTTCCCCTCTGCGGCGCGGGCCCAGGGAACGACTCGCAGGGCAGACACCCGCTCCCAGGGGGGACTGCTGTGCACGCCCGATAAGCTGGCCCGTTCCCGCAGGAACTGACTGGGACAGACCGGTGCTGCACTCCGACACCTCGTGCCCGTCCCGAGCCTGACCGCTACTGAGCAGCGACATTCCGGCTGTGACATAGGCCTGGGCCCAACGACGCGGTGGATCCCCGGCCCCCAGGCATAGCCTGCCTTAAGGAGCTGGATCCTGCGGGGGCCCTGCCGGCGAGGAGGGTCGCCTTGACCTCGAGGGGCTCACGGGGGGCAGCGGAACAGCTTTCCGCTGTGGGGCCCGCTGCGGCTGCCGGTCCCATTCCTTGGCTTCTCCCACGTGAGGCCTCGCCCGGCCGCGCTGGGAGCTTCGAGCTGGGCGGGCTGGGATGCGGGAGCGGGACACGAGTCCCGGACCACGTGGGTCCCCTCGGAGCGGCGTCCCGGGGCTGCGTGAGGCCCTGCTGCGGACGGCGGCGCTGGCATTGGGAGCCCCGCGCACCGCTAGCGACGGGGCCCGCGCCCGGTGCCCGGTGCCGCCTGACGGCCGCGCTCTTCCCGCAGGGACGCTGCCACAGCTGCTGCTCTGGTGAGTCGGACCGCCGCCCGGCCACGTCGTTCACCGGAGCCTGCTGAGTGCGGAGCTGCTGCGGCGGGGCGGCTCCGGCAGCGCGGCGGAAGCGACCGCTCCCTGGGGCTCACTGGGGTCGGACGTGAGCCCTGCTGGGTTCCCTGACGGGACGGGACGGGACAGGCAATGAGCCATGCCGGATGCTCCGGCCATGGGCAGCGGGCCCCGGTCCGCAGACACCGGCTCCTCTGGGCCGCACCGGATCAGCGGCTGTTGACCAGGTGCTCTCTGCCTTTCAGGGGCTTCCGCCACAGTCTCAGCTGCGACGCCGGGCTTCGCGGCCGCGGTGCTCCCTGCCCCGCCGCCTTTCCCCGGCTGCCTCCAGCCCCGTTCCCCGGGAAGCAGCGGCTGTGCCCTGGGGCCAGGCCGCGCTCCTGCCGCCTGCACTGCAGGCTGTGTGCAACGACACCGTCCCCGGGCTGCCGGGCGTCTCCAACTTCATCGTCTACCTGTACTGCAACCTGTTCAACAGCTTCCCGGGCTCCTGCCAGCGCCCGGGGGACCCGGGGGCCGCCTGCGTCAACGCAGCCTGGTACCTATCTGCGGGCGAGGGGGGCTTGGCGTGGGTCTGCCGGGAGCGCCACCCTGCCCAGTTCAGTGCCACGGTCTGCAGCAACGCCTCCCTGAGGGAGAACCCCGTGCCCCAGCAAGCCCTACTGGAGCGGCTCTTTGCCCACTCGGCTCGAGGTCTGCTGGGGGCCCAGCACCTGCCCACTGGGTGCATGCTGGGAGGGCGCCTGGAGCTGCTTCCTGGGAAGCCACGTGCTCTGGGGTACCCAACTCCGGGGCAGTGGGAGCTGTGAGATTCTCCCCACCAGCCTCCGGGCGTGGCACTGTGCGGCAGTGCCCAGCCCCGGGTGCAGACGCCAAATGCCTCAGAGCTTGGGAGCAGACCCCTCTGAGGGCTGGAGCCTGTGGGTGTGGGGGAACGCCGATTTCTGGGAGCTGCGCAGGACTGTGTGTCCCAGCTGCTTCCAGGAGCTGGTATGCACCAACGCCTCCCTCCTGCAGCTGGTGGGGCACCCCCAGCCCGTGGCCAGGGTACATTGCCAGGGTGTCCTGCCTGGGAGATGCTGCCTGCTGCAGCATCCTGCCTTTGTCCCCCAGGCTGGACACTGTGGAGCTCTGGCCAGCCCCGGCTGCCTACCTGCTGGGGGCTGTCCTTGCAGGTCTCACGGCGCTGGGGGGAGGCTCCAGGCTGAGCCCCCCAACCCAAGGTACCTCCTGTTGACTGCAGCCTGGTTCTGTCCAAACAAGAGGAGGCTGAATAGGTGGCCGGGGAGCAGCTGAATGAGGCCATCCTCCTCTCCAGCCTCCTGGATAACACCTCCTTCTGGGGACTTGCTGCGTATCCACAGGCATCCGGCGAGCTGTGGGCCAGTACCTGGGATGGGAGCACAGGGCCTTGGCCAACAGGGAGCTGCTGAGCTCCCCCCATTGAGTGGGGCAGTGCTGGGGCAGCAAGCGAGGGTCTCCCTGGGTGCAGGACAGCAGTTGGGGTGACAGACCCAGGGAGCCCTCCCACTGGCTGCAGGCTTGGGCCAGGGTGCAGGCCACAGTTCTTGTGCAGTGGCAGCCATGGTGAGAGCAGGACTGGTGCATGTGCTCTGCTCAGCCACCTGTGGTTGGGAGCAGCCAGCCCCAGGCTGGGGGTCAGAGCTCTGGCTCAGGGTGAAGACTCCCCTTTGTCCCTACGTCCTTATCCTTGTAGCAAGGCTGCCACAGACCCCCTGTGGGACACTGAGCAAGGAGCTCTGAGGGAAGGTGTGGAGGATTGCACAGGCAGTGCAATCTTGCTCTCTCCTGCAGCCTCTGTGCTCTGGGACCTGCTCCAGGACAGTGAGGGTGCTCCTGCCTTTGAGATCCTGGTGCAGGCACTGCCCATCCTGGATAGGCTGGCTACAGCCCATCCAGGATCCTGAGGAGCATGGGGCCCGCTGGCTCTTGCTCTCCCTGTGTGTGTGCTCAGACACATTTCCCACAGGAGTACCTTCAGATGCCAGAGGAGACCTTCCAGGGTCTGCTGCTCAGTGTGGGACCTGAGGCCGTGCAGTGCTTCCCAGCCCTGCTGCACCACTCCTGGTACCAGCTGCATGGGGAGGTGGCCAGGGTGGTTGGGGTGGGGCAGGGAGTGCAGAGCCCAAGTGTGGTGGTTGTGAAGCCTTGTGATGGTGGGGAAATCCGAGTGGTGCCTCTGCAGGGGGACAGGGTGCTGGGAGGTCAGCGGGGTGGTGAGTACTGGGGTAAGAAGAAGCCTGAGCCATGACTACAGCAGCGCGTGTTTATGGGGTCTGACCTGACGCGTTGTGGGTAACAGGATGCAGCGACATGCTGGGCACAGAGATCGCACAAGCTACAGGGGGACCTGGGTCCCACAGCGCTGGCGCTGCCACAGTCCCACTCAGTGCCGGAACTGCGGCAGCGGCGAGGGGATGCGGATATCCTGCCCCTTCTCCAGCCGCCGCTCACAGTCGATCAGGTAGTTCACACCATCTATCACCAGCTGCACCAATTCCACCTGCACCAGGAGCACAGATGTGGTGATTGAGGGGCTGTCCTGGGAGCCACACCAGTAAGGCTCTTGGCCAGTCCTGCTGCGTGCAGGGTAGGCACTGCCGCTCCCAGCACCCCCATGCTGGCCCCAGCACAGGCCCTGGGGCCACATAGGCACTGTGGGCCTGTCATGCAGACACGTTCCAGAACCTCCCTCCCCAGTTCTGTCTGGCACCCACCTCTGACCTCCCCAGACGGTCCAGGTTGGAGATGTCAAAGATGCCACCTTTGGCCGCAGTGTCCACACCACCCGTCCCACGCTTCTGTAGCCGGAGGTTCTCTAGGATCTTAGGGAAGCGGCTGTCCTGGTGCCCAGAGAAAGTGTCAGTGCTCAGCAGGACCAGCAACAAGGGAGTCAGGGCTCTGCAGCCGGGTGCTCCCTGGGGCAGCACCCTGCTGCTCACAAGATCCTGTCAGTGGGTCACCGGCCCCACCCAGAGTCCTGCCCTGAGCAGACCCAGGCTGACACCTCGGACCCGGGCCTCTCCAGCCAGGAATGCAGGCAGGGGCTGGACCCTATGCCTCCTGGAGGAACCTGAGCATGGTCCAGGGCTGGGTCCCATGCTGTCCTGCACCTTCGTGGCTGAGCCCCCCACAGTCCTAGCCTGGCTCCCCACAAAACTGGCCATGGTAATACCTTGCTGAGCAGTGGCAGCTTGATGTGGACACCTGCTCGCAGCCCCGTGCCCAGGTTAGAGGGGCAGGTCAGGATGTAACCCAGCCGCTCATTCCACATGAACTCCCAGCCTCGCTCCTGGATGAGCCGCTCCACCTGAATTAGAAGCACAAGCAGTCATTCAGCCCTGGCCATGGAACACCCAGTCCTGGCTGTGTGCAGAGGGCTAGCACCACAGGAGCCCTGCCTGCCCCTCTCTGCCTGTTCATGGGGCTGGCACAGCAGAAGCTGTGGACACTCACCTCCTTTAGGCCCCTGCAGAACCGCTCAAAAACGCGCTTCATGTTTCCCCCCTTCTCCATGGAGATGATACGTGTGTGGTCCTCCTCGTTGATCCAGATCAAGAAGGTCTTCTGGTGGTTGTGCCTAGGGACAGGGCAGCGTTTGGCTGCGCTGGCAGCTTGCAGAGACCCCGTGCCCACTCAACTGTGCCCCTGCTGCCCCTGCCACCATGGTGCCAGTGCTGCCCTTGGTTCCAGTGTGCTGACTGCACCAGGGTGGGCAGCCAGGAGATACTCCTGGAGATGGGCCAGTGTCCATCCACATGCATCACTGCTGGCGTGGGAACTGTCTCCAGTGCCTTAGGCACAGGCGGGCACCAGCATGGTGATGACCCAGCCTGGACTGGGGACCGGAGCATGGCTCCTGCACCATGCCAGCAGCAGGAGGGGGCTGTGAGGCATGGGGTGTGCGCTGGAGGGCTGGATTAGGTGCAGCTGGAGCTGGGGACCGTGTGTGCTCTGGAGGTGTTTTCCATATAAAGGCACCGTGTCAGCGAGGGTGGCGTGGGCGGACGCGTGTGCCGGCTGTTGCTCTGCGGGAACGTGGGATGTTGCATGTCTGTGCAAAGATGCTGGGAGGGAGCAGTAAGATGCAACTGTGGCAGGGTAGGTTTGGTGTCACATAGGGTGTGCAGAAGCCTGGAGGAGTGCTGGGGATTGCCCAGGGAGAAGAAGGCAGTTACAGGTTTTTGGCAGCCTTAGAGTGCAAGGTGCTGCAGGATGGTGAGAGCAGGCAGGATTGACAGCTAGGACTGTCTCCACAGTCCCCCTTCCCAGTACCGTGGTTTGTGTAGGGAACAGTAGACTGCTGACAGTGGTGCACAAGGAGCTCCCAGGTGAGGCCACAGAACCCGTGGTGAGCACAGCCCAGGGGCACTGGTGCCACGTGCCAGGGTCTGTGGTGTGGCAAACATGGGAAACGTGGGTGGCAGGGCTGAGGTGGATGGAGCAGTAGCATCCCCCCCCATCTCTGCCCTGCTGCCTGGTGCCAGGGCAGAACCTCACCAGATCCCTCGGGCATCAGGCCAGTCCCGAGCCATTCCTGCTGCTGTCAGGAGCGGGGACACCGGCTTGTCAAAGAGGAAGTGGTCCTGGAAGGAGACAGAGTTCATGGGCTCAGCCGGGCTGCATGGCTGGAGCCAGGGCACCCTCACTGGTTCCAGTACTCCCTGTCTCATGCAGGAGATTCACCACGGCTCTCCCAGGCAGGAGCCCTTGCCTTCCTGGCCTGGGAGGCAGAAGGTTGCTGGTGCACAACCCACCCTGTGCCAGGGGCTGGTGGGGCACCAGCTGAGTGCCACAAGCCCCCTTTCCTCTGGGCATGGGCAGGGACATGGGGACAAGAGTCAGAGGTGGCCATGAGCTGCTGAGGCTGAGTTCAGAGAGCTCCTGGCTCATGAGGGCTGAGCAGCACTGTGCTGTTGGGCTGCCTTGCTAGGGCAGGGGTCCTGGTTGCACAAGACAGCAGAGCTGCAAAAGGAGGATACAACCTCCCAGAGAGGCAGTGCCAGGAAGGGGTCCTGCTCTGCATGCACCCGGCGGGGAGGGCTGGCTGGGAGCTGCACTGACTCACATCAATGAGCTGCTGTTGCTCCTTCTCAGTCATCTCGCTGAGACGGTAGTACCGGCCCGCCAGGTCCCCGGTGAGGCCGCTCAGCGCTTCCACAGTCACCTTCTCCACCTCTCGGCGCTCGGCGCGGGTGCAGGCTGGCGGCAGGCTCAGGCCACGGATGCTGCGCCCAGTCCGGACCCGGGACGAGAGCACATAGCGCTCATCAAACTGGCCAAACTTTATCTGGAATAGACGGGAGCCACAGGGGGTTTATGGGGTGGCCCTGGTGCTGGCAGGGCCCTACCCCAAAGGCCCAAGGAAGGACACCCGCGTGCAGCACCACTGTCCAGCTTCTGCACCTTTGTGGCGTCCAGGTCTGTGGGGTGCTTCATGGTGCGGGGGTTGTATCCATTGTGCCGCTCCTGAATCACAGGGTCAAACAGGTCGGCAAACACCTGAAAGCAAGTGAGACAATGTATGGCAGACCCAGTGCTTCATGAAGCCCCTGCCACAAGCCCAGCAGGGCCACACTGCCAGTGTGGGGGACAGCGTGTCCTGCAGTGCAACAGCAATCCACAGGGCAAGTGGAGCAGGAGGCTGCAGGGCTCCAGGAACAGCTGCTCCAAAGGAGCCCTGTGTCCTGCAGCAGCACATGGAGACTTTCCAGGGGGCTCTCCAGCTGCTCAGGCTGGGCAAGAGGAGGTGGGCAGTAATGCACCAGGCTGCTGGTTGTACCATGGGTACTGAGACTCCTCTGGCTGCTGCAGGCAAGGCTCTGGCTGCCACTCACCTCATAGGTCTCTTCATCACCAGCTACGATGCCCACAGTCTTGATGAAGGGGTGGCCAGGGTTGTCGACGCCAGTCTGAATGCACTGGTCCAAAGTCCAGCCATTTGGGGTTACCTTGTCACAAAGCCTGGCGTAGATGGCTGGCGTCAGGTTGCTGGCCATGCAGTTGTTGTGCTTCCGCAGGTCGGGGTACTCAGCGCTGTGGGACAAGACACCAGTGAGTCCTTTGGGGCCAGGGGACCCCAGCACTTGTGCCTGTGCTCCATAGAGACTCTTGGTGCAGGTATGGGCAGGGGAGCTCGGGGAGGGGTCAAATGCTCTGCTTGTCCACAAGGGCTGGGAGCAGGGAGGCAGTTACAGGTGTTGCAGGGCGAGGGCAGGGAGCAGCCCAAGCCAAGGGCTGGCACTGAACCAAGAGTCCACAAGCCAATCTGGACTAGTCCTTAGGGAGTGGCTCCTTATCAAACACACAGCAGGGCCCCAGGGTGGGAGAACCGGCCAGGCGAGCAGTGGGGCCGTGTGAGCCCATCCCCACACTGAGCTGCCAGGGCAGCTGGGCTGCAGAGTGGGGGTCCCACTCCCCTTATCCTCCCTGGGGCTGCCCTGATGCCAGCTCAAATGGCTGATGCAGTGGGTAGGGGAGGCAGGGCACGCAGTCTGCGGGATCCTGGCTTGCTTGACCCCTTGATCCCCCGTGCCTTGCCCCCCGGATGCTGCGGGGCAGGAGATTGGCTGACCCTGATCTGCAGCCAGTGGGAACCGCACAGTCTCAGTGCAGTTTATTGTATTAGGGGGATGCTTTCCTCTAATCAGCTTAGTGGGAGGCTGTCCCTTGACCTCATTCCCACTTTAGACAGGCTTTGTACTTGTTCTGTGCTTACAGGGAGATTGGCAGCGCAGGACCCTGCCAGCGCTTGCCTTGGCCAAATCTCTCTTGAGGGTGCCTCCACTCACCTTAGTGGGACAGGACTGGCCTTTGTCAGCCCGGGAGACCTGGCTGGTGGCTGGAGGGGGCCCTGCATCCTTGGGGACACCTTTCTCTCCTTCTGAGAGAGGCCTGCTTTGGGGGTGACATAGCTTGGGGGGGATCCATGTGGGAGAAAAGGAGTCTGGGCTAGCGCAGGTCTGGTTGTTGGGAGCACCAGCTGGACATCAGCACTAGCAGCAAGTCCTGGCACCCCCTGTGCTCAGCTCCTGCTCTTGGGCTGAGTGCTCACGCTGGGCATTGGTTCTGGCTGCCAGCACCAATCCTGTGCTGCAATGCAGAGCCCTGTGGCTGCCACTGCCTCCTCCCCTGTGTCTGCAGGCCAAGGAATGTGGCCCTTCGCCCACAGCTTGGCTGCTGCTCATGGCTTCCTGTGCTGTGCAGAAACAAAGGGAGGTAGGGCTCCCGTTGCATCGTGTGGGGAAGCGCTAGCAGCTCCTGCTCGGACCAGCAGAAGGAGGCATTTGCTCCACACAAGAACTCGTCCCAGGGCTGAGGGCTGCTCCCTACCCACATACAGACCTGTGCCCTGATGAGATGATCCAGCTAAGAGGCTGACGTGGCATGCATGGGATGCAGCCTGCCCTGGCCTCCCTCCCTGCTTCTGCCCGTCATCTGCTGGTCACTGTCTCCCCAGGGTGACATACTTGTAAAAAGCATTTGCTGATCAGAATGGGACACTTGGGCAGGTTCCTCCACTGCTCCAGCTTGGGTCATGCTGTTGGGCATGCCAGGACCACTTGCTGTGCTTTCCACATGACAGAGGATGCCCAGGAGCAGTAGAGGTCCCTAAGGAAAGCCAGCTTGCTCCCAGCAGGCAGAGGACTCCTATGGGTTGAAGCATGCTGTCTGCCATAGCCATCTACACCTTCCCTGAGGTGTTCAGCATCCAAACCCTGAGACTCCAGGCTCTGCCTGCAGGTGCTGTGCCTGCTGCAGTGCTGACTGAGCACCTGGTTGGAATTCACCCTCCCCTGAACAGCCCCAGACCACAGCCAGCAAATCTGGGCAACCTCTCTTCAGCCTTTCTAGAGCACCCGAACTCAGCTGGATGTTGCCAGGACCAGCTGGGTAATGCTGGGGTGAAGGTCCTGAGCACCTGGCGCTGTGCTCACCGTGGTGCCACGGAGCCGGTGGGGGAGGCTGTGTCCAGGCTGGCACTGGAGGGCTCTGGCAATGGCACCACACTCCTGCCATGTGCTCAGGGTGTCCAGGGGTCTTCTGTCATAATGTCAAGATGATGCTGCACTTGGGCTGCTTTGACCCCTTGGTTTTGGTCCCCAAGGCTGGTTTTAAAATTATGACCCTTTCAGCACCATGTATTTTGTTCCCACAAACAAAATTTTTGTTTTGTGCCACAGCACTGAGTGATATCTTAAAGGTCTTTTCCAACCTCAATGATTCCATGATTCCACAGTTCTGTGGTATTGTGGGCTCCTGCCTGGCTGCAGAGGCTGGCAGCGTGGATGTCTGCCAGGAGTGCAGCTCAGCACTGCCGCCCATGCTGTCCTGTGCTCACCTCAGCCTGCCGTCCTGCCCATGACCTCGAGGCTCGGCTGCCCGCAGCAGCCGCCCTCTCTGCCCTTGTGCGAGCAGGTGCCTCACCCCAGAGCAGACCTGCTCAGCAGCCAGGAGGGATTATTAGCCCGTCGTCTACTGACTAGGCAGCTTCTCCCGAAGTGACAGGCACCTGCACCTCCCCACAGCTCTTCACCTCTAATCTGGCAGCCTCCCATGCCCTTCCTGGCATCGCTGCCTTGCGGTGCTCAGGCAGCCCCAGCCGCACATGGCCTCTGGAGAGGCATGGGGGTGTGTGGGGTGAGCAGCAGACCCTGTGTGGTGGCATGGAACTGAGAGCTGGCAGGTTGCTGCAGGCAGCCAAGCATGAGGCTTGCTTATGCAGGGAGGAGGGCGCTTGGGCTTTGCCTGGAGATGCTTTGGCAGGGAGCCCCAACGTGGTGGCCCAAATGTAGTGCCATGCCTGTCACAGGACCCACCTGGCAGAAGGCACACAGTGCCCATGTCTCCTTGAGGTGGGAGTGCCTGTGCCCTCTCAGCACAGCCATTCATACTACAGTGCTTCTGATAGGAGGCTGTGTAGTGTTCCTCAGACCCCTCAGGGCTGCTGCCAATGTCTCTTGTTTTTAACTTAAAGACTAGAGGGGCAAAATCCTCATGCGAGTCAGCTGCAGAGTGAGGGATTGCAGCTCACCCCTAGGGCTCTGTCCAGGTTCTTTTCAAGTGTCAGCACTGTCACAAAAACATTCCCAACAGAACCCCTCAGGAGGCTCATTTTAGAGCTTCTCAGCCACAGCCCCACCTTGATTTCATCCCCTCCTGACCTGATGTCTGTGTCTCTGCAGTTGTTCAGAAAGCTGGAAAACATCCCCCTCCTGGGAGGTAAATAATCAATAACATCCGGCCTTTGTCATTCTGGGAAATCACTCATGTCCCCAACTTTCCATAACCCAGTGCAGCTTGCCAGAGCCCCAGTGCCGGCTCCTTGCCAGCCCTCCACATGCACAGGGCTCCCAGCCTGCAATGCAGCACCACAACACATCGCTCTGACTGTCGGCATTTGGTGCAGGGATGGCAGCAGCTGCCTGTGTTTGGAGCAGCAACGTGCTGCCTCCTTCCCACCCTGCTCCTTCCCTGTGCGCAGTCTCTGCTGGCATTGGGATGGGCAGGAAAACTCAGTCCTCTTTTTCCTGGCCCTCCTCTAGGATGTGCTAAGCCAAGCAGCTGATGCCAGCATGAGGACTGGCTGGTGGCCACCATGTCCCTCTCCCCTTCTGGCCCTGGCCCCATTCCTACTCTGCCTAGGCCTCGGGAGACACAGGCAGTTACTGTGTCCAGTCCTTTCTGGTGCCGTGCCCCTCTATGCTCCTCAGGGCTGGCAGCACAAACACTGGGCAGGACCAGTCTCTGTCTCCTCCAGCCCCACATGCCATGGCAAGCGATGGTGAGCGGAACTATGGAAATGTGAGGCACCTGGCCCGGCTGGCCCGGCTGGGCTCCCTGGGGCTGCAAAGAGCAGTTTGGAGGGGAGTGACGTGAGAGCTTCTGGTCTAGAGCTTGAACCTTGGCATTGTGCTACAGCCGTGACACTTATCTGGCTTAAGGGATCAGGCACTGGGTGTGCAAATAGGGCCAGGGCTCTTTCAGAGCCAGCATGACCTCAAAAGCACCCCTAAGCCGGACTGCGGCCGTGTATGCGTCCACTTGGCCCAGCTCAACTCTGTGCCTGTCTCCCAGAAGTCCTGATTGCATATCTCATTGTCATCCAAAATCTGCCCATGGGGCTGCTTGCTCAGCACCCACGGGCCCCTCCAGTTCTCCCTTTAAAAACTGGCCCAAAGAGGGAAGAGCCAGGACCTGCCAGCAAAGCTTTTCTTTTCAATAGAAGAGTCCCTGTCCCAAAGGCAGGCGCGTGGGAAGGCTGGTACAGCCAGATGAGGTCGGGCCAGGGGCTGCTCTCACACCAGCTCCCACAGTCAGAGATCCTGGGTGTTCTGCCAGCAGGACAAAATGGACCCTTTGCTCCATCCTGTTCCTACCAAGACATTGGCAAAATCTCCCTGGCTTCTGTTGGGCCGAGCCTGGGGTATGTCCCCACCGGCACTGGAGGTCCCAGCACTGCTGCCTCCCAGGCTGCCCCGCCTCCCAAACAACCCCCATCTCTGCCCTTCCCGGTCATCCCGGGAAGTCCCCCGGGACCCGAATCCAACTGCCAAGCATTTGTCGCCTCCCGCTCTCGCAGGCTGCAGCGGCTTGTCCTGGTACTCTGGGACCACCCAGGGCAGCTGGCAGCTCCGGGGCTCCCTGCCCGGACCGCAGCACCCAGAGCCAACCCCCGGACACGGGAATGTGCCCGGGGCGGCCCCCGCAGCCCTCACAGCCCCTGTCAGCGCGGGTCCCGCTGAAGGGGGCCCGCGGCAGCCCCGACGAACCCCGGAGAGCCAGGACCCGCGCTCCCTGGTCCCCGCGGGACCGCGCCCGGGGCGCGGCTGTGCCGGTGTCCTTGTGCGCGGGCACGGCGGGGCCCACGGAGCCGGTGACCAGCAGCCCGAGGCGGGGCGGATCCGTCCAACACGGCTGAGCCCCTGCGGCCGCCCCGTCCCCCTCGTCGCCCGGAGCCCGCACGGGTTTGCTTCACGGGCCTCCCGGACCTTCCCGCCACGGACGAGCAGCGTCCATCGCGCCGCCCCCATGAGCTGCCCCGGGACCCGCCGCCCAGGCTCGAGCCGGGGGGCGGCCCCCGCGCCCTCCCCCGGTGCCGGTGCCGC
>VWZW01001753.1:27611-106184 GCA_013397115.1 Edolisoma coerulescens
CGCTCTCCAGGTCCGGTCCCGGCCCCTGCCCTGCTCTCCGGGGCCGCTCTCTCCCCCGACCCTGGCGGGCCGGCGTTTGTGAAGCCCCCACGGTGTGCGCGGGGTAGAGCGGCAGCAGCCCGGTTGCAATAAACCCTCAGTGACATCGACCGTGTCGGGGGAATTCCAGTGCTGAGGAGTTTCACGCTTTACAGTCTCAGGAAACCCATTAAATATTTCGTTATGAACAGTGTAAGACGCGGACGGCTCTCGCGGCTGTGCGCGGCACAGCACTGCTCAGTGTGCGGGGTAAACCACCGGTGTTCAGGAGGAGCTGAGCAGGAGCTGTGCGATGCCCCGCAACACTCGGTGCTCCCCTCTGCTCCGCGCCGGCTTTGCTCTGTTGTGTCCGGCCTCGCTGAAAGTGCTGCTTGAACAGACTGAACTTGACTTCAGCTTCCTGGCTGTGAACACTTTGAACGCCTGTGTTACCAGAACAGAGGGATTTCTCTAATACACCGTATCCAAATAGTTTTAATTATAAACCCTAGAATAGGTGTTCTTTCTGTTCTGAAGCAAGTAAGTGCCCGTGATAAGAGCACAGCTTTCACCATTTTAAAGTATGGAATTAACCTCAATGCAAACAGCCCTTGGGACAGTGGAAGTAACTCTCTGTGTGTCACTGGTCATGCATATAAAGGTACTTCACTGCTCAGGGCCTAAGCTTTCAGGGTTGGGTTTTTTGGACTGGTTGGTTGGTTGTGGGCCATCAGTAGTTTCAAGTAGTTGTACAAGACACTGCCAGCATTAGTGTTTTAAAATGCCAGCTACATGTATTCTTAGAAGTCATGATCCTGCAGGTACTTGACCTGGTTTGGCTAGGCTGTGAGTCTCTAAGTTGTATCATCCTTGCAGGCTTTCTGCGTGCCAGGGTAACCCAAATTCCTGGCACCGGCAATATGATGAGCCATGTTCCTGTCTGTCAGCCCAGCACCTGCATCTGCACCTTTTGTTTAAAAACCAAAATGAAACAAAACCCTGACAGGTAAACCCACTCTTTGGTTGGTTAATGCCACACTGAGTACAAACTTAATACAAGACTAATCACACCTTCTCTGTTAAATGTCTGGTACCTCAGAAGCAGGGCACAAAGAATCTCTTTACTTTGTGAGCACGCTTATCTGAGCAGCACCGGAATGATCCGCTGGGGAACCAGAAAACAATTTACTATCTCGTTTCTTATCACTAATACAGGGCAGTCTAGGGAGCTGAATCAGTCCGAGGACGTCAGAGGCAAGGTCTATAGCTCCGTTTAGGGTTGTGTGTCAGCAGATTCGGATTGCTGATTGGGTGATTATGGTAACCTTTGGTATGACTGTGTGGCAGATCACAGCTGCCCTTCTTGGAAGTGCAGCAGGAAAGTCTTTAGCTGCAGCGGCTGGCATGCACTTCCTCCCGTATCTGTGATAGGACTACCAAGCCTGAATATTCTGACTCAAAGCCAGAAGAAACAATCATCTTTACCTTTTGTGTGCATGTGCCAGAGCCACATTAATGCTCTTGTCTCCCTTGGATGACACAGCAGCATTAACACTGAATTTTCTTGCTGTGGTTAGTGAGAGGTGAGGCCCTTAGCACTCTCGGCAACTGGGAACTGGGTGAAATGTGTGGTTTCCATGAGCAGTTAGCTCAGCAGTCAACAGGGACAGAACCATCATCATGCTGTGGTTAGTGTGAAAAGGTGTGGGCTGTGTGCCGTGCAGGAACCTGTAAGAGTTCCATAATGGCAATTGCCACCCTCCTGGCATATGAGCCCCGTGACAGTTCAGCACTAGAGCTGGCTCAGGTGTGGTGGGTAAACCTCCTGTCACTGTCCTTAGATACCAGAGTAGAGCTCCACTTGCCTGTGTCCATTTAAGAGCAAGTCTGAGTTTTTGATGCCTTAGTTATGCCTGTAGCTAAAAGTTCTGTTTCATTGAGAGTCTGTGGTCGCTTGGTATAAGTCTATGGTAAGAAATCTGCTTTTAAGAAAAACTAGAAGAAGGTGTTGGTTAACCCTCTCCCCACACCTGAAATCATGAAGCTTTCCTTACTGACATCATGGGCATGCCTGATCTGTCAGTGGCTGTCAGCTTCAGTGAGGCTCTGAGTTTTTACCTGGTTTGACTATGGTGTGTCATGGCCTTGAGACAGAACTACAGAGCAAGGAAGAGAGGTTTTCTCTGGGATAGGAGCAGGAGTATAGAGAAGTTGTTGCTTTCTGAGTTCTTAGGGCAAAGGTTTTCCTGCTGCTTGATCTGTTTTTTTCTAGGAGGGAGGGGAGAGTAAGGGATTGGAGAAAATAACCCTCCTCTTCCTTTTGCATGGTTTGCTTCACTTCATTAAATCATCAGCCATCAAGCTGATAGTGTATCTGCTAAGGGCTCATTCTGCACCGGTGTGCTGTGGCAGCAGGACACAGGCATGAAAATGGTTCCTGAGTATGTTGGGAATCCTACTCTTGTCCTCTGGAGGTAGCAGGGCTATGTGAAGTGCACAGTAAATGCCTCTGTAGCCTGGTCTGCTGGTGCTGTTTCTCCCACTAGCAGCGAGCGCTGATGGTTACAGCTCTGACTGTTGCTGATCGAGACATTTCAGTGCCAGATGTGTGCTGTGCTTTGAGGATTTTGTGGGAGCAGCAGCACTGGGCTCGGTGCATGGGAGAAGGATGGAGGAGATCATCCTTGGTGTGGTATGTACAAAGTCCAGGCTTGCCGTGTCCCCTGTGTGGTTTCCGTTGGGTCGGTGTCCGCTCCCCCAGTAGATCCAGCGTGACAGCTGATGGGTTTGTGTACAGCCAGTGCCTGGTAGTGTGGCTGGGGGTCCTTGTCTGATGTATTTCTGCTCCAGCACTTTCTCTGAACGCTTACCTGTTACATTTCCTGCCCTTTCTGGGGCCACGCTGCCTTTCTGCCTGGAGGCCTGCATTATTCTACCCCTATTTCCAAGGGGATTTCACAAGCAGTTGGATTGCTCTGTGTCTTTTGCATTTCCCATCCTGCTCAGGTGAATTAGGGCAATCATCTGTTGTTGTTCCCAGTGAGGGGGTTCTCATCTGCCCTGATGCCGTGCTGGCAGCAGGCTGATGGCTTTGGGGTGTGCCTCCTGTTGCTGCTGGAGGACTGGGAAGTGACTGTATGTGGCAGTGCAGTCTCCTGCTGTGTCCTGGCTGTAAAGGAAGGCATCACTAAAGAGGAGGAAATTCAGTAACCCTTGATCTAGGGAATGCTGGAAATCATGTGAGAACATGAGAAGCAGCAGAAGAGAGTGTCTGATGTCCAGTTTTAGGAAGTACTTAATAACATGAGGTGTTCACAACGTCCTCTCCTCAACGTTGCCCTTACTTACGCAGGAGGAATGCTTTTGGCCACCTTACAATTAGGAAAAGCACAGTGAAAGACACCTGCTTGTCACTTGTGTGGGTGCAGCTCAGGTCAAAGGTGAACAGCTGTGTCCTTGGCATGTACAGGTCAGTTGAACGGTGCATTCCGACTCTGTCCCTTCTGGGGCAGGCAGTGCTGCTCTTGTAGATAACAGTGGAGGACATGCTCCTTTCCTGGCATTCCTAACTCATAGTTTATATTCAGCAGCTGGTCAAAGGAAAGGAAGTGATTGTTCCACTCTGCTCTGCAGTGGTGCGGCCTCACCTTGAGTTCTGGGCTAGTTTTGATTACTGCAATATAGAAAACACATTAAGCATTAGAGAGCTTCCAAAGGAGAGCCACAAAGATGGGAAAGGGTCTGGAGGGGCCTTATGAGGAGTGGCTAAGGGCACTCAGCCTGGAGGAGACTGAGGGGAGACCTCCTTGCAGTCTTCAACATCCTCCCGAGAGGCAGCTGAGGGGCAGCTCCGATCTCTGCTCTTTGTGATCCGTGGCAGGACCTGAGGAAACAGCTGGTGCTGAGTCAGGGGAGGTTTAAGTTGGGTATCAGGAAAAGGGATTTTCCCCCAGAGGGTGGTTGAATGCTGGAACAGGCTCCCCAGGGAAGTGGTCACAGCCCTAAGCCTGTCTAAGTTCAAGAAGCCTGTGGACAATGCTCTCAGGCACATAGTGGGATTCTTGGGGTGTCTGTACAGGGCCAGGAGCTGGACTCAATCTTGATGGATCCCTTCCAACTTGGTGTATTCTGTGATTCTACGCCAGCTTGCCAACCCAGACACCCTGACCTGCAACCCAAACTGTTGCTGATGCTCCCTGTGTCCTCTTTCCCTGCCATAGAGTTTTCACTTGTTTTCCCTCCTCCCTGCAAATTCCTGCACCTCTCAAACTGTTCTCTCTGTTACTGTAGGTCTTCTTGAGCTGAAAGGATGAAAATTGGCAATTGGAAAGTCACTGTCACTGACGTGGGCTTTATCCTGACTTCTGGAGTCCCAGTTGATGTCGTTGGGCATATGAGTCTGCAGGAGTGTCCCCTGTCCCTGTGCATGATTTAGGCAGCGGCTGGACATGCATCACTGTAAGGGTTACCCCATTTCAGTGCTGGTGATGACGCTGTCCCAGTGCAAGGGGGTTAATTGCAAAATGGAGCTGCTTACCTAAAATGATCCAGAATTCCAGATCCCCTCCCACCCTGAGAGTGTCTTCCTATTCCCTCCTTTTGTGCTGGGCAGCACCATCCCTCATGCCAGATCAGTCCCTGCCCTCCCCACCATCACTTGCTTCCATCACACAGCCGGCCCTGGGATCGCCCTGCATCTGACCTCTGTCTCCCTTTTGCACACTGTAATTCCAGAGCGGGATGGTCGGCCACCGAAGCTGCAATGTCGTCCCCGACGACCTCCAGTGAGGGAGAGAACTCCACTCCCAGGTTTGTTGTTGGCTCCAGAGATGATGAGACAGAATTTCTGGGATCAAACATGAAGACAGACGAAACCGATTTCTTTGAAGATGATGAAGAGGAGGAGTCGGTAAGGAGGTCCCAGCATTCTGGGCTGGAGCACCTGTGCGGAATCCCTGGGTCTCAGCCAGGTTTTGCATGGTTACTGCTGAGGCTGCAGGTAGTTGGGACTGCAGGGGACACAGCAGCTGGCTGTGTGGCACAGCCGTGGGACACGGCAGTGGCATTTATGACAAGACACACTACGTCATGCTGCTGTGCTCACTGCCTCAGGAAATCCAGCCTTTTTGCTTGCAGGTCTGATTCGGGAAAACTAGTGGATTTCTTTGTTCTAGAAACTTAACCTGACACTCCTGTAAACCTTTCTGTTTCACCAGGGAAATTTTTGACAAAAACTCTGGCACCTGTGAAAAGGGCAAAGGTGTCTCTGCAGAAAGAAAACACTCATTTTTTTCTGTGACTTCCAGGAACAGCATGCAGAAAAAATGATCTCCAGCTCCTGACTGCTTTTGGCCCCTATTCAGTGTTATGTTAAATGCTACTAAACTGATCTCTGTCTTCCCCTCTGTCAGCCACCAGAACGGCAGATCGTGGTGGGAATCTGTGCCATGACCAAAAAGTCCAAGTCAAAGCCCATGACACAGATTCTGGAACGTCTGTGCAAATTCGAGTACATCACAGTGGTGATCATGGGGGAAGATGTTATTCTGAACGAACCGGTGGAGAACTGGCCTTCTTGTGACTGCCTGATCTCCTTCCACTCCAAAGGTAACACATCTGTAGCAGGCCTTAGCCTGCTTGAGCTGTGGGCAAGGGAGTTTCCTTTCAGCCTTCCCCTCTGTCCTCACCCTGTGTTTCAGGATTCCCCCTGGATAAGGCAGTTGCTTATGCCAAGCTGTGCAAGCCGTTTCTGATCAACGACCTTGATATGCAGTATTACATCCAGGACAGGTGGGTGTCTGTGAGCCTCTAAAGCCCCTTCCTTCTTCCTCTGATTCTTCTCAGCATTCTGTGCAAACTTCATTTTTTTGGTCACAAGTGAGATGAGGAGGAAGGGGACCTTAGCAGTGGCTTTTTGGGGTTTCTCCAAAGCATGGAGGGGAATGGCTTTGAGGGTAAAACCACTGAGACCATGTAAAACCATGTTTTGTTTTCTGGTGTAAATGTCTTGTAAGGAGTGGCTGGGATGTGGGTAGTGGAAGAGTTCTCACAGAACAAGGCTGCCATGACCAAAGCAAAAAGACTAGTCTCTAAGCAAGAGAGCCAAGTGGTGAGCTGGGGCCCTGGGTCAGAAACTGGGAGCAAGGCTGGGTCAGAATCTGTGGAACGTGTGTTGGTCAGACACATGAGGTTTCTCAGTCATCTGTTGGCAGAGGTCACCAACAGCCACGTACTTCAGCTCTTGTACCCAGGCTGCTTTGGCTGTGTGTGAGTGGGGCTCCTAACAGATCCTGAACCTCCTGCCCTGTCTTTGGGGTGGTGAGCAGTGTTATATGGGTGCTGGCAGGCATCCCAAGGTGTAACTAGTGAAAGAATTGGGGTTTGCCCCTTGACACAAGATGAAAGAAGGCTCTGCTGCTTCTGCCTGGCCTGGGCACTGGACAGCTTGGCATGACAGGGCACTCTCCAAGAGGGCAGGTCTGGGCGGGTGGCGTGTACTGGGTGTGCTGCTGTGCTTTGGGCACATGCTAATAATTGAGTGGTCGTGTTTAGGCCAGGTAGAGATTTCCTCTGGGGCATTTGTGTCCAGAGCAGGACTGAGGCAAACCCCTCAGCCTGTAGGACTCGTCCAGAGAGCATATGCTGAGAAGTACCTGCAGTCTGTCTTGATGCTTTTTTGTGTTCATTTGACTCTGTTCTTCATCAGTGGGAGTGAAGTATTTCCCTTGACGTGTACTGAGGACCTTGTAGACTCTTCTCACACTGCTTCTGTCCTCTACAGGCGTGAAGTGTATCGGATCCTTCAAGAAGAGGGAATAGACCTGCCCCGCTATGCTGTGCTCAATCGAGATCCTGACAGACCAGAAGGTCGGTGTCCAAGCTCCACTGAAAGCCATTTCCCCAGGCTCTGCTATTTGAGATAGTCTGCAGAGAATAGATACTGGCAGTCACCTCAAAGAGGCCTGATTCATAAGTCTGTTGGGGTTTTTTGTGGGCAAAGGTCCCAACTGCAAAACTGTCTGATGGGCCTGGAAGGGGCTGTGGCTGCACTAGGACTGCCTCACCTTTCCTGATGTGCTGCTGCTGTGCTCTGTCTTCAGAGTGCAACTTGGTGGAAGGAGAGGACCATGTGGAGGTAAATGGAGCTGTTTTCCCAAAGCCGTTTGTAGAGAAGCCAGTCAGTGCTGAAGACCACAATGTGTATATTTACTACCCGACGTCAGCAGGTGGGGGCAGCCAGCGGCTCTTCCGTAAGGTGAGGAGGGGTCTCCAGAGCTGGTGTTGGAACCAACATCTGAGACCCATGTGGCTTCAGGAAGGAGTGTTGGGGCAGCTGAAGGGGAAAGGAGGGTTTTATGCTGGGGAAGTTTAGACCTTCTCAGAACTTTTAATTCAACCCCATCTACCTGGGAACCACAGAAGGACATATTTTAGTGGTAGTGCTGACATCACCTTCCCCATCCTCTTGGTGACCTATATCCTGTAGTCATGGAGCACTGTGTGCCTTTCTGAATTGCATGCTGCTTTTTCCAGATCATCTCCTGGGTTTATCAAGATGAATTTTTCAAAAAACCTATGTTCCTGTCCTTTAACATCATTCTTGCCCTTCCCATCTTAGTGTAGCTTGCACATGTGATAAAGACAGTATTTATTCCTAGATTCCACAGGAAATCTGCCCTTACTCACTTCCCCCACTTTGCCAGTGAACAGTTAGAGCTGTGATGTCTCTTTTTTCCAATCAGTTACGCATCTGCCATTAATAATCCTAAAATGATTGTTCCTTTAGGTAAGATACGGGCATGCCTCTTGAGGTTGTATCCAAAGCCTTACTAGAAATGAAAACAACATCATCCTCGATGTCGATAAGATCAGTCATGGTCCTAGAAGGAAATTAAATTGGTTGGATTATCACCTGTCATAATTCATTTTCATTTGCATGTTATTTAGGCTCCTTACTTTGTAGGTCTTTGTTCAGTTTTTTTTGTTCCATATCCTTGAAGTGATTGGAGACAAATTAATGGTCTGTAATAACTTTTCTCCTCTTTAAAGCCTGAAAAATTACATACCTGCTGCCTGCATTTTACAGTTTCTTTTGTCCTCCATAAATAAGTGTGCTGTAACAGCTGGGGGGCCTGAGATGCTAATCCACTAAGTCCGCTAAATTCTCTACATGTGGGGTGAAACTTCTGCTTTTCTGCTTCCATCTAAGAAAAGGATCCCCTTGCTCTTCCCTGAGGTGTTTATTCTGTGCTCTCAGATTGGCAGCCGGAGCAGTGTGTACTCCCCAGAGAGCAGTGTGAGGAAGACAGGCTCCTACATTTATGAGGAATTCATGCCTACGGACGGTACTGATGTAAAGGTGAGGAAAATCCTGGAACGGTGCCTTCCTTTGCCAGGCCTGGGAGAGCTGAAGGTTCAGTGATTCTGCTTAGTCCTACTTTGGGTCTGGAATGTGTGTGTAAGCTTTGTGGTGCTGACGGTGCAGTTTCGGCCCCAAAGCAAGGAGTGGGTGCTCTGTAGATCACACCAGGAGGAATGTGTGAGACCATGTCATCTCCTTTTCTGTGTCTGCAGCAGAAATACCTTCTGGAAGCTGCAGTTAGTCTTGGTGGCTATGTCAGGTGTAACACTCTACTTCCAGGTGTACACTGTTGGGCCGGACTATGCCCATGCAGAGGCTCGCAAATCCCCCGCTTTGGATGGGAAAGTGGAACGGGACAGTGAAGGGAAAGAAATTCGTTACCCCGTCATGCTGACTGCCATGGAAAAACTTGTTGCCCGTAAAGTCTGCGTGGCCTTTAAGGTCTGTATTTTCTTTCCTGTGCAAGCAGGACTCCACAAATGTCTGATCCGTGTCAGGGCTGGTGTTAAAACTTGTCCTCCTGGCATGTCTCAGGCGTGGCAATCCTCCATGCCTGATGCCAGTTGTTGGTCCTGCTGGCTGCGGTGGTTTGCTGGGCAAAGGTGACTGGGAAGGCAAGAGGGCCTGCAGCAAATGCCCTCTGTGCTGGCAGGTGCCTGGTGTCCCACCTACATCTGAGCATTTAATACTGGATCCTGAGCATGCTGCTCTCCATCTGACCTGTCCTAATCCTGTCTTGACTGTTTCCTGTGTTTGTTTATGTGGAAGATTTGGTCTTATTTTCTTGTTTTTCTTTTTGCATTTTGGTACTTGTGTTTGGTTTTTTTGTTTGTTTTTTTTTTAATATGGCTCTGGTGCAAATTGATGTTTTATTTTACAGTTGGGTAGAGTGAGTATGAGTCTAGGTATGGTTTCATGACATGCTCAGCGGTGTTGGCAGAAGAAGCACTGGGCTCCTTGTTCCATGCAGTTGGGCTGATGCAGATTTGCTCTCTTTTCTACCTTGTAGCTTTTTCCATTTAGTAATGGGTGTCTTTGCCTGCAGCACTTCTTGTCAGTGCTTGTCAGTCTGGTTTAAAACGATTGGATTTGAAAGGAAGAGCAGGATATCCAGGAGCTGCTCTGTTTTAGGCCTTTAGAGCTCTAGGAAGTTGGGGGTTGGCCCTCATGGCTTCATCTGGGGGCTTGTGGGTAGGGCCTTTGGTACAGCAGTGAGGGTGTAAAGGTCTGACTAATGGCATCTGTTCACGCTCGTTCAAGGCTTGTGAGGTGGGCATGGAGTGGAGGATGGCTGTAGCATCAGCAGGGCTGAACTGGCAGCGTTGGCTGGCTCTGGGTGTGCCTCGCTGGCAGGGTGGCTGCTGTCCCCTGCTGCTTCCTTACTGTGTGTCCGAGTCCCATATCCTCTGCTTCCTCCTGCAGCAAACTGTGTGCGGGTTCGACCTCCTGCGGGCCAACGGCCACTCTTTTGTTTGTGATGTGAACGGCTTCAGCTTTGTGAAGAACTCCATGAAATACTACGATGACTGTGCCAAAATCCTTGGGTATGAACAATCTGAGTTTCTATAAGGTGGTAAGGTAACTCAGGGCAAAGTAAAATGAAACGTGGGGTCCTGGTCAGTATGGCAGAGAAGTCTGCAGGTGGTTCATGTGAGTCATTTGTTCAGCAGGTGAAAGCTTAGCTCTTGGAGGTATGGGTTATTTTCAACCCCTGGAGCTCCTGCCTGCATTGGCATTAGCTGTCTTTGTCTACAGCTAGATGTATCTTCCAGGACTTTTCATTGCATGCTAAGCCTAGCTGTGGTATTTGTGATATGAGAGAAACTGATACCCCTTTGGGGTGCCCTAATTAGCCCGTGGTGTGATAGGTGCCTCTGCAATGAAAGTGAGGGGAAATTCTGTGGCTCTCTTCACGTCTTTCAGCAGGACTGCTAAGGAGGAGGTGGAGAACCAAGGGAATGGATTTTCTTGTGAGTGTTGTATTTTGATTTCTTCCAGAAATATAATCATGCGGGAATTGGCTCCACAGTTTCATATCCCCTGGTCCATCCCAACAGAGGCAGAAGACATCCCCATTGTCCCCACAACTTCAGGCACCATGTGAGTACCTGCCATCTTCTCAAAAGGATGCCATGATGGCTAAATGAGGGACAAAGTGCGAACAGCCCTGTCCAAGGGCCTGACACCACTAGCAGCATGGCATCCTCCAGCTGCTGTGCTGCTTGCAACCCTGAAATGCCTGTGGAAAGGCTTAGCTATGCACATGGAAGTTGTGACAGGTTGGAGATTAGTTGTAGGTTTGATGAATGAAGACGACCAGTAACTGAAGAAATTACAGAAACTGCTCACATGGTTTCAGAGGGTCCAAATTCTTCATCAGGACAGGAAACAGATCAGGACAGATGCTGTAGCTGGCTGCTACATGGAGAAAGTGTCTGTTGAGTTACCAGTGAAATGGGTGGAAACACTTAGCTGAAATATTCATGTTACCCATATGCTTGGCAGCTCTTCATTTGATACCTTTGGCCTTGCTAGTTTTCTACCACATAAGGTTAAAGGACGAAGGGCAAAAGTTTCTTTGTGATCCTCAGCACACTTGTACACTGGTATGAAAACAGACAACTTGGTAGTGTGTGCAGAGCTACTCTCTCTGCACCCGTGGCACACGGGCCTGGTTTAGTCTGAGAGAAATTCTACCCCGCTGAGGAAAGCAGCTGTCAGAAGAATGGAACTGAAAGAACAATGGGAAGCTACTTCCTGGTGGCAGTTCTGGAGTGTAGGGGTACATTTGTCATCTTTATCTTGTGTTTCCCAGGATGGAGCTTCGCTGTGTTATTGCAGTCATCCGTCATGGAGATCGCACCCCAAAGCAGAAGATGAAGATGGAAGTGAAACATCCCCGGTAAGAGCCAAGGGAAAAAGGTGCTGTGCTGCTGGGAAGGGTCGAGGGCCTATTCTCTAAACCAAGAGCAGGAGCAGAGGGCTGAGTGCATAGGAGGCAGTACTTTTTCCTGGCCCATCTAAGCAAATGCTTTCTGACCAGTTGAGAGAGCCCCCTTTCCCCACAAGGATCCTGACACCTCCTGCGTGAACACTGGAAGGGAGAGTGAAGGTGTGCTAGGTGCTGAAAAGGGAAGTGCCCCACTAAATGGGAAGCTAGTGTCTGCTTCCTGGTTGTATATTGAAAAACGTGTTTTTTCAGAATTTCTGAAGCACAAGGAGGAGCCAGCAGCCTGCTGGTTCTCCCTGAAGAACAGAGACTGAATGCACGTGTAGGGATGACCCTCCTTGTATTACTAAAACAGCAGAAAATGGATCAGCATTCTTTGTTGTCTGTTCAGGTTCTTTGAATTATTTGAGAAATATGATGGTTACAAGACAGGGAAGTTGAAGCTGAAGAAACCGGAGCAGCTACAGGTGAGTAAGTGCATTCTGGGCTTACTGTGTGGGACATGCAGGTAATACAGATCCTGGTGTGAGGCAATTCTTTGGGAGGGTGAAAACCTCCAAAAGGGCAACAGTCCCTGTCTCATTCCGCATCCCGTGCACTCAGCTGGGTGACAGCAGGAGAGCAGAATGGAAACTTCTGCTGGCTGATGCACACACTGTAGGATGGAGATGATCTGATGCAGCTTGCCCACCAACTGTGCTTCCCTCTGGTGACAGATGGGTCCATGCTAGGGAATGGGGAAATTGGAGGTACCTGCTTGGTTCTCAACAGGGCTGTAGCACAGCATGGGGATGAAGCAAACTGCAGAGTGCAAGTTTGTCCTGCCTGAGCTGTGTCTTATGAAATGACATACCACTGAGGAGTGTCTGCATGGACCTGATGCTGGGTGAAGCTGCCCAGGAGGCCTTGCAGGAGTACACTGGTGAGTCTGAGGTAGAATTGCTCTCTGCTTTCCAACAGGAAGTGCTGGACATTGCACGGCAGCTTGTGGTGGAGCTGGGAACCCACAGTGATTGTGAAATCGAGGAGAGGAAATCCAAACTGGAACAACTGAAGAGTGTCTTGGAGATGTAAGAATTCCTATCTTGGGGCACTGTGGGTTTGCCTCAGAGCATGTGATATGGAAACAAGCTGTACTGCTGGTGTCCTGGCCAGCTGGTGCCCGGAGACTGGGGTCTCCTCTGTCCTCTGTTAGTAACTGTACATGAAAGGCACCATGCTCCTCACCTTTTCTCCTTGACATCAAAACCGTGCTGATCCTTGTCCCAAGTGTATCTGGTGTTTGTATAAACAACTTGAGACAATACTGAGCTTTCTTTGCTGAAGGAGAGGAACTGGGATCCTGGAGGGACCATGGTGATATGAAGCATTTTGATGTATTTGGAACAAAACTTGTTTTAAATAAGGTTGTCGTGGTGCCAAAAGTTTAGCAAAAAGGAGCTCGGAAAACATGAAAAGATATTTGTGTCCTCTCAGGTTTTGTACAGTCAAAATAAAAATATGGTGGTATTGATGTCTTCGAAACAAAACCAGGGTTCCTCTCAGGACTGAAGCTCTCTGTGGCACACACAGCCAGCAGCTGTGTTCAGGCCATGTCTCTGGAGCACAGAGGAGGACTTCTTGCTGTGATTCCCTCCTCTGCTCTTTCTGCTCATCGGAGACGTGGTTATCCTCAAAGCATCTGTCAGAGTGATTTTTTCTGTGATCTCATTAATTCACTTGTTAAAGATGTAGATAGAGTTTAAAGCCCTAGTGAGGAATGACAGCACAGAGTGCTCTTGGTGGAAGAGCAAGGGCATGGATCTTTGAATTTTGTTTGAGGGAGCTGTTTGGCTTTTTGTGGGGGCATATGCTAGGTCACAGGGAGATGACAAAAATCATGTTCCATGGCTATGGATGTTGTAGCAGAAAGTCTTTTGCCTGTGCTCTACTTTTGCTGTGTACTGCCTGGAGGCCTCTGGGCAAAGGCTGGGTGGAATTGATTTGTTTCAGTTTTTTTTTCTCCCTCCCTTGTGACAGGTATGGACATTTCTCTGGCATTAACCGTAAGGTTCAGTTGACCTATCTGCCTCATGGACATCCAAAAGCTGCGAGTGAAGATGAAGGTAGAGAAACCTGATGGTGCTACCCCGATCTTTAAGCCCAGAATTTAGGTGTGAGTGCAGCTACCCTACCTGTATAGGCCTCTGGACATGCAAGCAGAATTGGTGACCCATATCTTTTCTTTGCTCACATCATAGGAAGGGTTGGAGTGATGCCAGTACACCCTGGTTGGCTCTACAGGGCTTGCACTTCCAATTTTGTGAATATCAGCCTGTACCTTCAAAAACTAGTGACTCTGAATTTCCTACTTGCTGATTTGTTTCCTGGGGATTTTGGGTCAGGCTTGTGTTGAGAACACTCTGCGAGGCGCTGATGACAACCTCTTCTTCCTCCCCTCCTCTCTCTCTGCAAGCTCAGATATGAGATCTGATGTAGTGAATGCCTGTTTGTCTCCTAGAAGCTCGCCGAGAGTCCTCCCCCTCCCTTCTCCTGGTGCTTAAGTGGGGTGGAGAGCTGACCCCGGCAGGAAGAGTCCAGGCTGAGGAGCTGGGGCGAGCCTTTCGCTGCATGTATCCTGGAGGCCAAGGTGAGTTTGTCCAGGTACCTCCAGTCCTGCCCCATGGCTGCCAGGCTGCCCAGCCCAGGTGAGGGTTGCTCAGGCATCTGTGGCTGCATACAGCCTCTGGGATTGGTTTTTGTTCTTTTGAGTTGGCGTGGTAGGGATAACTAATTCAGGTTGGTTTTGCACCCAAAGATCCCTAAGCTGACCAGAGAGGTCTGCTGCAGTTGTTAAACTTCAGTGTGTCTTGGAGCACAACAGCTTTCTTCACATAATGTGCCAGGATTCAAAAAAGACAGGTGGTTCTAATAAGATACATTCTGATGCAGCAAATACAAAATTTATGGATGGTTAACAAGGAATTTAGGTCAAATGTAGAGAACAGAGGAGATCTGTCTTGGAACACAGATAATTCTGTCCTGAGACAGGAGAATAGGAAGGTAACTTCTCCATATTTTCTCTACCATAATTCTGTGATGCCGAAAAGCATCTAATATGCACACAAATCAACAGGAGCCAAAAGGGGAAAAAAAAAAAAAAGCTGAGATTGCCTTTGAATCAGGAGTAATACACTGGATTGATCCAGTGAGCCCAGTATTGGATATGCATGTCTTTGACTTGTACGTTTAATTAATTCAGTTTGATTAACTACATTTCAAATTAATTAAGCAAATTTAAATTGGATTGGAGAAGATTTCCTTCTAGAATAAGAAAGAGTTACCTTTGGTGGAAGAGGATCGGGTCAGGGGACACTTAAGCAAGCTGGACATATGTGAACCCAAGGGCCCTGATGGGCTACACCCACGGTGCCAAGGGAGCAGGCAGGTGTCCCTGCAAGGCCACTGGAGATTCTCTCTGAAAGGCTCTGGGGATTGGGGGAAGTGCCTGAGGACTGGAGGAGAGGAAGAGTCGCTCCTAGATTCAAAACTGACAAGGAGGAGGGCCCAGGGAACTGCAGCCAGGTCAGCTTCAGGACAATCCCTGAGATGGTAATGGAGCAGCTAATCCTGGAGAGCATTCCTGGGTGCATGAGGGATAGGCAGGTGACTGTGAGTAGTCAGCATGTATTCACAAAGAGAAGTCATGCTTAACCAGCCTGATAACCTCCTACAGGGAAGTGACTGCTGTGCTTAGATGAGAGTCATTCTGAACAACAGCTTTGTAGACTTCTGCTCCATGTGGTCATTCATGGAGAGGGAGAGATCTTGTTTTGCAGGGAAATGCTGTGTTCTTGGGTAGCATTTGGTGCCTGGCAGCTTTCCCAAGACATACGTCTGACTTCTGGCTGGTGCCTGTCCTTGTCTGTCAGGGTGTTTCTCTGAGTTGTGAGCTCAGAGCTGGGAGTAGTGTTCCTGTCTTGTCATGCAGTGTGACTGGGTACTGTGCAGAATTGCCCTGGGATTCCAGGTAGCAGCAAAGTGGCCACTGCACTGTCTTTGGAGGTCAGACTCGAGAGCTGCATGAGTTACTTTCCTCCATTACTGATCTGACTCCTGTGATTGACTCAGCCACGAGAAACTGCCAATTTGTGCCATGAGGTAATTGTAGCTGTACAGGATCTGCTTTGGAAACTTCCCTGCTGAACAGCCCTCCCTGAACAGCTCTCATGCAGAAAACAAGCAGAATGAAGTGATTTTTTTTGTGCATCTTCATTCTGCACGAGGGTATTCAGGCTAGTAGAACTACTACAGGCTGTTCAGTGGAGTTTGCTGCAGAATTTGAGCAGCGTCAGACTTGACTGGTGAATGCTCACCTTTTACCTCAAAATGAACTTTCTCAAGTTAGGCAAAGCCTTTGTTACATTTCTAGTCCTTGGGTATAGCTAGAACTGTCTATTTTGGGGCAGCATAAATGCTGCCTATGCAAGTGATTAATTCTCTACATAACTTTGTTACTACGATAAAGTTTGTTTGTCTAAACCAGTATATTGAGCTGATATTTGTGCAGGTGTGAGAATATGAATTTTGAGTTGTCCTCTGTTCCAGGTGATTATGCTGGTTTCCCTGGCTGTGGCTTGCTCAGGCTGCACAGCACCTATCGCCATGATCTCAAGATCTACGCCTCAGATGAGGGGAGAGTTCAGATGACAGCAGCAGCTTTTGCAAAGGTCCTTCTTCTCTTTTGGGCATCTGTTTGTTCTGCTACATTACTCTTAAAATATGCCAGTTCTAAAGGAAAACCTCTGGTGATGAGGAAGGAGTTTTCCTAGGATCTTCCCCCTCTCTGTTAGATGAACTGGGGTACACTGTGCTAATACCAGGTGTATGGGGAAGTACTGAACATCTGGTGTATCTGCACACATGTCACCTTTAATGTCCTGTCCAGGACAGGACTCTGACTGGAGAAGGAGTTATGTATGGACTATTGCTGGTGCTCGATGTTAGAGCACACCAAATGTGCTGCTGAGTATTAATTGCCTATAGAATGAATGTTTCTGGGATGGCTACCCAGCCAGAGGGGTTGTTCCTTGCCTGCTGGATTTAAAAGGGGAGTGAAATGTCTTCGGTGCAGTGTGGGGTAGGGGCTAGGGAGGACACAGGTTCATTTGCAGCTAAAGCCAAGGAGAATCCTGTGGTAGCCTTAGCTGGTCTTTGGAGCCTTCGCTGTATCAACATTTTCAAGCAAACTGAGTTGCCTGCTCAACAGTTGCCTGGACAAATCTGGGGCTGCTGCAGGCAGAACTGTCCTTTGCTTGAACAGCTCTAGAAGCATGCCAAAGTCATCTCTGACTGGAGGGGATGTTGCTGTAAAACTGCCCTTTGAGAACAGTTGAGATTTCACTTAAGTTGGCTGAGTTCTGGCCATGAAGCTACCGGAATTTTTGTTGCTTGGGTTGCACAGACCTGAAATCTTATCTTCTGTGATGTGGTTTCAGGGTCTGCTGGCCCTGGAAGGAGAGCTGACCCCCATCCTGGTGCAGATGGTGAAAAGTGCCAACATGAATGGTCTGCTGGACAGTGACAGTGATTCCCTTAGCAGCTGTCAGCACAGAGTGAAGGCGCGACTGCATGAAATCATGCAGAAGGATGCTGAGTTCTGTGAAGAGGATTATGAAAAGGTAAAGCACCAGTGAGGCTTCATTGCCCCCTGTATCTGGAAGGAGAATAGCATTGCTGCAGTGGTTTGATGTGAGTTGTGTGGTATGTGAACAGTAGTTTGGTTAGTTTGAGATCAGTTCTGGTCAAAATGACAGGAGATGTACAGAAGTGTGCAGGTTAATAGCCCTTGCCATTCTTTGAGTGGCAGTCCTCTGTTGCTCTGCTGTCCCCTTCAAGACTAATCATGATGCCTTCCTCTCCCTTCAGAATTCCCAGTGCATTTTGTTCTTGTGAGTATGCTAAAAGAGCTCCAGCATGCTGCTCAGATCAATCCCAGCTGCTGTGGGCAGGGAGTCCTGAAGAAGTTTTTAAGACATGCCTGACTACTCCTAGGAATAGGCCAGCTTGTTGTGCTCAGCTGGGAGCACAGCTTTTGTTCTGAGTCAGAAAGAAGTACAGCTGCAAAAGGCAGACATTTTGCATTCCCAGTTTGTGAAGACTAACTAATCTCTGCTGGGATCTTCTTTCAGCTAGCACCTACAGGCAGTGCTTCTCTGCTCAACTCCATGACCTTTATCCAGAACCCGGTTGAGGTCTGTAACCAGGTGTTCACCCTGATTGAGAATCTCACCTCCCAGATACGAAAACGTCTGGAAGACCCAAAATCTGCAGGTGAGGAACAGAACTGGAAAGGGTCTGGAAGAGATTAATTTATTGTTACATCTTCAGAGCTCCCAAACACCACTAGGGCTTATGTTTGTCTGTAGCAAAAAAATTGTGAAGTGTAATTCTGTATGTGCTATTGATGTGGAAGGCTCTACTTTCAACTACTTTTAAAGAAAGCTGTAAAGGAAATTACATGAGCATCTTGGCTTAGAGTAAATGTAAACAGCAGTAGTATAGCCTGGAGAGGTATGCCTGTATTTTTTGAGGCCTTTTCTGGAGACTGTAAACAGCAAGTTTTTCAGTCACAATTTGCTCATCTCAGCTTTCCTAATAGCAGTGCAGAGGTTTTACAAAGGCATCTTGGGGACCTGCCATGAGATTTATGGCAGACCTAAGCAAACAGGCAAATGGTTTCACTTTCCTCCAGCATTTCAGAAGTAGTCTGTTGCTGCAGGTTAAAACTCCTGCAACAGGTCCAGTGGTTTTTCCAGACTAGAATTCCTGTGGGTGACAGAAGAATTGGAGCCCTTTCATGCTGGGAGAAGTCAGTCGTAGCTGTCACTTGCAATCTCTGCAGCAATAACCGGGGTTCTGTGATTCTGTGGTTCTAGAATGTGAATGTGGTTTGTTGTTCTCTGCTGTTTAGACCTGCAGCTGTACCACAGTGAGACTCTGGAACTGATGCTGCAACGCTGGAGCAAGCTGGAGCGAGATTTCCGCATGAAGAATGGGCGCTATGACATCAGCAAGATCCCTGATATATATGACTGCATCAAGTACGACGTACAGCACAACTGTGCACTGAAACTGGAAGGCACAACTGAACTCTTCAAGCTCTCCAAAGCCCTGGCAGATGTGATCATACCCCAGGTATAGCCTGTATGACAGTGCCTGTGGCACCGTTTTCTGACCCTTTGCCTTTGTGTTTTGTCTTGATTCTCTTGCACATTAGCTCCCAAGGCAGCATGTCACAGTAGGGTGTTTCTCAGATCTGTCTTAGTGTTCGTATAAGGCCAAAGCCATTTATGACTTAAAATGTGGCAGGGCTGAGCTCCTGGTTGAGGATTCTGGCAGGGTCAGAGAAATGAGCAGCTGAGGCAGCAGCTTTTCCATGTTCGTTGTAGTGCATCACAGCACAGCTCCAAGCTGCATGTGTGTGCTACAGCAGCATTCCATCCTCCTCCTCCACGTGCAGGGTTGTGGAAGTGAAGGGAGATTTCTGTGTTAAAGTTCTGACAAGTTTGTTATTCTTGTCAGACTAGGACTTGTTCAGTTTGCAATGTTGAGTTGCTTCTGGCAAAGTTTCATTTATATGGGATGAGGTTCTACGAGCAAGGTCAGCTGCCCCTGTAGAGCAGAAGTGGTCTAAACTTTTTCAGTGTTGCTGGTGAGATGCAGTCTGGCTGTTTTCAGCATAGCACTGCAGTTTTTATCTTGGCCGATAGCAGTTGTTGCTTTAATGGTCATGCTAGGTCAGGGTATAAGTTTGCATGTCATGAGATGGAGATTCGCTCATGATACTTGCACCTCTCCGCTGTTGGAAGGATACTGACAGTCATGTCCAGACATAACTGGGGTTCTTGGAGGAGTCTCAGTCCTCTGTTACCCTCTGCAGTACGTGGGGAAAAAAAAGCAAAAAGTGTTGAGTGACATTTCCCTTCCTGTCCTTGCTTAACCAGTGGTGCTGCAGACTGGGCTGTTGGAGTCAAGTGGCCTTTCATGTGAGGATGCGGCAAAGAACCAGGGCTCAGGGTATCTGTTGTTTTGTTCCTGCAGGAATATGGGATTAATAAAGAGGAGAAACTGGAGATTGCTATTGGCTTTTGTCTTCCTCTCATTAAAAAGATCCAGCTGGACCTACAGAGAACTCATGAAGATGAGTCTGTCAACAAACTACATCCGTTGTAAGGCTTGTGCTGCATGCTGCTGGCAGTGGGGAGGGCAGCTATGGAGCAGTGGGTGGTTCCCATGCCAGAAGAGTGTACTGTTGTGGAAGGAGGTACTGAGCATACACTGAAGGACCCTCCAGGAGGAAGGCATGTTGGTGCTCCTAGAACTAGAAGGCAAATGGAGAAGGCACATTGAGATTGCTGACCAGAAGCACAGGGCCACAAAGGCTTATACCCATCATAGCTGAATGGTGATGCCTCATCCCTTTCCCTGCACAGGGCCAGTGTAGAGTGATGAGCCACCTATTATGTGTCTCCATTAGGATTCCACAAAATTTGTTGCTCCTGTGCGCAGTGCTCTCGTTGTTTGTTCTGTCCTTCTGCCTTTGGCATTTCCTGGTGTGGGGTTATGTCATTCCGTTGAGTGTACGGAGATGCTAACGTGTGATAGGTGGCAATTCACTGGCAGAGGAGTAACTGTGGGCTGATTTTGGTTTAGGTACTCAAGAGGAGTTCTGTCACCAGGTCGCCATGTTCGAACACGGCTGTACTTCACCAGTGAGAGCCACGTGCACTCCCTGCTCAGTATCTTCCGCTATGGGGGGTTACTGGATGTAAGTGTCCCAGCCATGCTCACAGAGTAAGCCTCCCTACTTTTTTCCAGTAGCCTTTTCCAAGGTGGACAGTGTATGTTTGTAGGTTGTCCCTTGAGCCAGCTCTCCCACTAATGCCGTGCATCAGTGGCCTCTGGCCAGCTCCATCTCTGCTGTGTTTGCATGCTGCAGCTTCCTGCCTTTCTGGCACGTAGGAGGATTGTTCTTCCTCAGTACCTGCCTTGCTTGCACAGAGACATGTTTTCTCCAAGATCTGCCCTGTTAGTTTCAGGTGAGCAGACCACATTCCTGTCTAGGAGAACAGCAGTATGAGACAATGGGGATGAGTGAATTTCTTACTTCCTGCTTCCTTCAACCCTTTATTTCAAGAGCTTGGTCCTGTATTTATAGTCCTAATATCTAAGTCAATAAAATCAGTTTTCTTACAAAGGAAGTGACTTGAGGTTGCAGATGCACAGGATGTGCTCTCTACCAGAGAGGCAGATGACACATTTTTAGGGGATTAATTCATCCAACTCACCCTTCACTTGCTCTCTCTTCACCTGCTTCCTGAATGAATTGGCATGCAGACCCTGAGAAAAGCTCTGCTTTACTCTTCTCAAGAGGCTTGCTGATTTATCTTCCCATTTTTAAGCATGGTCTGAAATGCCTTGAGAGTTCGGGCTTGCTTAGCAGGCGTGATTTCTGGTGTCTGTGGCAGCTTAGCATATCTACAGACAATGATCAGAAAAGTACCTCTAAATCACTCACTGAATAAGATGCTCCCTTATTCCCTGACTTAAGTGCCCAAGGATGCCATGTTGCCAGCACAGGGATATTTGGCTCCATCTGGGTTCTTCGTAATGGAGGGCTCAGTTCATGTCCCTCAGTGTGGTGATAACGCTCCACAGCATCATGAGTGGCACTTCAGGTGTGACCATTTCCTGGCAGTGCTGGGAGGCAGTGAAGGGTGGGCTGCCCTGCTGTGCGGAGCCCAAGGGTTCAGCGTGTCTCCAGATTTTTCATTCAGCATCAGGTAAAAGCATTTCACTTGGTCCCTTATTTAGCACAGGTTCATCCCTTGTGCTCCATTCTGTAGTTTGAGAATGGCTGTGTTTGGGAACCTGCTGTGGGCTCTGCTTGTCTCCAGTCAGCATGGCACAGTGGCTTGCAGCTCAGATCTGCACACGGGGGGTGTGGGCAGCTGTAGCCTCCCTCTATGCAGCTGCTCCTCACTGCAAGCACGGTCATAGCAAGGTCATTTCTTCCTGCGAGTTAAGCATGGTGTTTTTGTCCTGACAATGTTACCTTGTGGAGAGAGGAACGCTCTCAGTCCCATTTCACTGAATGCTGCAAGGTGTCTGCTGTTGCTTATCCCATGCGACTGTTTATGTGTATATATCAGGAAAACAAAGACCAGCAGTGGAAGAGAGCCATGGACTATTTGAGTGCTATCTCAGAGCTGAACTACATGACCCAGATTGTTATCATGCTCTACGAGGACAACAACAAGGTGAGGGATAGAGCAGTAGGATACAATGCTTCCTGCCACGTTGCAAGGCACAGGCCTCAGAGATGAGTTCGGTTAGAAGTCTGTAACCTGAGCTCTCACTGCTTGTGAACAAAGCCATACAGATCATTAACACAACTGCTAGTTTTTGGTTTATGTGGGAGGCAGTGACCCAGTTTATGGTTTTTATGTGTAAGCAGAATGTCACCCTGGGCAGTAATACCAAACTTATGTAATTAATACTGACTATTTTAAGGCATTTCCTAGTGCAAAATTATTTGCTGTTTTTAAGTATTAATTGCAAGTGAACAGTAGGAAAAAATAAATAGAACTGAGTGATATTTGGCTGTATTTTTGAAATATATCTAGAAAATATCCAGAAATTCCACATCCATAAACTATTTTTTATTCTGAAAGTGTGCTGATATAGTTAGGGAAGTGTATACTGGTATGTTCAGGAAGTAAAGAGAATCATTTAATAAACAGCTGGAATGTGGGAGCTGAGGGTGATGACTGTAAATAGGTTTGGCACCAAACTGCATGTCCTGATCATCAGACCTTGTGACTCGGGTCTGTGCTGCAGGAGGTTGTAGTGGTGAGGGGAGCAGCCCCTTACCCCACACCTTACAGACTTAGAGCCTTGTATTCACAGAGCTGGTGTGAGCTTCTAATGGCAGGAGCGCTGCTTGTCAAAAATCATCTGACTAGAACTCTCCCGAGTGGTGTGGATGTGTCAGTCAGTCAAGATTGGTTTATATGGGTTTATATCATTAGTGCCAGATACTATAAAAGCTCTGGCTTCCTTAAAAAAAGCTTAATGAAAAATTATTATTAGAGACAGTTACTTAAATCTTGGAACAGCCTGACTCTCCCCCTGTCCTGGCATGTGCTGGGTTTGCAGCAAGAGTGGGTCTGAAGGGGCTGGGGTTTAGAGGGTGTGTGNTTATACTCCTCTGTGGCTGTTGTCCCAAAATAGCAACAATCAGAATGCCTCAGCTGTGTGCTGATCAGGGCTGTCCTTTTGGATGGGACAAACCTGGAGCCATTCTGTTCATGCTTGTTGCTCCTGCTTTCCCTCCAAAGAATGTGCCTGGGATGCGTGCTGGCCAGCACAGCGGGGTGGGACCTTGGTCTGTGCTGATGGTAGGATTAACTGGGTTTGGTTCTTTACCTATTCCCTGTGACAGGACCCCTCCTCAGAAGAGCGCTTCCATGTGGAGCTGCATTTCAGCCCTGGTGTCAAAGGCTGCGAGGAGGACAGGAACATACCCACGGGCTTTGGCTTTCGGCCGGCCTCAGCAGAGGTAAGCAGACACCTGGGCAGGAGCCGCCAGCCCCGGGGGACACTCGGGCACTGTCCTGCTCTGTCTGGCCCTGCTGCAGAAGCTTCCTCTCTGGTGGTGCCTGCAGGGAGCTGGCAGGTTGTGTCCTTGTTCCGTGTGGGTTCATCAGGGTGGCTTCTGGGACTGTGGGTGCCTCCTGAGCTTGGCAGAGCAGGAGATCCCAGCCTGGAGCTGGTGTGGGGCAGCATGGGCAAAGGCCACATACCTGTAGACATGAGTGGAGTGTTTCCTTATGGCAGAACGAGGACAAGAAGGCAGACCAAGGCAGCCTAGAGGACCTCTCGAACGAGAAGGGCAGCGATGAGCCAGACCGTGCTCGGCAGAAGTCCCCACAGCCCTCCGAGCCGGTCAGCATCCAGCGAAGGTCGCCACTCATCAGGAACCGGAAGACGGGATCCATGGAGGTAACCATGCTATTGGTGCCCTTCCTTGTTCTTGCAAAGGCCTTTTGCTTGGTTCTGGTTTCCTGGCATTTCTTTTAACATACCAGAGTCCGAGTTGATTCTGGGGAAGGATCTGCAGAAGGTAAAGAGGGATGTTGTGGAAGGCAGACCTCCGAAACTCTTCCTCATTGAGGAAGGACAGGAACACAGGCCAGAGGAACTGATGAGGAAGAGCAAGTAAGGAAATGCTTGAGAAACACAAGCATTATTTGGATTACAGGCTCTGTAGAGGCACTAGTGTAGCCAGCTATGAGATTACATGCAGCCTCACCACCTAGCTATGGTGACATCTTTGCCTTCTATTAGACTCCAGCCTTTGCCTTTCGCAAAGGCAGCTCCACGTTTCTCATTCCTCCATCCCATTTAAGATCTCATGCTGATCGGGGGTCCCTGCTCACTGATGGATTAATCCAGGATGTTTATTTAGAACTGTCCCATTCACTGATCTGGTGGAGTAACAAAATTGATTTTACTGTTCTAACCTCTCTCCTTCCAGGCTGTTCTGTGTCACAAGGCCAGTGTCACAGTCAGCAGGTGACTGTTACCTTCAAAGTACTCTGGAATGGTCCCTCCTTTCAGAGGGATTTCACAGGCATTTTTGCCATCAGTTTTCTGAAGCAGAAAACAGCAGAGTTAAGGTTAGAGGTATTTGTTAGCTGTCTTCCATCACTGTCTGTTACTCAAAATGTCACCTTTGCGTGCAGCACTCAGAGGCTCTTTGTGATGGGCACATACTAAGTTAAAGGGGATATGATTTCCTGCTGCTAAAGAAGGAAGTCTGTGTCCCAGTGATCTCAGCAAGAGTCTTAGGAGACAAGATGCTCACTACATGAGTCCCATCACACTATTCAAATTTCCCCTGTTCTGCAATCCAACAAAATCTTGGAATTAAAATTGAGCATTCACTGTCACAATCTTAGCATATGACTACCTTTGTACTTCTTGAAAACGGTGATTTTAAGGAAGAGATGTACCTTTCTTTACCTTCAATTGATGTATAAAGGCTTTTGAGAGCAGTGGGTAACTTGGAACATGATGCTGGTTAATTACACTGTCTGTCTTTGCAGGTGCTGTCTGAATCTTCTTCTAAATCAGGAGGTTACCGCCTCTTCAGCACTTATTCCAGGCAGTCTTCTGAGATGAAGCAAAGTGGATTAGGTACTGTACCTGACCTGTAACTAGCCTGCTCACTTGTACCTCTCTCTTTCCATGGGCATCTGTCTGTCTCCACATACACATCTGGCTTGAGTTCCTTGTATGTCTCTGTGTTTTGTGTCTTCTCTCAGTGTTACTGTTGAGACCACTGTAGAGATTGTCTTAGTCGGTACCTTTTGTGTACAAACTTCTCCTTCAGCTGCTAGCAACAGAAGATGCACTTTTCATCCTTTCCAGTACAGGGGCAACAGGGCAAACTGCCTGCCTGCAGGCTGGCCTTCTGCTTCTCTGTTGCTCTCACTTGTTACACCGTTTCTAAACTTAGCAGGAAGAGATGATTTTAGGTGAGAACTGGTGTGCTTTCTGTTCTGCAAAACATCAGTTTATATGCAAAGCTGTTCTTCGTGTGAGACTGTTCTATTTCTACCTTTGCTTCATAAAGATCTGTTGTATGGAACGGATGTGTTACATACAGAATGTTTGATAGCTCTCTGATTGAGCTGAAGTCCCTGGTCAGCCATTCTTCTTATGGTAGCCAGTGGAAGACAATATTCAGGGCACTTGATATTCTCTGTCTTTGATTGTTCCATTCCACATCATCCTAACCTAAACTATGTCTAAATAGTTCAAATTCTTCCTGAAATATTTTTGCTAAAGCAAGATATATTTTGAAACTGGAAAAGCTGTCTTTGCTGTCATGAGGTTCAGAGATGGCTGTGCAACCTGTGTCTTGCAGAGAGGAGGTGATAATGCCCAAGTCATGCCCACTTCCTTTTTCTTTAAAACCATCTTAGCATTGGTGCATGGCTGCAGACTTGCAGCAGTTCTGACTCATCACTCTGTTATCTGGACAACCTGCAACCAAGAGACCTCTGAAAAGCCTGATCATTTCTTTGCCACTTTTGAATGAGCAGCTTCTTTGCACCTAATTCTTACCAAGGAAAGGGAATTTTTCTTCTGAGTGGTTTGAAAGTATCCTTGAAGTCTGCTAACTATGCTTCCAGCGATCTGGAAAAATCTAAATAGGAATGGCTGATGTATATTATTTTCATAAAGGGACAGTAGCCTTGGCCGTGGTAATTTTTGAATGTGTTATTTCACTTAACCTCTGCCTTTCCCAGTGCCACTGTGAGATTCAGTGAGCTGTGACAAACTGCCGTGCTTAGGCTTGAAGAAACCTGTGGGTATTTTGTGAGTCCATATGGATGAATGTGGGAATTTCTGAAATGGCACATAGTCAAGGAGGTGCATCTGCTTGGAGAATTACTGAGTACATCAAATGGTACTGCAGACTGGTTTTACTGTTCGGATGTGCGACTACCAGAAGGCCTGTGCTCTGGAAAGCAGATATTACAGCCCTTGGACTACAGCCTTTTCCAGGTTTTTGAGGAATGTCTCTTTTGGCAATAGAGAAGACCACTGCTTTTCTGCACCTTTGTACAGTACTACTTTTCCTTGACAGCAAAATCTGAAATATGATTCTGGCAGGTTTAATTTCAGAATCTTGCTTCATGTGCCTTGCTGGGAAGCCTGTGCTGGTTACTGTCCTGACTGTGAAGCTCTGCAGAGACAAAACCTTGAGTAGGAAGTGATAGATCTGATCTGTGACATAGACCACCAGCCGAGCCATCGTTCTCCTCTGTAGAGTCTTGCAGGCATGGAAGGATCAAGCAGGAGAGACCTGTTGTACCACACCAGCGTGCACAACACTTGGTGATTAGGCTATCTGTGTTTCTGTCAGTTTTTTTTTCACCTGAGGCCTGCTATGAAGAACAAGGCCTCTTTACCTGTACAAGTCAAGCCCTTCAAGGAATCTTCCTGGTTCCTTTCCTGATTGTTTTTTAGAAATCTAAAATCTTGCCCCTTTAGGAGTTGAAGTGTGTTCTCTCTCTAAGAGATAATACAGAGCTCATGGAAGCTTGAGCTTTGGCTTTAATGCTTGTCTCAGCAGCTGTGTTATGAGGGGGTTCATTCAGGCACTACCTGCTGTTTCTGAGTTTTCTGAAGCTGAGTGTACCTCTTGTTGCCTGACCTTGTCAGTCAGTGCCCAGCTGTCATTATCTCTGGAAAATGGAATGTCTGTCCATGTGTAACCTCACATGTGTAGGCATACAGGAACAGAGCAGGAGAGAGCTCCTGCAGTAGCCCTGTCCTGCTGCCATACCTTCCAGAATGGTGCCTCTACTGTCCTTTAAAAAATGAAATTCCTCTTTTGAAAATAGGTGGCTGCAGCTTGCTTTGTCTGTGCTTTGGAGTGTGACACGTTTTTCTGGGCAGCATCAAGTGCATTGCTGTGGATTGTTTGCCATAATGTGTGTGCTTCTAGCTTCAGAAGCCTAGGGAAGTTTCAGTACCTTTCTTTGCTTACAAGAACCCTTCAAAATGGAGTAAAATCACTGCTGGCTGTTTGAGCAGTAGAGGTGGTGCACTGCCAGTGGCAGAAGCCTTGTGCTGAGATTCCCAGAGGGAAACCAAGAATGACTATTTCTAAATATCTGACACATTGAGTGAACATATGAAAATTAAATGCACGGAAAATATCCAGCACATACAGTAATTTCTAGCAAGTATTGCTACATTTAAATCCAAATGGCCATTGTGTTTTTTAGGATATCTGTGTGTATGTGTGTGTGTGGTTACTTTGGGTACAGCTGTCTCCTGGAGTTCACTGCAGACGATTGCTGTTGTCCATAGAGTCATCTTTGTAAATTCTCTTCTGGCTTAAGGGCACTAGCTAAATGCCTCTGTCTGCAGCAGGACAGCAGAAACACTGGGGTATCTTTAGCCTAATGATTAATGGCACAAGGTTGCTCAAGATATACAGTCCTAAAACTCTGATGTTCCATTTTTATCTGCCAGTAAATGAATCTGTTGGGTGGTTTTTATTGTTTTTAACTGTGGAAGAGCAGTTTTTAAACTGCTTTTTTAAAGGAAGATTGTTTTTAAACTGTGGAAGAGCAATTGGGAGCATCATCCTGTCTGATGCATGACAAAATTTCATTTGCATTCCGGCAGTTTCCAGTTCGTGCTGAGTCCGCACTTAGCATCAATTTAAGGCATTAGGAGGAAATTTTCTAAGGCTTGTGTATCAGTGACCCTGCAGGCAGGAGATCTTTTATGTCCAAGGGCACGTATGTGCTAGTCTGTGCTGTGGAAAGCCACCAGCAGTGTCACAGTGCGGGAGCAGCTGCAGTTCAGTGCCATAAGAACCCTTTTGGTCGCCCCAGGAGCAGATGTCCTCAGCTCGGCCTGAGCTTATACATGAACAGTTCAATGCTCAGGATCTCTGTGTTTCCTCCAAAGAAGCTCTGGCTTAAGGATCTTTGCAGAAACAGAGCTGGGGTCCCGAAGAGCAACGAGTGGATGTGAGGCAGCAGTGTGTCCTCACACCAGGGAAGGCTGACGGCACGCTAGGCTGCATCAGCTGCAGTCCAGCTGTCCGGCTGAGGGGTTGGGCTCTTTCTGTCTGTTCACTCTCATGAGTGCCTGAAGCTCTGCTCTCCTGCCCTGGGCTCCCTGGGGCGTGGAAGGTGTGTGTACCAGGATTGTGAGCCCACGGGGGGCAGTGGAAATGGATGGGAAGCCTGGAGCATGTGACGGTGGAGGAGAAACCGAGAGCCATGCTTGTTCAGATTAGAACTTGTGGGGACTGGAGACCTTAATGCTCTTTCACCACCTAAATGGGAGGTTGCAGAGGGGACGGAGACAGGCTATCCCCAAAGCCCTGTGCTGGTTGGTTGAGAACCAACGATCACAAGTTGCAGCATAAGAAATTCCTATTAGCTGGGAGGAACAAATTTTTCACCCACCATGAATGTGTCAGATGTTAGAGCAGGGGCCCAGAGAGGTTGTGAAATTTCCTTTCTTGGAGGTATTGACAATTTGACTTGACAAACCCTAGCAAGCTGATCCGAGTTGGTCCCGCTGGGGTGTTGGGAAGGAAGCTTCAGGCTCCTTCCAACCTAAATCATGCTATGATGCAGTATTGTAGATCAAGAACTGCTTCCAGTGTAGGCAGGATCTCTTCCACAGCAGTAACAGTTGCACTGTTCCGGATAAATACTATTAGACAGTGTTGCAGGTTTTTTGCCGTGGCAGACAAGGTGGAACTAGATTAACCTGCTTGTCTCTGGAAGCCTTTTGTATGTAGGAGTCATATTGGTTCGAGCAGTCTGTATTCTCGGTACAGAATGCAGCAGCAAGACAGTTTAGCAGAGAATATACAGCCAATCAGTGGCTGTGTCTGGCCCATAATAAAGTTTTGTCTCAACTCACAATTGCTTTCCTCAGTCAGTTGAAAGAATCCTCTTTCAAATGCCTTGTGTTCCCTAAATATCGCACAAAGTCAAGTCAGTCTTCAGAGCACTGTGCCTTGGAGAAGCAAAACCAAAGGCCCAGGAATGAGGCTGCCCTCCACCTTGCATGCCATGTTCCTTGACAGTGGGTAGGCAAAGTTCCATGCTGTGTGCACCTCTGGTGCTGTGCAAGGCTCGTGCATGGACCAGTTGCTCCTGCGGTGGAGCAGTGAGACATGACCGAGTAATGTCTGTGAAGTACGAGCTTGTGAACGCAAGCCCTCTGGTCACAGTACTTTTCCTGCTTGTTTGACAGGAGATGAATCCACACTGTCTGATCCATAGATCAGACAGTTTTTTCCTCTCCTCAGCGTCCTACACAAAAAGGAGCTTTCCGAAGAGAAAGGGCAGAAGAGCAGAGCAATGAAACTCTGTGACACAAACATCAGTGGTTTGGCATCCTGACTGTTCTGACATCAGTGTGTAGCTTTGCTGACTGAAAGGGGTGAAGGTGTTTGTCCTAGGTCAGGGCAAGAAAGCCAAACAGAAGTAAACCCCTGGATGGAGTTAGGAACTTTCCTGGTGCTGAGGTGTGGGCTACCCGCTCTGCATTTGGCACTGTGGAATTTAGAATGGAGAATATGGCCTCCCTGTGCTTCCAGGCATCATGTTTTTTCCTGAGATTGCTTGTGAAGTGGCCGGTTCATTCTTCATCCTTTGACTAACCCTGCTTTTCTGTAGTTGCATGCAGTGGATATGTGTTACTAACACCTTCCCTGCCTTTCCAGGGTCACAGTGCACCGGGCTGTTTAGCACCACTGTGCTGGGAGGCTCCTCCAGTGCCCCCAACCTCCAGGACTACGCACGCAGCCATGGCAAAAAGTTTGCCAGCAGCCTGACATACAAAGACGGTATGTGTGTTCCCTGGCAGCAGGGTGGTACTTTGTGGACATTGGTGTCTCAGTCTGCGGCACAGACTGGCACTGCTGAAAGCCGTGACAGTTGAATGTGTGTATTCACCCCGTCTACACTGATAAATTTTGCCATATCCCAAGAAATCACGATCCTTGCTAGGACAGTGTGTTGGAGCTGACATTGTGAGAGGAGTTTTAGGCTGATGTGTGATACTGCTGGGGTCTGATTTTGGTCTGATGTTTTAATACTACTTGCTGTTGTGAAGGGGGATTTATTGGTCCAGATATTAAATAGGTTTGTCCTGGTATGGAAACCCAGCAGATCACATCATCTTGCTTACCTTGGTGATCTTGCTGATGCTAAGTGAAGCTCTTTTGAGGACATTAATCCTTGCCCCATGGAAGGTGGAGCCATCCCAAAGGCAGAATGATGTGCTTGGGCGTGGATAAGATGGGCATTAGAGTGAGGCTGAGCACGCAGCAGAGTCTGAAGTAGCTCTCAGGAAGCAAGGGTAATATGCCTGAAAGGCTTGAGGTAAGTGAGTTGCTTGGATGAAATACTGCAGAAGGACTGGAAAGTCTGGTTTCTGTGCAAAAACTGCCAGGAAGGTCAGCAAGACAATCTGGTGAAGGCATTTGGGGCCATGGTTACAAACGTTGCTCTGTGGCCACGGGTGCAGGTGCTGCAGCTGCACCCTGACCTGCCAGCAGCGCTTGGTGCCATGCACAGGGAGCAGCAGAGGGTTGTAACTTGTGAGGAAGTTGGGGCACAGGGACAGACTGAGCCTTCCTGGAAGAGCTGGAGGGTGTAATGCATGAGTGCAAGTGTCCATTGTGGTCCCAATAGGAAGGACACTCACTCAGACTCTTTAGGTACTGATTCACATACCATTTGTTGGGGCACTGATTTGAGGAGCTCCATGGACAGGGTCTGCACTGCATACTCTGACAAGGTTGGAAATCCACCTAAGGTTTCCCAGCATTTGAGTGGATGGATGTAAGGTTGTCTGTCTTGGATGTCTTGTATTTTTCGTATTTTAATCAATACAGAATCTGAGTACCTTTCTTACTGGGATCATAAGGAGCACTAACACTGCTGGATGTCAAGGTGAGAAGAGGATTAAGGCAGTAGTTTGGGGAAGACAGGAAGTTGCTTCATTTGGATCTTTGTCCAGTTTTGAGGCAAGGAAAATGGCCTAGCAAATCGGGATGGAAAGATGTTGTCCAATTCTCAGCCCTGTTGGAATCCTGTAAGTGCCATTATGTACACTGGCTGCCTGTGCTGCTTTTCTTGTGTAAGAGAAAACTTGAGCTGGTTCTCACCTCCTCAGGGCACTCCCTAGCACACAGTGGTTTGTGAATGACAGTGACAGGGAGGATGAGGTGGGAGTGTTCTCAACCTGTACCAGTCTAAGCTGCCCCAGGCAGTAAGTACTGGCTACTCAAAAGGTTGCAGAATAAGCTCGTGGTGTCTGGCACAAGACCAGGGTGTGAGTCACAGTGGAGCCGCTGAAAAGGCCAGCAAGGGCCCTGGCTGCTGTTCTTTCCTGACTCTGCAAGGAGTGGGAGCCCAAGGCAGCACTGATTCTCAGGGAAAAGCATCAGAGACTGCTCTGTGCCCAGCTGGGTATGGAACAGACCTGCTCAGTCCTGGTGCTGGGCTGCCTGTCTCTGTTGGCTGTGTAGCAGGATATGCCTGCAGCTGGCTACAGGCATTGGAAGTCATGGACTCCTGCTGCATAAGCCTAAATTCAGTGACAAGGTCTCTGTGTGCTGAGATGCAGTTGTACCCTCAAATACCAAAAATGCAGACTTGGTTGACTAGCATGTGTCCAACACAGCTCAGAATTATAAGTCATGATGTTACACCTCTGTTTTCATGTTCCTTGGCATGCCCTGGCACCCTGTGCTGCCAGCACCTTGCTGCAATAAGGGCAGCTGGGGGGAAGGAGTCAGGGGCCTGGGAAAACAAGGAGGAGGCAGAAGGGCATTTAGCTTCTGGGGAAGGTAGTTTGGAATGTGAAATGAGCACTCGATCTGCAGGTTTCTGCTTAAATGAGCACTATTGAAATGCTGAACAATGGAATTTAAACCAAACATCACTACACGTGGTTGCAGTCAGTGGCCCTGCAGCTGCAGCAGACTCTTGGAGAACGACCTTTTCCACACTCTTTAAACTAATAACTGCTGTTGAAAAGCAGCACATTTTTGCATGAACTCTTTGATAGTTTTTCATGGCTGTGATGCTTCAAGGTGCAGTGTGTGGCATATAGCACTTCACCAATGTTAACTTGCGTTGTTCCAGGGAAGTTTCAAGGGCCCTTATTTCTGAAGTCTTTTTTGCTTGGACCTGGAGGAGGGCTAAGGAACACTTCAGCAGAAAGTTTTCTCAACCTCAAGCTGAGGGAAGGTCCATGGATGGTTGTGATTTCCAGTTGGCTTGCCTGAAGCCAGGGATCCAGTAAACTGGGTCCGTGCCATTTCAGTTGATGTGCCCTCAGGGCAAGGGGAGGTGTGGGTGGGGTGGAGATGGTCACCAGCTGACTGCAGCTCCAGAGCTTAGACACTTCGTGCTGTTTGTTGAGTTTAAAGAAAGAAAAACAATTTTCAGGGCTGGTACACTAGCAGTGGAGGAAATTTCAGTGAGAGTTGGTTTAGATATATTATTTGGCCAAGCCACTGCATGTAGGAGCACATTGGGGGTGTGGAGCACGCATTGGTGGGCTGATGAGGGGGATAGGCATACAGACCCTGTGGGCTAGGGAGAATGGATGCATGAAACATGAAAGAGAAATAAAAGGGTTTTCTGCTGTTTCCTGAAAGATCCCAAATAGCAGCAAAAGGTATGTTTGGCTGGGATCTCACATCAAATCCCACATATAGATGGTCTGATCCAGGCCATTCTTTTTCATGATAGCTGAGGAATTTCCAGTGTGGGAAAAAACCCAAAGTTTCCAGCTTTTTTTTTTTTTTTGTGTGTGTGTGTGCATATGGAGCCTAATTTATGTCCTTTAAAGCCTGTCTGTTTGCACCCCATTAGATGCACAGTGTCTGTCCTTGCACTGTCTTTCTGATGTGTGATTTGTATGGGAGAGCTTGGCCTGGCCTGGGGCATGGCCAGGAGAAGCCTGAGGACCACTCTGAGAGGTGTATCCTTGCCCTATACTGAAATGTTTTGAGCAAAGAACTGTAGAGATATGTCTTCATGGGCTTTTTTGCTTCTTCCCTACTCAGGTGATTTACCTTAGAATTCATAAATAGCTCTGTAGAGCTTGCATTACAAGCTTGTTTTGAGCTGTACCTGTGCTGGAACTCTTTAGTCCCTCTGCAGAACAGTGTTTGTTTTCCTTGGGCAGAGGTGAATCCTGAGAACAATCCTCCTGTGGTGCTGCTATTTGCTGGGCCGTGTGCTCTGGTGGCTGCGAGCATGGCCTGGCTGCATTCTGCACTGCACTGAGCCTGGTGTGGTGGGAAGGTGTGAGCTGCTGACTGACAGTGTGGCTGAGTGTGTAGTGTCGGGGAGATCCCGGCAGAGCAGTGCGAGGGCTGGGGAGATGCAGAGTGGTTCAGTCAGACCCACAGGCGGAGTGTCGGGTGCTACAGCAGTGCCAGTGGGAGCAGCTGTTGTGGGGGTCAGGAAGGTGAACCTGAAAGGGTAATCAAGTGTATGAAGTCGGGGGATCCTTTGAAGCAGGCTGTTAACCGAGATGATCTGTTTTTATTTCCTCAGAGCTCTTGTGTATGCCAGCCGTAAAACGATTTTCTGTGTCGTTTGCAAAGCATCCGACTAATGGTATGTTTGCTTTCTTGATTTGATGTTCCCTCACACTTCTAACCTCATGCTCACGTTCAGTTTTCTCTGCACATGTTCTCCTCTCAGCCTTCTTGTGGTTTTTTTGTGTTTGTGTATCTGGTGTCCAAACGTGCTTCACCTTCCTCCATTGTCTCCTTGTGACTAATGTGCTCACTCATACCCTGTCACTGCTCAGTGGTGCCTCTGCTCTCCCCTGAGGTGTTTTTGTCCCAGGTGAAAAGGCAAAAGCCATGGCTCTGTGAGTGTGCTGCTAAAGCAGCCTTTGACTCCACTGGGACATTGAGGCCTTCTGTCATGCTCCCTTTCAGGAGGGTGGGGATCAGGGCGGGAATACCACTGGATTGGGGGCTGATACCCACTCCGTATCATGAAGCATCAGCAGCTTAGGTCCTCAGTTTCTGCACTGCAGATTTGCAGAATGAAAACAAGAATAGCCCTGGGACAGCTGTGTGTCACCTGGGACAGCCCAGTGTACGGCAGGAAAGAAGGAAGTGCACGTGGTGTTTCATGCCAGGAGTGCTGGGTAGCCTTATGGCCTCCTGTTGTCAAACCTGTCTGTTAGGCTGGTCCTGTGGTTCCTCCAAGCATGGTGATGTTGGCACAGGTAGGCTTTTCTGCAGACGTTACCCTGTGAATTGTCTCCCTCCAGAGCTCTCACTTGTCTGCTGTTGGTGGACAGTGCTGGCTCGGGGGGGAGGGGATGGGCATCGTGCTACCTGGGGTGGCATCACCTGCTTCACCCCATCCTGCCTGTAGCTCTGGAAAGGCTTGGTGACAGATGTCTGGCAGAGCTTCTGCGAATTGACTCTATCTGCTCCGTGTTGCTACTAACCTGACAACCAAAGTGTGAGTCTGTGAGGTTGTAGGCCACTAGCTCTGTTGTAGCAGGTGCCTTGAACCAGGGTTTACTCTCCGACTCTTGCACAGATACTTTTAAAAAGGTTTCACAGCACTCCTCCTCTTGCATGGCTCCTGCTGCTGAGACAAGTTGGAACCAAAGGAGATCACTGAACACCACCAAGTATTTCTGCCTTACGTGATCAAGGCAGCTTGCAAATATGAAGACATCCTGCTTGGTTTAATCTGGAAGATGAGTGGAATTCAGAAGACTGTTCTGAAAATCAAAGTTTTGGGAAGGATGAAATGGAAAAGAGCAGCTCACTGTGGCTTTACTGTTTCAAATAACTAGAGGGAACCTATTCTCTGTGTTTGCTTGGTTTTGCTTTTCTCAGAGTGGCCAGCTGCTTGGTTTATCTGTATGTCTGGACACCATCTGAGCTCACATGGTGTATGTCAGCAGGGTGTGTTATTCTATCTTGCCTGCAAAGGTTGTACCAAGTTCCAGCCTTTCCTAAGACATGCTGTAAAGCAGTTGCCCCGCTCCAAATATGATAGGGTGAAACTGGGCATCATGTTTCTCCCAAAAACCTGATTAATATTTCTAATGGCAAAGTGCTTCTTAATCAAGAAAACAAAGACTAGGGTCCAGCAGGTGAGAGCTCAAAGTCAGGGATATTTGGTCTACGATTGGTACTGCTTTGAGCAGGAGGGATGTTTACCCCATGAACCACTTACAAAAACTGAACACAAAAACTGTTCCCAGCTCTGAGTCTGGATTTTGTTTCTGGAGAGCTGCCTCTGTGTGGTGAAATGGAATAGGTGAACCAGGGGAGTGGTCAAGCGCAGCATCAGGCCAGATGCCCTGGTCACACAAGTCTTGGGTGGATGACGCGAGTCCTGAGGCTGTGTGTAGGGAGAACCGTGCCTGCTTGCTGGTGTCTTGTCTGCCGTGCAAGGAAATCACAGAAGATTGCACAGGGCTGTTCTCAAAGAGAGGGAAAGTCAGTGCTTCTGTGCTCCCTCTGTTCTTCTGCATTCTCAGCACTCGGGTCTCAGTCAGACCCTGCTGTCCCCCAGGTCCCTTGCACAGCCTCTGCTCATTTAATGCTGGGCCGTTTGCTCTCTCCACGTGCCTGGCTGCGCTTGGATGCAGGATTCAAACACTCTGTTGGCAGCCTGGGTTTCTCATCTCAGCTGTGGGAGGGCGAGTCTGGCCCTGAGCCTGATCTTCTTATCTAGCCAAACCCGAACTGCATGGGACTTGGAATGTGTCCTAAAATTTATTCACTTGTCAGACTTTCACTTACAAAGATGAACCCTCGCTGCTCAGGTACTGCCCTGTGCTGCAGCTGGCGAAGCCGGGGCTGGGTGGGCGTCTGGTCTGCCCTGGTGTCACTGGACATAACCCTTAAGGGCATTCCTGACCTGCTCGCTGTGGGAGGGATCTGGCTTAGTGTGTGGTGTGGGTCCTTCTCACCCAGCGGCCCTGGTGCTGGCAGCCCCATCCCCATATCCCCACAGTTTCTCTGTCCCCAGCTGTACCTGCCCCGCTCCTCTCACTCTCTATGGCCGCTTTCCTCCAGATGTGTTGGAGCACCAGCACGTTGCCCAGTTGCTACGCCGTTTTTCCTCTGACTGTGCCACGAGCCGGACCATCTCCTTGGATGCCACCCTAGCCCATCACCTGCAGCAGTGCTCCTACCACCTGCGCCTCTTCAGGAGCTGGCTGATCTCAGGGCAGGATGACTTGGAGTGTCTTTACGGTACTGCACGCCGCAGCTGCCTCTGTCCCATGCTCTTGTAGCTGAGCAGGGACCACTGTCTGCTTGAGAGTGCAAAGTATGCTTTGCTTCTAAAAAAAGGAAGGCGTTTCCCTCACCGAATCCCCAAGGTCTCTGGGCTGCTGCTGCAGCAAGCTGTGTGGGCTGTTGTACCAGCAGTTTTGGAGCCTTAGGCCAGGAGCCTTTCCACACGGAGCCTGCGCTCTCCATGTGGCTGTAACAGCTCTTTCCATCTGTGGCAATTGTTTGTTGCCTCTTTCCTTTAGCCAGGGTGAGCCCTTCAGCTCCCTTCAGGGTAGGTCCTGAGCTCCTATCGATGGGATGTCCTGCTGGCAGGATGCCCTGTGCAGGTCTTGGTGAGCTGCCACAGGGTGTCCCTTTAGTAATGGAGGAACCAAAGTGAGTAGTGAGAGTATGGGAAGAAGAGGTTAAGGAGGTGCTGCAGCTGGTCACAAGCTGAGTGGACTTGCTGTGGAAATTTTGGGGAAGTGAGTGCTTGGGGGTGTGTTGTATCTAGAGAGACTGAGTTAAGACAGGGTAGAGCTGAGCTTCTGTGTGGCTGTGCTGCATGGCATCTGTCCTGCCTGATAGGGCCTCTCAGCGTGTCCTGTCTCTGGTGGGAAGAGATAGGCGAGTTCAGCATTGAGTCCAGATGTTATAAATCGAAGCTTGCTGCTGTTTCTCTGGTGTTTTTCAGCCTCTATCACAGTTGGGAAGTCTTGTGCATGGAGGCCTTGGTGCTTCTCACACAGGCGGAAAGATTGCTGCTCCCTGAACGCGGCAGTGAGCTGGGGCTGGCTGCTGAGGTTTACCTGCACCATAGGAGCTGCTCGGAGCATGTGGCTTGCTGAGCTGTGTGGTGTGATGCATGGACTCCCTTTTCCATTCAGACCCACAGGTGGAAGGGGCACAGACAGTACAGCCTTCCGTGTAGTGAAGCAGCAGGACCGAGCGTTTTCAGAGCCTGGAAGATGAGAATTTTTCTTACATGGTCTGTTTTCCCTTGATACGGCCCTTTCTGTCAAGCAGGCAGTTTGGAGACAGTAGTTGCTTTTCACATGTAATTAGGACAATTCCTTGGTCTCCTGGCAACAAATGCTAAAGAGGAGCAGAATTGCTTCAAGGGATGCTGGATCACAGCAGACTGCTCCAGAGCCAGGGCTGAGCTTTCCCTGCTGCGGGTCTTGGCCATGTGCATGAGCTCGGGTGGGGAGAGGAAATGAGCTCAGTGCTTTGGACAGCAGCAGGCTGCTGGGAGGTGTATCCTGCCCCAACACAGCCAAGCACAGGAGTTAGGTGCTCCTTACCTAACTCCTTACCAGCACGGCAGCCCTCCTGGCTGGAAATCAAATCTCTGCCATCGAGTTCATGCTGTTTTCCCAGTCCGTCAGCAAGCCCACAGTTCATTGACATGTTTGGGATTCCTGGTGAGGCTCTTCTCAGAGCAGATGTAGTTGACAGCCCAGGTTTATTCCTTGTGAAAACTGCATTCTTCTGTCTTTTCTTGGCTTTCCACTGTACTTCTATCCACACAAAGGAAACATGACTTAGAAGATAGCATCAGTGAGTCAAAAGTACGCAGTTGGCATCCGTAGTTGGAAAGATCAACAGTGCAGCCCTGAAGGAATATCTGGGAACCTGTGTGGTCATAGCTGGGAAAAAGAATAGTGTGAAGTAAGTTGATGTTGGTAATGAATCACACTGGTACTGAAGCCAAAGGTCAACTGTGGAGAAACAGAGAGCGAGCAGCTCTGTGATGATGAGCAGGAAAGTAGTAGGTGATGTCCAGTGTAAATAAATTTAAATGACAAAGGGAAACAGCCCCAAACTCTTATATATAAAATAGTGGGCCCTGATGTGACCATCACCACTTGGGACAATGTGGAAAAGGTAGAAATTTGCAAAATTAGAAGTCTGGGAAGGATGTTTGTAATAGCGGTCTGAGTGGCCTGAGGGGAGTGGTGGGCATCCAGAGTGAGATTTCGTGTAGTTCCAGGAGTGAGAAGGTTTCTAATGGAGTGACGTGAGGCACTTGGGACAGAAGTGGTCTTTTTTCCAAGCTCCGTACCATGGTACCTGGGGATGTTGGGAGCTTAACTGAGTTCAAGGGGAGACGAGAATATGGAGGAGACACATGATGTCCAGAGCAGTTCTGAGCTGTGGGTCACTGGTGTTTGGGGCACGTGACTAGACAGTCACATGTGCTGTCTAGACTTGTAACCCTTCATATACAATATACATGTGGCGTGTTGGAGTTCATCTGAGAAAATAGGGGTGGACTGATCGTGCATGTCAGAGAGGAGCCTGGTGAGTGCTTTTGTTTGTGCTGAGACTGGACAAGTGCTTCTTCACTCCAGAAGAGCTGGCATACAGACCTTCCTCTGTGGGCTGCTGTTGGATGTTGGTGCAAAATGGATAGAATTCTGTCCAGTTTCTCATGCCATTGTCCGCATCGCAGACTCCTGCCCTTCAGACCCCAGGAAAGAGTTTGGGGGGGCATCAGCAATAGCTGCAGGGTCAGCACAGTCTGGGATGGTTCCTGTGGCTTGCTCTCGCATTTTATTTTTCTTGCCCCTTCCCAAAGGTGTTGGTTCTTTGCTAACTGTGTGTGGTCCAGCAGTGGTTGGAGCCTTCGCCGGAGACACGTAGGAATCGTGATCCGTAGCGGTAGCTGCTGCCTTGGCTGTGCTGTGGTGGCATGAAGCCACTGTTGGCCTCTCCCCAGCAGCTCAGCAGGTCTAGGGAGGTGTGCAGGGAAGTGGGGTCCTGTACACAAATGAGAGGGATTCCTTGAGCACAGTACTCCTACACCTTGAAAGAAGAAACTTTGGCCATTTTACTCTGCTTGCTCGAGAGTGGTGCAGTGGTGCAGTGCCACAGCGCTGAGCAGAGTTGCACGAGCAGGCACCTGGCACTGTGGGGATACAGGTATATAATTTCACATCAGCTGTCTAATGTTTCTTTTAATGCTGGACCTTCGATTTCCTCATCTGACTAGAGGGGAGCCCAAGCACTCAGATCCCCATTGGTGCCCCCAGTGTATCTTGTAAGAACATTGCTTTGCCCTATCTTATATTTAAACTTCCTTTTTTCTTTGGAGACTCCAATGCCTGAGACAACTTTGGCCCCTCTCAAACCAGATTCTTTTGTGAAATTACATTAGCCTCATACTGGGCTGCTCCACAACCATCTCCCATGACTGTTTTAAGTTTTGCCCTCACCCTTTTCCTTTAGCTCTGTCTCCCAGGAGGCCTCTGAGAAAATAAGGAACGTACATTCTTCCTTCCTCAGCACTTCCACTCTCAGGACTTCTCAGCAACGGACAGAAGAATGTGATCTTCTTTTTCCTGTGTCTTACATTTCTTCATCCTAGCCAAGGATTTGTTCTCCTTCCTGTCTTGAATTATGTTTGTAGGCCCTTTGTGGCATAGGTAACCTCGTGAATTCTCTGGAGGATTCTTTTTCCCTAGCAACTGTTATTTATTGCAGTGAACACCTTCACTGGCCCATGCTCCTTGCTTCTTGCAGAACTGGGTTAGGTGGGAGTATTGGAGCAGAGCCTGTCCTGGAGGTGACTGGAACAACTGCACTTCACAAACAGGTGCTCCAGGGCTTCTCCTGAGGTGCTGCCAAGCTGCAGGAATTGGTTTTATCCTGTCAGTGTGCTGGGCAGGCATCCCGCCACAGATTGCATCAAGAGCTCTCTTACTTTTTGCATTTCAAAGTATTTTCCCTTCTCTGTAGAAACAAACCCAGTTCCTTTCCAGAGTCTTTTTGAGGTCCTTGGAGGAGACTGGGGGGTCACAGAATGGGAAGCTCAACCTTGAGGAGTTGAGAGGCCTTTAAACTTGAGAGGCGCAGAGCAGGAGGCAGCCTCATTCCACATACCCATGTTTCTTCCTTGCTCCTCTGACAGTTCACGTTGGCTTGGTTCCACAAGGCATTTCCAGGAAGCTGGGATGAAGAGGAAGATACTTTACTATGACACTCTGCTGGCTTGAGCAGCAAAGGATTTATTCTGAATGGTTGTGATGCAGCTTAGCTCTGAGCAGGTGTCTGTTACGTGCTGAGATGACTATTTCTGCTCATTCTGGGTTTGCTGGCAGTGAAGTCTAGTTAAGGGGACAAATAATTCAAATCATTACCCAGCCCTTCCTTTGGACACAGCCTGTTCAGGGGTGCAGAGGGGGCTGCTGTGACAGGGAGGTTCTGTGGCTCCTTGCGGCTGCCGCAGTGTGTGCTCCCTGCTGTGGGGAGAGGGGGCTGTGCCAGGCGGGGCGTCACCAGCCCTGGGACCTCTTTAATGGAAATTCTGTTGGCACCACTTTGATTCTGTTTGGCTTCCCTAGGTGGGGGCACTGTGCCAAGCTCTCCGTCACGGCTGTGTATTTTACGTGTCCCAGGCTCAGCAGCAAAAACAGCAGCTGCCAGATACTTTTCCTCCTCTCCCCTCCATGTGTACCCAGGTGCTTGCTTTCAGATCTGTTTTTGCATGGGACTGCTTCGTGGTGATTTTCTTGGGCTAGAAGAGATGACCTGAGGCCTGAGTGTGCCTGTTGTTTGATTCCCAGAGTGCCCAGCTCCTTCAGCCATGAGTGCTCCTGCATGGATTTACCCTGCTGTTTCCTCTATTCATTTTCTGATTGGGTCTCTTTCCAGGTTTTGAAGGCTGTTCCATGGTTCCCACCATTTATCCCCTGGAGACCCTGCACAACTCCCTCTCTTTGCGGCAGGTCAACGAGTTCCTGACAGCCGTGTGCAGGAGCTGCAGCGAATCCCACGTCCAGTCCACCGCAGGTACTGCTCAGCTGGGCTTGTCTCTGACAAGGCAAGGACCGCTCCTGGTCTTTTACATTCTCGGGACAGATCAGCCTGACAGGACTACAGATAAGTGCACTCCCTGAAGCCTGTCCCAGAGTGTTCTAGCCCAGGACCCTGAGCCATGGGACCCTGCTCAGAGCCATCCTAGGCCACTCACTTGACAAGTAATCAGTCAGGTCTGTCTGTAGCTGATGAGTGCGGTGATGTGGATACCAACTCCAGCTCTGGAAGTCTTAGCCTCAGATTCCCAGGAGCTGATGGGCAGGCATGGCTCTGAATTGGCACTGGTCTTTAGCTCTTCCTGGAGCGCCTGCTCATGACTGCTGGGCTACGAGCCATTCCTTTATATCTGTTGGAATATTACTGATCTGTGTATTTTTTTTCTTGAAGCTTTGTTTGATTCAATGATTGGCAGCCAGATACCAGGAGACCCCTTTATGTCCCAGCGAATCCTGACATCATCCTCCTTGCCACTGCGCCAGCGTTCCGATAAGCCCCCTTGGTGTGAGTGTGCTCCCTTCTCGGTCAGGGGCGAATGTGGTGGGGAGGGAGGGAAGTTTGTGAATCAGCAAGCTCGGGAAACCAGTCTGGCTGAAAACAGTTGTTTAATTCTCCTTCTTTATTGGAGTAGATACAAATTATTTAACTATTTTATCTGTCCTCTAGTTTTGCTCACTGTGCAATATAAGGCAAAAATAAGCATTAGTAGAGAATCAGTATGACTCTCGCTCAACACTCAGGGATTGTGTGTGTCAGGAAACCAGGAGGAGCAAACTGAAGCTAGGATTGTTACATAATAGTAAGGGAATGAAAGAAATTGGTTTTCATTTTGAAGCCAAACACCACACTCCACATTTTGCCCTGTGACAACAGAATCCACTCTTGGCTGTATGCCAACATAGCACTGGATTACAGGATGGAATTGTGCTCCATGTGCTTGGGTTTTCATCAGCTGAACTGCCAGAAATGCCCAAGAGCAGCTGCGAGCCCCTGACAGATCACATGGCATGTAGACAGCCTGACAGGACTGGAGATAAGTCCTCACCTCTTGGTTGTAGAACTGCGGGACTGTGGCAGTTCAGGTGGGGAAATACCAGCTACATGTTTTAAGATTTTTCTTCCTCTTTGCAGACAGCAGTGGCCCCTCCAGTACCGTCTCCAGTGCAGGCCCGTCCTCCCCAACTTCTGTGGACAACTGTGCTCGTTTCAGCTTCACTGAGAAACTTTCCATCAGCCCCCCAAAAAGTGAGGAGCAACTGACTAGCCGGTCCCCTGAGCAGGAAGAGAGTCAGCCTCCAGGCAGAGGGCTTGACGTCGAGGGGGGCATGTCTGGGCTGTCGGTAGCAGAGCCAAGTGCCCCAGAGACCCTGATGTGGAATAAGGGCCCAGAGCCAGGCAGGATCCTGGAGCTATGCAAGAAGGAACTGGCAGGGGAGGATGCTAACCCAGAAGAGAAGAGCATGGCGGAGCTGGATGAAGAAAAATCATCTGGGGAAATGTTAGAGCCAGGTAACACAGGAAACCCAAAGTGTGGTGAAGGGTTTGACCTGAGGTTGGTTGGTGAGAGAGCGAAGCCAGGTGAGGGCTCTATCAGGGAAGTGACTGTCCTGGATCAGTCTGGGCTGTCCAAGGAGATCCTGGTGCCCTGTGAAGAGGAGCTGCTGGGAGAGGTGTTGGACCCAGAGCATACAGGCAAGGAGCTGCTGGGGGACAGTGCTCTGTCAGACCAGCTTCTCTCTGGTCACATGTGCCAGGTGCAGCCACTGCCTCCTGAGAAAAATGTGGAGGAACTGCAGCTTCTGTGTCAGAAGGATCAGCAAAATTAGTGGCTCCCTGGACAGCACAGTGCAAGCACTTCTAGCCTGAAAGCAGCCCAACTTTCTGCATGGCACCTCGCGCAGCTGGCGGTCCGTAGCAAAGAAGAAGCCACGTCCCAGGGCCACGGTATTCTGTGGTGTGGAAGAGACTGCTTTGCTCCTCCACAAGCCAGCTCTTTGCCATTCAGCAAGAATGTTTGCCTCGTTAAATGAACAACAATGCAGTCTTGGTACTGGCATGGCACCTCCATGGAGCAGGGACATGGTGCTGCACTGGTGTCCCAAGGGCTTTGTGCTCACTGGGACAGCAGCATTAGAGGACTGGTACAGCCAAGGCTTTTAGGGTGGTAAGTCCAAAGGGGACAGATGCTCCCTCGTGACTTTTTGGCCCACAGCCTTCAGAGAAAGGCATTCTGGGCCCAAATTAATCGGATCCATCACAACCACCAACCTCCTCTCTGTTCCTTCCTTCTTCCTCTCTCAATTCCCACTGCTGGCCACCAAAATCAGGTCCAGAGAGTCCATGGCAGGAAGACTAGCAGAAGCGGAAAGTATTCTGAATGAGTGTGGAAAAGAAGGGTAGTGAGGGCATCAGGTTTGACTTTCACTTGCAAGGAAACATCCCTTTGGCATGGCCTTGGGTGTTTCCCTGCTGGGCTGGGGCAGGCAGGAGCCTGGGGGTCCAGCCTGAGAGAGGTGTGCAGGGAGGACACACACAGGTTTTTTTTTTCTCGTCCCCAAGGGTCAGGCAGGGTACAGCTCTGCTGTTGGTGACAGGGATTAAAAGAAACTGTTATTTTAACAATTCAGGATTATTAGAAACCAATAAGGAGAAATCTTTATTATATATAAAATGAAAAGTATTTAATGCATATTTATGTAAATGCCTTGTGAGCACAAGCCTGAGGGCAAGATTGATACGGGTGTCCCTGCCGCATCCTGAGTGCCGGCCAGGGCTGTGCTTCCTACTCCTCCTGTATTTATGGACAAGTCTGCGTGTCCGTCTGTAGCTAGGGTCTGTGTTTTTGTGAAGCTGTGCCCAAAGATCTCTATGCTGTGTTGTGATGATGTGTGTTCACAGTAAATCTATGCTGTGGGTCCAGTGTCTCTCTGTCTCTGATGCTGACTTGGCAGCAGTGTGTATGTGCCAGAGCTTGCAGGTGCCTGGAACAGTAAGCCCTGCTCGTGGTCTGTTGTCCTGCAAGAGCAACTGTGGCTGGAGTCAGACCGGGAGTAAGTGCACAGGCTCAAGGCCAGGAAAAAACCTCTTTTTTGCTACATGGGAGAATTGGTCATACTGGGGAAGAGCTCCTGGTTCCCAGTTCCGAGGGGGGTTTGTGGTAGAATGAAGACACTGGGATGGTGTGTTCAGCTCCTTTCACTCGGTCCACACCTTCCCATCACTTCAAGCACATCCTCGGTGTCATGTCCTTTTCCTCATGCCCAATAATCCTGAGCTGCCAGTTTGGGCATGCCAGGAAGGTCACGTTTACTTGCACTGGGAATGGAGCAGTCATACAGCTGGCCCGAGTGCAGCACTGGGTGGGGGACACCCCAGCCCCCCTCCCATGGGGCTGTGCCTGCCCTGCGCTCTGCTGTCCCTGCATCACAGACCTGCACAAACAGACACCTTGGCCATGGGCTTGCAGCCGGCCCTGGCCCCAGCACTGGCTGAAGGACCACAGGTGACTGAGCAGCGTGGATTTCCCCTCGGGCACTGCCCACGGCCCTTGCCCTGTGCCCTCGTGCAGCCAGTGGCCTGTGGCACCTGCTGCCACCAGCACTGCTGCGGCAGCCAGGTCCCTGCTGAGCACCAGCCACCTCTCCTGCCAGGACCTGGTGTTTCTGTCAGGGGACAGTGCCTGGGCAGGGTGGCTGCCATGCAGGGCCCTGTGGGGTGGGGGAGTGGCTCTCAGGTGCTGGCCCCCACAGAGCCTGATGCTTGTCTCTGCACACCTTTGGGAAATGCACTGCAGTCACGGGACCTGGGTTAGCTGGAGGATGGCCAGAGGCAGTGCTCATTTACCTGAAAAGTAGCTGTGTGTGGAAATAGTTCCTGGTTTATGGTAACAGTTTATGGTTCCTCCAAGCAGCACCAGGTTTGGCAGCTGCCCCAAGCTCTCCGTCAGGCACTGCACAAGCTGTGGTGTGCTCTGTGGCAACGATGGCTTCTCTCCTGAGGACTGTAGCACAGAACCTGCTTTCTTTTATGCAGCAGGTGTGCTGTGCCATTATTTCCTTCTGAGGACAGGCAGGCAGGAACAGAACTAACTGGGCATCAGCCTCTCCTGACTGTGCTCCAGCACAGGCAGAGCAGCAGCTGTCCCAGTTTTCTGATGAGTAGCTGAAAGAGCTGAAAGAAAGGGAGTTCCCTTGTTGGAGGTCAGGTCGGAGTTCTGCAGAGGTGCAAAAGCCCAACTGCTGCAATGGAATCAGGTGGCATGGAATCCCTGCCATGCCTGGGCATGCAGCAGGTGTGCTGCCTGCCACAGGGCCAGAGACCCTTCCAGCTCAAAGAGTGCCAGCAGCACTGGGCAGAGCTGCCGTTCCCAAGAGGTGCAGGGAGGGGCAGAGGGCTGCAATGGAATGCCTGATTTGGGAACTGTGAGGAGTGATGGTGTTGCACGACAGAGGCCACACCAGGCTCCTCACTGGGTTATCAGGAGCTGCTTTCCCCCCCTACAGCCCTTAGCCAGCTGTGCAGGAGGCCCAGATGTTCCCCAGGAGGGACCCACTAGTCACCCTGCTGGGGCCAGGGGTGGGGGGTTGGCTGTCCCAGGCAGGCCCTGTGGCCTTATGTGCATGTCCCTTTCCTGAGTCACAGGAAGGTTTAGCAGCTGCTGGTGAAGGTGGGGTGTTGGTGGAAGAGCTGGGGCTCGCCTAAGCTGGGAGACATGGGAGGGTGGCACGGCAGCCGTGTCTGTGTGCTGCCTGCAGCATGGGCTCACTGAAAGAACAGTTTGAAACCACTGGAGAGGTTCTCGTTCGCAGTTAATGTGGCTTTATTATTAATGTGTTGGGCTCCTCTCTTGACAGCAGTTAGTTACAGAGTGTTTCACGTGGAAATGGGCAAAAGGACAGAACTCAAGGAACTAAATTCAAATAGAAATATGATGCTGAAGAAAAAAATCAGGGCTCTGTTCTTAAAACATTTAGCATAGAAGAAGCTAGGAGCACAAGATGCCATTTCAATACAGTTAAGACGTTCACTTTTTTAATTATAGGCTTAAAATAGTATTTTTTACCTATTACATACAGGAAGATTATGCGTTGTTGCCCACATGCAGAAACAAGCAAAAGCAGAGTTTAACTGTTTCTCTCTATAGTGTTGTATTACCTCTGGCTCCGGGTGGGTCCTGCTGGCTCCTGTAGCCTGAGCAGGGTCAGACTCTACAAATCAGCATTTTCATAAGTCTTTTTCCCCGTAGGTTTTTTAAGATGGAAGGGGGTGGAGGGGAGAGGGAGATAGGGAGTGAGAAGCTCAAGGCAGAACAGACTGCGACAAAAGACTGAAAAAAAATGTGGAGCCTTGAGGACAGGGAAGCAAACTGGTGTAGGATAAAGGTAGCCAAGCAGCAGAGCTGCAGAGGGCAGGAGCAGAGCGCAGAGGGCAGAGCTCCTCCTGGAATCTCCCAGTGGCCACACTCCTGCCCGGAGGATGCAGGCACCTCACAAAGCCTCACTATTACTGCTGCTTAGTCAGAATTGCTTCAAGTTTAAAATTGAGAAAACATTCATGTGTGGGTCTATCTAAAGTTAGTGCATTAGCTTTTACACCTAGCTACGCAGAGGGATCCCGGGAGCCAGTGGGGGCCACACTTGTGCCTCTGGTGTCTGGCACCCTGCAGCTGCCACCGTGGCGGGTGAGCCGGGGTCTCCCCAAAGCACTGTAGGCAAAGCCCCCCAGCATTCCGGGGAGGGGCAGGGGCAGCTGTTTTAGTGCCTGCAGTTGCCAGAACCAACATTCATGAATGCTGACCCCATCGGGATACAGAGAATGACATTTATTATGCTGGCAGACACAGTGTGATTCCTTGGTTAAAATGAACACAGCACAGGGCAGGGATTTGCTAAAGCCCTGAGTAAGCTCACATGCTCCTAACAAGGGCCATATCCAAAGGGCTGGCTGTGCCTTGGGGAGGCTGCTGGCCTCAGGCCTTGTCCTACAGCTGCTGGGTTTTAGACACAACCTTCAGGGACACTTTTGCTGCCCACAAGTTCTCTATGGTCTTTTCATATTGTTTAAAATTGCAGCATGTTAATATTTTTACTGAGAAACCTCTGAACTGACACTAAAAGCACATGGTATCATGTTACATGTATAAATTAAAGTATTAAATCAACACAAAATGCAGCTTAACATTAAAAAAAATAAATATATAAATTAAAATGCAAAATAAACCATTTCCCTAGAAACTCCATTTTAGTGCTAGGAGCAGGTTTCTAAGCAGCATTTTCTTCATGTCACCTGCCAGAAAACTAGCACTGAGACTGAAGTGTCCCAGGCAAGTGCAACACAGGGTCCGAGGATGCTCATGATGGAGAGAGCCCTCCGCTAAGGGCCAAGCACGATGGGTGCCACAGCAGATGGAAGTAATTTGTGCTGTCAACCGTTGCAGCACAGCTTTCCATCTCATTCCTTCTTCCCCAGAGCACAGCCTGCTGCCACTCTCTTTGTCTTACAAAAAAGCTGTCTTTGTGGTAAGACCCTCTGTCAGTTCTCTTGGACGTGGCAAAGGCTCATGGATGCTGCAGGCTTCGTGCACCTGAACCCCACACTCCCTGCTGGGAGAACGGGTCTCCCACGCTGAAACAGGTCTGCGTGCCAAGGAGGTTCTGGGTGGCTGTTCAGTAGCCACAATGCCCTCACGGCACACAACTGTGTTTCTGCCAGGACGTCCAGAGAGCAAGGACAGATGCCCACAGTGATGCATAGGCCAGGGAACAAGCTGCAAGGTGGCACCACATGGATGAGCAGCACCTCACCTGCACTGTCAACACATCCCTGCCACAGTGTGGAGGAACTGAGAATGACTACACTTGCTAAACTACCTTTTCCCGAGTATTTTGGGAAGGGCTTTCTCCTTCCTCACACCACAAGTTCTATTCCCCACATCCTGGACACTTGGGGGGACAACAAAAAGCTTGAACACAACTCTAAGGCTTGGACCCTGGCACACGGGCAGCGAGGAGATGGCTGCTGCGTGCAGACCTGGCACACCGCAGCGGCGCTGGCTGGGCACCAGCCTCCCCCAGCATGGCCTGCGTGCTCCTCAGCTGCCTCACCACAGTCCTCCAGAGCCTTTGGTTCGGGGACAGGGAGGTTTCTTGTACATCTTGGGCCAACAGTGGCCAAGGTTTTTTCAGCCCTTCTGCTGTCGAGGGGGCTGTAGTTGTGCGTTTGGATGCTCTTTTTGTGTAACTGTTCAGGCCACAGCCTCTCTGTGCCTCCTCCTGCCACACGGTGTGCAGGAGCCAGTTGGCTGCTGTGTGTGCGAAGCTCAAGTTAGCAGGTTAGGAATGTGCTGAACCCTCCCCTCCCACTGCCACGTCCTTCACCCCAGCTCCCTGAGCACAACAAACAGGTGCTGCAGGATGCCACAGGCAAACACTTGGGACAGAAAGCTGGCATGTGGTGGTCGTGCCTAGTTGGAGCACAGGTCCCCTTGCTCAGAACACCTCCTGTATGCTCAGCAGGGGAGATGGAAGAATGACCTTCACTGTCACATTACAGTCAGAGGGTTTTGTCTTCCCTCATCTCCCTGGTGCAACTTCTTTGCAAGTTAGATTTCGCCTCTGCCCCCTGCCTCCCATGCTCTCTCTGCATGCAGCAGCAGCACTTCAGCCCTCACCAGAAAGGTGAGGTTCATAGTGCTACAGGTTAAATGGCAAGGCAGCCAGGAAGAGAGTAAAACAAGCTCTCACAGCAGCAAGGCAGCCAAGATAGTCTACAGAAACTGTACAGGCAGCAGAATAAAGCAGGGAAGGTGAAAGTGCCCCTGGCCTGCAACTGCTCTTGCACAAACTCTTAGCTCAGTCCAGAAAATTACAGAGCCCTGCACTTCTTCCTCATGGCATCCAGTGCTGAGCAAGATGGATACCCGATTGCCTGACAAATGGGAACCATGAAGAGGACTAAACCAGAGAAGAACTGGACTGTGATTAGATGGTGTCTCTCATGTTGCATCGGTGATTGAAGAGTCAATGGATGAACACAAAGTGTGGGAGATTTAGAATTCAATCTTACAGGCTGGAAAAGATTCGTCCTGCATCACAACAGTGCTGCTGCTTGCCAGTACCATGATGTTTAGCTCCTGCTGTTTCTCATGGGTCTGTTGATACCATTCTCGTGTTACCTCAGTGTCGTGTGTTGGGATCAATGTCACCTGGGAAAAGAAAGCAGCAGGGATGATTGAGAACAACTGCAGTGACAAACAATGCCCATAGGAGCTGAGGCTAAAATTTCTTGTTAATTTTGGAACACTGTACCCTTGGTACTGCTTGTTCTATTTAATGCCTTTCAGATGTCGGGTTCTGAGGCAGAGCTTTATTTTATACAGTACCAGCACAATGGGGCTCTGCACTGGCTGCAAACTGGCAGCAGTGACACCATAATGATGAGAATGGCTGCAGTGCAGGGGAGAGCATCGTGCTTTGGAGCTCCAGAAACAGCCTCAGAAAGATCCTTCAGTGTGAAAAGGAACAATGCTGGCAGTGTCACTGTTAATGGACACTATGTGCCCATTGACCCAGTGTGCAACTCAGGGACCTTGAAATATGAGGCTGCTTCATCTGGAAGAATATATACACCTTCTTGTACTTGTCTTCAGGAGTGCCCACCTGGGGTGTCCTGCAAGCCTGGCTAAGCAAGAACTGTGTTACAGAACATTCTTGTTTAAAAGCTCTATTAGTAAGTTGCTGTCAGAAAAATCTTCAGCAAGCCAGGCTAGCAACAGATGCCACTGGGTGTGGGACACTGATGAAAATTCAGTTTATGTTGGTGCTTGATTTTGCTTGAGGATAGGCTCATCCTGCAGTAGGTAAGGAGGAGGGTGTGATCTCTCAGTGCTTCCTCCCCTCAGGAGGATGTGGAAAAGAGGACATATCTGCTTCCATTCATATCATTTTGCAGGTGTCCTCCTCCTCATCAGTACAAGCAATTACTCTGCTGAGACTGCAAAACAGGATATGCCCAGTACCATTTGCTTCTTCTCAGTGTACTCCCTCGGGTATGTTTGTGATACCCACCTTCTTCTGAGCACTTGTGACATCAAGAGCATGACACACCCCTTTGCATTTCCATGACCTACCTGCAGGTTCTCTCCCCACTGAGACTTCCCTTCCAGAAGCGCATCCAGCACTGCACGGCTTGGCTCTCCGTTGGCTGCATCGTTCCCACTCACAACATAATAAGATGCTCGAACCCGCTTGAAGAACTCTGGATCTGTGTTCTTCCCACTGCAGTGGTTGGGGATGTAGGCCAAGTCCACGTAGACAGGTGGACCCAAAGGCACAGACAAACTGCTCTTAGGACTACTAGAAGCTTTGGAAAAAAGGAAACAAGAGACTATCAAAACCCTTCTGCAAGGGACAAACAGATTAACACAGAAGGACTTGGATTCCAGAAAGACTTTTCCATTGCAGCAATGAATTTGAGACTTATCCAAGCTCCGCTGCTCAGAGGTGACCTGGGTGCATTTCTGGGCCAGTGCTGTCACAGGTCTTGGGAGGGAAAGGGAGTTCTGCTATTCTTTGGGGAGGGATTGGAAGGCTTTAGGCTCAGAAGCTTTTTCTGGGGAAGGGAATCAAAAATCTCCGTTATTACCTTTTGCAGTGCTGTCATCCCAATTAATATTGAGTCCTAATTTTTGTTAATAACCGACATTTGCTTAAATACACCCACCCCGNTGCTATCCTAGGGTATTACAGTAGTCTTTCTGGAAGGTCCATCTCTCCTGCCATCCCTCTGAATCGCTGTTACTCCTAGGACTCTGTTGCTCTTTCCTATCAACCTTTTGTACATCTCAACCTTATCACTGCTTATAACATTTTATGCCTGACTGGGAAGTTCTGTTCTCTGTTCTGCTATGTTTAACCCATTGCTTTGCTCTGTGCTGGAGCTATAGAGATAATGCATGTTTCAGGAAGGATTTCTTACCGGGATTTGTTTTGATGCCATTAACGAGGCTCTTGCCAGGGTTGCTGTGACTGCTCCGGGATGACTCATCCTCTGGCATCAGCGCACTACGTGGTTTGGGCTTTTCTCCTCCATCTCTTTCTTTTTTGGCAGTGACAGATTTTGGAGATTTGTCCGATGACTGTTTCACAGGAGTAGGTGATCGTTTCCCTTTTGCATCTAATTTCCGGGCAGGTGAGGAAGATTTGGGTTTGCTCAAAGGCTTCCTCACGCCTTTGTTCTTTTCTTTTATGTCTTTCTTGGAAATTTTATCAGTTCTGCTCATGCTTTGCTCATTTACCAACATATCAGGGTCTACCATGCAGACATCAGGGTGAGGAGGGTGGGGATGGGGATCTACCATTGGAACAGGCTGAGGATCATGGCTGGACCTAGAACTGGCATGATGAGCATTCCCCACAGCTTTGTCCACTGGGAGGAAATCGGCATCTTCATCCGAGTCCATGTTGGCATCTGCTGTGATGGATGGACATTCTTCAGTCTCAGGCGGGACATCTGAGTCTGACTGGGAGGTTCCAGAATCACTCACTGACGTTGGAGGGGTTTCCTCCACTGTGGCACTTTGCATGGGACTGCTCCCAGTGTGGGGTGGTCTCCCCTGCACTGAAGGGTGACCCTCCTCCTGTGAGAGGTCACTGTCTTCAGAGAGCTCATGGGGGCTCGGGTTGATGAATGAGGGAGAGAGTTCTCCCTTTCTCTGCTTGTATTCACATGAGGAAAATTTCTGTCCACAATCAGAACTGCCTCCTAAATGGGTCTCCATATCATGGGAAGCATCTCCACAGTCCTCTGTTTTTTCACCCCTCTGCACATCTGGGAAAAAGGGCTGGAAACTGCTTTCAGGGGACATCAGAGAGGAAGGACGGCTTTGCCTCTCTGTTTCCTCTTTGCCTGTGCATGGAGAAAAACTGCTATCAGAATCGGGACACGTTTTTTCATCTTTTGCCTCTGCTGCATGGTATGTGCTTTGGAAAGCTTGCAGACTGGTGCTCACCTCTGTTGGACCATTGGCTGTGGTTTCATCTTCATGCTGACGATGAGAAAATGATGTCAACACATCAGGGAGAGATGTCAGTGGCAACAGCTGTTCTGCAAATGGTGCCTTCTGCTCTGGGCTGCTACCACAGGGCTGCTGCTCTTGCTCTGCAGAGAATGGTGTGGGCTCTGAGCCCTGGCACTCTCTTCTGCCCGGCAAGGTGCGGTCACCCATGCCACAGGGAAATGGAGAACCATGTTCTTCAGCAAAGACAAAGTCTTTGGTTTCAGCTGTATGTATTTTCACAGCGTTATCTGGAACCTGTGGAGACACATCCCAAGCACTCCTGGCACCTGTTTCCACTCCTGCACGTGTGTATGTGGAAAGCATATGGGAATAGAAACTTTCTGCTGTAGTCAGTATCACAGGAGTGGTGGCTTCAGATGAAGGTTCCTCTGACAGGCTGGAAGAGTCATCTTTCAGCTGCTGCTGGGGCACAGACTCTTTCTCCACACCTTTGGAGAACACCTTGTCTTCTTCATACGGACTCAGCGGTGAGAATTTAGGAAAAGATGAGTCAAGGCTGCTGATTTTCTCAGAAACCTCCAAGTACTCATCTTTGTTTCCCTGGTCTGAGAGCAAAGCACAAGGAGACTCTAAAGAAAGAGAAATATCCCCTAAACGGCTTGCTGAGGTTTGCTTATGTCTGAATATGCTGGCTGTTTCACTCTTTCCTAGCAGGGAGCTTTCAAATCCAGAGGAGCTATCCATCCCTCTGCTCTCTACCCTCGGGCCCTGTTCGTATACCTCTGTTTGTTTGCTGGAAGCAGATTTCAGGTATATGGCTTGCTCTTGGCGCTCGGAGGACACTGCTGCGGGATAATCTCCTACCCAGAAATGGGATTCCTTTGTGGATTTTTCAGCAGCCTCTCTCTTTTGTGAAGAATCTTGTCCTACATGGCACATTTCTGAAGCTCGCTCATCTCTGTCCGTGTCCGGCACATCACTGTAACCAGCAACATATGTCTCCACAACAGCAGCTGATGCAGTTGTCCTACTTCCATATTCCTCTTGCCAGCCTGGACCAGAGGGAGAAGAGGCAGTGGAGCTGGGTGAAAGGGGCTCCTGACACTTGCTCTGCAGGAAGGGGTCTGAGACAGGGAACTTGCTGATGGCTGAGATGTGTGCATAGACGGTGCCTGCAGCTTCAGCAGGGCTGTGCAGTTTAGACTCCTTTTCAGACTTCTCCTTAGCACCTTTTTCTAGCTCTGAGTCACTTGCACTTTCTTCTCCTCGACCTGCTTTCTCATAGTATGTATCTTTGGGATGTGGGATTTCAGATTTCAGGGACAAAGATACCTGCTCCTGGCTAGACAAAATTATGTTCTCATCTGGACAACCAGCATCAATATAGGTGGACGATTTCCCTTGATAAAAGGTGTCAGTTGTGACTGTGGGAGAGGCAAATGCTGCACTCGTGGATGACGGGTGCAGTGCAGAGTCCAGTTCTCCTGGCAAAGCAGAGCACACATTCAGTTTTTCCTGTCCTTCTGATGTCCTAGGCTTCCCTGATTCAGATAAGGGCAAATATCTTTCATGGATGTCTCTATAGTCAAAGACTGAATCTGCTTTATCTTTAGGGGATGCTGGAGATGACAACTCCTTCTCAGCAGAGGTATAAAGGCAGGACTCTTCTTCCTTTGCAGACACATGAAAATTTTGACCTTTTTGAGAGTTCAGTGCTGTCACTGGCACCTTGTCAGTGTGACCTGGGCTGTGTGCACCCATGGCTGTGAAGGGGGAGGGTCCCACTCCAGACACAATTATCTTCTCATAGATGTCAGCATACTTGAAACTTCTTTCATCAGGGTAGGGAGTTGGTTCTCTTTCTTCTGGCTCTTGTCTTGTGGAACTGTCATCATGTCTCTGTGTGCAGACCCCTTCCTCATAGGAATAAGGCTCGGGGGAGCTCCTGGAATGGGTCTCTGGAGGATACACCTCTTGGATGGTAGCACCCACAGCCCCAGAACAGCCCAGAGCATCACTGCTTTTTTGACACGGGCCTTGTCCTGGTGCACACTGCCCTGGCACCTCAGCACTCTCTTCTGTGGACTCTGCAATATATTCTGCTGGTCTTGTAGACTGCAACAGAGTAGATGCCGCTGCTGTCTGCTCTTTTCTTGCCGTGGAGTCATACAGACCCTCAGTGGATTTGCAGTCATCCTCTTGCCTGCTATCTGACTTGTATTTGTAATCTATTTCCTCATGCAAATCACTGATGTCTGATTTCTTCTCAGCCGTCTTTGATGGGACATCCTCCCACAAAGGTGACTTGTACTGATCTAACTTGCAAGGCCTCTCTGCTGCTGGTGGTGCCTCAATCTCCTTTCCTGCTGCAGGCAGGGGAGATGTTGTCAGAACTTGGTCTAGTGACTTTGCATAGATGTCTAGGACAGCTTTCTCCTCATCATCTGAGCAGGAGCCATCTTGTTTAGAGGTCAACAACAATTCTTGCCTTTTTTTGTTTCCAGTTAAAGCTTCGGCCTGATTTTCCTCACCAGAGACATACTGAGGAGATAGAGGAGAACCTTCCCTTTGCGTTCTTTCTGGGACAGTGATGTCAGCAGGAACCACATCCACTTTCTTTGTTTCTGACATAGGTTTGGCACTCTTCTGTGTGTCTTCTTTGTAATCAAATGACTCCATCTTTAAACATTCGGTTTCTGCTTGCAGTGCCATGGGTTTGTCTTCAGCATGGTGAAGCTCCTCATCCTCCTCACTGGGTAATTGCCCTCCTCTCCCACTGTCTCTCCCTTCCTGAAGATACCCAAATGGAGAACCCCATGCTTCCCTTTCTGCTTCTCTCCAGGTATGGCTGCCAGGCACTGCAGGAGACAGGTTCTCCTCCTTTCCCATTTTAGGAAGGGATTTTGTTTCAAATTCTGGTACCTCATCCAAGAATGTACTCTCCCTCTCTTTGTCATACCTCTGCCGCCTTCCCTGAACAGGGACCTCTTCTACCTCTTCTGGAAACCACACTTTCTTCTCATAACTTAAATCTTTCATGCAAAACTTTTCCATTTCTGGAGATTTTTTTTCTTGAGCTTCCTTGAACCCGCAAGATTTTATACCTTCAGTAGAAATGTGTGAAGATGTTTTATCTTCACTTGGGCTAGATTCTGTAAAATGTAAGCCCTTTGCATCTGGGGATACTTCCTGAGAGTCCAAGCTTCCCCTCAACAGGCCCTTTTCTGATGCAGAAAATAAACTGCTGTCCTCTGGAGACATTTCTTCAGTTGAAGAATCTCTGGGTGACATGTCTTTAACTAAACTATGTTCTGGGCAAGGAAAAGATTTTGATGCTTCCTTCAGTTCTTTGGCAGAAATTTCCAGTGATTTTTCATATGTAGCTGGACTCTGGTCTGTGAAACCCATGGATTTCACAGCTTCTGAAGGGAATTTGTCAGTGCAGTAGGACATAGTTTTTTCTTTTGCAGATATCTCTTCTGTGAAACTAAGACCTTTGATGTCTTCTGGAGAAATTCCTTTAATAAAAACATCTGAAGAGATTTTCCTGCTGGGACTCTCAGTGAGAGAAATGGATTTGATCTCTTCTGGGGAAATGTCTTCAATGGAAACATGAGAAAATTTCTCTTCTTCTGAGGTGTCTCCTGTGAAATACAGCAGTTTTCCTTCTTCAGCAGTAACTCCCTTAGAAATATCTGATGATTTTTCTTTACCAATCCTTTCTTCTGTAAAAGAAGATGATTTGATGCCATCTGGTGAAAATTGCAAAGATTTGTCATTTTCAGATTTGCTTTGGCTTGTGAACTGTGGAACATCCACATTTCCTAGAGAAGTTCCTGTGGTTGCAAATGGCTCAAAGGACAAGTGTTTTGAAAATCCCATTAAACTTTCTGTCATGGTTTTAGTTCCTGGCTCTTTTTCTGGTTTTGTGCTGGGACGGGGCATCTCAGGATGCTCCTCATCCTCCCCAATCACCACCGTGTCCTGCTTGTGGTAAGAGAGCCAGGGCAGCTCCTCCCTCCTCACCGGTTCTTCCTGCACCTCCTCCTCAGGAGACACTGGAACATCACTGCTCAAAACCAGTTCGTGCTGCACAGGTCCAGGCACTTCTCTTTCATGTCTGGATTTAGCCACAGATGCTTCGTCTTCTCTGAGAGGTTCACCCTTGGCTCCCTTCACCACAACAGAAGTTTGGCCCTCCAGTTTCTTGGCAGCAGCATCTGTTTGTTTTTCAAATAGATCTGAATCTACTGTTTCCAGCTTTTCCTCCACTGGAGACTGGTGGAAGGGTGTGTGCCCTGCACTGGTGGGGCCAGATGGAGTGGGAGAGGCCATTTTGACTGTGCTGTCGTCGGGACTCATGCATCGTTCTTCAGCCTCTGCAGAGTCAGCCTGGGAAAGTGGTGCTTCTTCAGCAGATAAAGGCATCACTTGTGTGGGAACGCTGATTATCACATTATCAGGGCATCCTTGAGGAGCAAACATGGGGGCACTGTAATGCCCTCTGAGTTTCTCAGGCATCTCAATATTTGGAGTCCCATCTTCTTCATCTTCTTCATCTTCTGCCTCCTCATGAAGATCCTTTTTTTGAGTTTCCAGTTTCCTCTCTCCTTCTGCTAGTGCATGGAAATCTTCAGGGGGTGGAGATTTAAAGCATTTGTCTTCCTCCAAGGATGATGTGGGAGAAATTGTGCCAGCAGAGGGAACATAGTCAAGACCTTGGGTTGCTTCAGTCCGAGAGGAGGGCATACTGTTTCCTGTGTCCAGAAGTAAAGAGCTTTTCCCAGTCTCTTCTGTTTGTGGTGCTGTTATGGATGCAACAGATTGATCCTCTGCTACTGACGTTGCAAAAGATGAAAGTTTGTCACATTCAGTAATGGAGGTAGCAGAAGATATGTGCTCCTCCTCAGCTAGAGGAGCTGCCACAATGTTTGTAGGATATGCCAGGATTTCAGACTCCTGGCCAGCATAGCCCTTGGCTGAAAGGTCAGGAGGAGGCACGGCCTGTATTCCATGTACTGCTTCAAAAGAGCCTGGATGGTCAGGAACAGAAATGTTATAGGCATTGACATCATACTTTAAGTGTGGGATCCTTTCTTCCTGTTCATCATGTATTTCTTCATCAGAAATGGTCTGCTCTGTTTCTGAGTAGCCAGGGATAGTTTCATCTTGGATATAGGAAACATGTTCTGCTGTTGCTCCTGGTGGGACTGGCAGGCTGCTCAGATATGACTCTTCCTTTGTTATGTCCTTTCCAAGTAACTTGGTTTTCTCATCCATGAAACTAAATTCTCTTTCCTTCTCTGTAATGGTAAACAGTTTGTCCTCCCTATCATCCTGATTCGGCCCATAGAAGTCTCTATTCTTCTCCACTTTCTCCTCTGCTTTCATGTGCTGTTCTTCCTTTTCTTCCAGTTCTGCCTTTTCTATCACGTCTTCTCTCTTTTCCTTCTCATCTTCTTCCTGTGCCTCTGTCCCCTCAATATACTTTCCACAAGTTTCTGCTTCTCTCTGTTTTCTGTCCAAAGAGATTTTCTCTTCTTCCTCCCTTTCTTCCTCTCTGAACGCTGGTGGCCGAGCACCCTTTGCCAAGAGGTCTGTATGTGATGGCAGGTGTTCTTTGTCAGGAAACCCCTGAATGTCCTTGCCCTGCTCAGCTTTTCCCTCCCAGTATCTTATGTCATGGTTTTCATCTATTGTTTTTCTTTCATCCTCTAGTTTTTCGGCATGGCCTTCCCTCAGCTCCAGCTGATGGACTGCCATTTCCTCTGCTGATGGTTCTTTTTCCATATCGGTAGTAGTTACTCCCTGATCAGGAGTCTTTCTTTTTAAAATCAGATCCACTTCAAGGCAACTCTGACCAGTCATATCAACAGAGTCTTTTATCTCTGCTTCAGGTGCTCTCATAATCTTATCACTAACCTCCATATCAGACACTTCTTGAGTCAACTGCAAGGCCCCTTTCTCCTCATGCTTCAGTTCCTCGAAGTCCTTTGTAAGATCTTCTGGTGAAGACAGGACTAACCTCTGTTCCACTATGGATGTCTCTCCTGGATCCACTTGTACAGGTGCCTTCTCCGTTGGTAATGTCTTCAGATCAGCAGGTACCTTTTCAGGTTCTTTTTCAGGTTTTACTTTGATCTTCTCAGTTTTGAGTCTGCCTGGAAGTTTTGCCTTGTACAATGTTTTTCTTACTTCTGGGGTAAATGGTTTCAAGTCTGGTTTAGAAATTTTTTTGAGTTCTGGTTTGTTTTCTTTCTTTTTATCATCTTTCTTTGAATCTTTTTTCTCGTCTTTCTTTCCATCGTCTTTTTTTAAGTCCTTTTTCTCCTTCTTAATCTCTTTCTTTTCTTTGTCTTTCTTCTCCTCTAATTTGGATACTTTCTCTTTGAGATGCTTTTTTCCAACCTTGTCTTTTGCCAATTTTCTTTTCTCAGCTTTGAGAGCATCATTTATTTCTGTCTTTATCTTTTCATGTTTAACAGGTTTCTCGGGAACTTTCTCTGTGTGTTCTTTAACCTTTTTCTCAATTTTAGCGTCCTTTACAACTTCTGGTTTTACTTCCTTAATCCCCTCCTCAACTGCTTCTTCTTTCTTGACTTGCTTTGTCACAGATGGCTTAGGGGAAGACTTAAGACTCTCTTTACTGTCAGTTCTTTGTTTAATTTTGGTCTGCTTCAGCACAGGTGGAGGTATCCCAGAACTGATATCTTTCTGAGTAGCCACTGGATACCTCAGAAAATCCAGGTGCTTGAGTTTCTCAAGACCTTCCAGTATCTTATTTTGAGGAGCATTTCCAGGAAACAATACCCTTACAATTTTCTCTGTTGGGCTGGCTGGAAGCCATACGACTAGGGCTGTGATGGATGTGAGATAGGGAACAGAAATTTCACCTTCTTTCCCACTTGCAAGAATGATGCCAGTCTTTGCTTTACTATTACCAGCCCATTTCTGCATTAGAAACTGCATTTCTTTACTGTCCTTGACAGGGTTCAGTATGTACATGTCCAGCTTACCCACTCCCATTTTGTGGAAGAGCGTGATGGGCTCGATGGTGCTGCTCACCACCCTGTAGAGAGGCTCTGATTTAATGCCCAGTCTGTTGAGATACTGCAGCGTCATACACGCTTCTTCGATGCTCCTCTTTACTTTCATGGAGGCTTCAGGCATCTTCAGCTTCTCAGGAACATTAAAAAAAACCACCCCTAGCTCAGGAGAAATTAGGTTCTTCATCCAGTCACTGTAGTTGGTAGAGCCCTGGGATTGTTCCTCCTCTTGCTCAGCAACTTTCCTCTGCAGCAGCCCATTGATGCCGGGCAGGTTGTCTGCACCAATGTGGGTGAGCAGGATCGAGTCAATCCTATCCAGGTGCCTTACCAGCTTCCAGAAGCAGGATTTCCTCTCAGAGCCACCATCCACAAGGATGTTAAACCCATTGACAGCAAAGAGAGCAGAATCACCTCTTCCCCCAGGGAATATGTAGCAGCAGGGCTTAGAAAGCTTCAGAAAGCCCCCTGAGGTGGGTGGCTCCAGGAGATCAAATGGAGATGGCACGTCAACTGTCTCAGAGACATATTCTGCAAACTCGGACACCCCATCCATTTCTGGCAGAACTGGATCAGGATTCAGTTTCAGATTAATAATGTCCTGAAATCGAGGATGCCCGAGGTTGCTCCAGGCTCCTTCTCCCAGGCACGACACAGTAAGAGAGGCCTTGCTATCTGAATCAGTGTTGCTGAGAATCTGGGTGACCTAATGAGATAAGCACAGACAAATAAAGGTCAAATACAGCTCTGAGACCTATACAGCACTTGAAAAAAAAACCCCAAAACGCTAGTTAATGCAGAAATACTGAAGACAACATGAGCACTTTACTGACAGGAAACACTGTGGGTAGATGAAATAGTTTGAAAGCCCATGGAAAATCAATGCATAAAGCCATGCTCTGTTTTGAAATTCTTAATGTTGATGGGCTGTTACGGCTTCTGACTGCTGGGCATGTATTGTGACAAGATCTCAGGAAAGAAAATAAAAACAGGAACCACTGTGTCCTCTTTCCTTACTTCTTCTTGTTAAATCTGGGATATCAGTCCCTGGCTTGGGCTCAAAAGTAGCAGGTTGGGTTTGGGTTTTTTTTGTGATTTGTGAATTCTAACCCTGAGAAAACCTCTTCAATGCTAAGCATCCTTGTCTGAACTTAGCCTCACTCACTGGCTAGTCAACCACCATAGAGTACTTTGTACAGTTTAGTAACATAGGACTTTCTTTTTTATTTAGCATAATTTTCTTTCCTGGGACCTATTTTGAAAGTCATGACTCCATCTTTGATACACATACAGGGTTGGGGACGTGCTATGAGATTAACAAGTAGAATAAGGTCCATATAATTTCCAAGGCTCCTTACAGCTATGCTGAACATACATTGACCAAAGAAGTATTACACCTCAACTTCCTAAGTATCCAAAATGAGATTTGCATGCTTCTTTACACTGTATTCTTTTGCTTAGACAGCCCTTAACTGACTAGTCCATTTAAATGGATACCAGAGATAAATCAGAACAATCGGCTTTATGATAATAAATAAATAAATAAATAAATAAATGAGGGCAAGCATATTTGCTGATGTAATTACAGCAATAATAATATCAATTGTTGAAGTATCATCCAGCCATTCCTGCAGCCAACTATGTGTTCAATCAGATGGAGACATTCTAAACAACATGATTAGTGGAAACAGAGCTTTTCAAAAACCAGAGCAGCATATCTGTATTGGCAGCAACGCCAACAATGTAAAGTCTGTCAGAAAAGCTATCATATATCTAGCTGAGATAATCAGCATCGGAGCAGAGGTTCAGAGATACCCTATAAGGTTTTCCAGGCCTCACTGGACAAATCCCTGAACAAACTTGCCTAAATTCAGTGCTCACTCTGCTCTATGCATGACGTTGGACTACAGACCTCTCATGTGCCCTTCCAAACTGAATGATGCAACAATTCTGCAATTAAATAGTGACATTTGTAGTTATGTCATCATCATGTAGTTACTTAATCAGCATTTATTCAGTCCCTCATCATCTAATGAACATTCTGAACCTTGTGAACTTGCTTGGTGGACTGACCATGACATGAAGAGAAATACCCACACTTTCTAGAGTGATGATGGCCTCTCTTGGCTGTTTTTGGAAGCTGCCCACAGTTATGCTAAGACCCGCTTCAAGAAATTTTGAATGTTTGCCCCCTGCAGAGCCAGTCTGGAAGGTTATTTCAAGCTGAACACTTAAAGGAATCACCCGTGCCTACACTTTGGAAAACTTAAGACAGAGAGTTAAAGCAAGATTCCCAAGACATTAACATGAATTATTTATGGTATGCAATTTTTTGCTGGATTTCAAACCCATCTGTCTGCAAATCTGCCACCCAAAGGAGGGCGCAGGCTGCCTTGCTCCACCGTGCACTCTGAACAGGAGGGGATGTGCTGGATTACAGCTCACACTCACCTCCGGCTCTGAAAGTATCTCAGCAAACTTCTGGTAAGTGAAGGTGCCCGTCTGCAGGACCAAGTCTCCTTCCTGGTCTGAGCTCTGACCACAGAGGATCAGCAGTTTGTGAGCTGATGAATCACACACAAGTGAGCGGACCTGTCACCATGAGACAGAGGGCTGCAGTTAGAAGGTCCCTGTACTCCACACCAGCACCCAGAATCCCAATCCCATGAACAGGCAATAACTCACGTTATTCACAAATAGCCAAACCTTAGGTTTTCTACATACAAGAAAGTTGCTTATTGAAGAGGGAAGACATTGCTACTGTCTGCCAGACACAGCTCCACATCACATCAGAGTTACTGTGTATATCCTGGTTACTGGCAAGACCAGAACACCTGGCCTTTTCATCACACCTTGCAGCAGACTGGCAGCAGGCTTGCACTCTCCAGAAGGTGCAAATTGCAATGATCATGACCTCCATGCCAAGCAAGGGCAGAAGAGCTGATGTGGAGAGAACTTGATGGCACATCTGATCCTTACCTCAGACACAATGCTGTCCACATTAGGGTTTACCAGGATCACCGTATCCAAGGTGTCACTCCGGTGATGGAGAGTTCTTTGGCCTGGGGAAAGAAAAGGGATTACACAGGATGAGAGAAGCTGATGAGACAGCATCCAGCTACTGATGTTTTAGCCTCAAAAATTCCAGTTCAGAATGGGTTGGATTGCAAGGCTTCAATTTGCATTTAAGACCCAGTTTGATACCCAAGTGTCATACAACAGAGCAAACTCTTTTCAACAACAAGGAAAGAAATCCTTCTTCTGGATCAGCACGCTAAGCTCCAACATATTCTGAAGTCCACAGAGCCAGGCACTTTGAGCTGCTGTGTCTGTAAACACTGGCACAGACAAATTATCCCCTTCCAGACAGAAGTGCCTCATCGCAGCTGCCACAGAGAGGTGTCTCTGGCATTGTCCAAACTCTAGCCCCCTCAGGGCCCTGGGAGCCAGTCAGGGGGTGCCAGCTCAGCTTTCACTGGAGTGGTGCAGCACTGGTAACAAGTCTCCACTCATTCATAGCAGTTTTTTTCTTTAACAAAGCATTTTTCTTTAATCCAAATGTGCACTCCTAAGCTGCTGCTATGGGAAGTACCTAGACAACAAGAATTCTCATTCTTCTGTCAGAAGCACAAATAGGAACCAAGACAGGACTCTGCTCTCTATATATATTTAGGGAAAAAAAAGGAGAAGCCAAAGAGCAAGCAAGATCCTGGGAGTGGAAAAAAGCAGTTTGTGTGCTCACCTTGGCATGGGCATTGTACAGATACTTGGCAAAATGCTACCATAATTCCCGGGCCCTATTAATTTATTAGAAAGAAGGGTAGTGAGTGTCTGCCACGCTGACAGCCAGGACCAGAGCCACTGCTGCATGCCCACATCAGACGGCTCTGGGATGCAGGACAACATACAGCACCTTCCTGCAGCACTTCCCTGGTCACTGCAGGCAGCACAGAACCTTTTTTTGATTACAGTCTTTGAAAATACCGACCTCTGGACATTACATCCACTCAACAAGCCAGGCACTCAGAACTTTGTTGGAATGTATAATTTATAGGGTTTAAGACTTTCATAGGTTTTAATCCCTCATATAGATTGGAGGTCCATAGATCTTCACTGAAAATGAACATCTACTTTTATTTCTCATCTTTCAGACAACTGTTGCTCTCTGACAATGTTGTTCTTTCCACCCTCCACAACCTCCCATCAGCTCTTTCCAGGCAGATCTCAGTCCTTCTAAAATAGCTCTATCAATCTGGGGGAAGGATGGAAGGAAGGACAGAAGGAAGGAATGAAGGAACGAAGGACAATACTCAGCATAGCTTTAAATCAAACCCACTTTAATGGAATGTTTTACTGAGCTGCTAGCAATTAACCAGACAGAGAAGCCCAGAAAGTAGCTTTCAGCCCCAAGTGAGAGTGGCTCTAAGCTCTCAGCAGAAGTATTTGTACTCAGCATCTCTAGCTGCTTTCTGAACTTGTCTTCTTTCAGTTTGGCTAAAAACAGTCCCTCCAGACTAAAACCAAACCATCACTGTGCAGCATGCACCGAGTTCAGTGGCATTTCTGCCACTTGATGTGGACTAGGTATATGGCTGGAGACCCTGGGAAGCAAGTCCCTGTGCACAGAAGGGATGCTGCAAGCAAGCCATGGGGAGCAGCATGGGAGGGTGGGAGGAGGCACAGGTGAGGAGGGCCCAGGAGGTGTTCTGGGGCATTCTGTGCAGCCAGAAGAAACTAAACCCCACTCATGCTCGAGGCAATGGTAATTGGGAAGGCATTGCCGATACCTTGGCATTGCTGAGGTCCCCGAAGTGCTCACAAGGAGCACCCTGTTCCTCACTGATCCATTGTCCAGCATTCACACAGCTCCCCCACACCAGGACCTCCAGTCCTGTTGCTTGGGGCATCCAGAACAGAAGTGATCTGCTCCTGTTTTTCAACATTACTACTGGGACAAAGTGACCCTCACACCATTCCCCAGGCTCCAGCCTCTGCCACCTTGGTGCCTGCACACCCCAGACATCATTTTAGCAGTGGTTACCCACAGCACGTGGGGAACACCGCCTGGTGCAGCACCAACACCAGCAGCCTCATTCTTCTGCCACGCGCCAGGGCGGGCTCTGGGCACCGTGCGATCTGTGGGCATCTCTCCAGGCACCAAGTGCTGCGGGGGCAATGCCAGCCTGCGGGCTGCCGGCCGGGCAGCACTGGTGACAGTGCCAGCTGCAGAGGGAAGGGGCCCGTCTGCAGCACTAACAGGCATGAAAACACTGCTCCTCGCTGCCGTCCCGCGGTCCGAGCCCAGGCAGCTGAGCTGGCCCCGCCGAGGCTGTGAACAAAGGCTGGCTGTTAGCATTCTGCTGGCAGCCCCCCACCCCGCGGGGAATGTCCCCTGCACACGGGGAAGAAAGAGAAGGCTCAAGCTGCAGGGCCAGCAGCTGCTGGCAGATGGGAGGGATGAATGGGGAAGGACTGAGTCTTGTGAAGGGCTATGAGGATGATTAAGGGACTAAATTGTTTTCATACAAAGGGAGGCTGTGTGTGGGGGAGGGATATTTTCAATATGTCTAAATAAATACCTGATGGGAGGGAAGGAAGAAGAGAAAGTCAGATAGACACTGTCAGTAGGTGCTCAGCGACAGGATGTGAGGCCCGAATTAAGATGCAGGCAATTTCATCTGAATACAAGAAAACACTGTTTTTACTGTGAGGGTGGTCAAATACTGGAATAGGTTGTACAAAGAGGTTGTGGAGCATCCATCCTCAGAGATACTCAAAACCACAACTGGATACAGGCCTGGGAAACCTGCTTTTGCTTACCCTTCTTGAACAAGTGTGATTGGACTAGGCAATCTCAAGAGGTCCCTTCCAGCCTACAGTTTGCCAGTTCTGTGACTATGTGAAGCTCTGCAGCCCTGCACAGCTTTGCTCCTGACATGCTGTAGGGCAGATTCCCTCTCTTCAATTGCAGCAGTTGATTCTCAGGAGGACACAGGAGCAGAGCTGTACAGATAGGCCATTTCCAGAAACATGGACTCACTGCACACACCCATGCACACCAACACCCCAAACAGTTTTTTAACGAAATTCAGAGACAAAGCAGAACATCACATGAACTCCAGGCTGAACTGCAAACTATGAGTGAGGCAGCAACACGGTGCCCTAACACGGCCTGTGCCCCAGCCCCTATTCACCCCAAGTTGGGGCAGCAGCCTTCCCAGCCCAGCTAAGGAACACACACACCTAAAGCCTCTGTGAATCCAAGCCTCTGTGAATCAGGCTGAGAAGTCCTTTGCTGGCCACTTCCTCTATGCAGCCTGTGGTAGCACCTGCACAGACAGAGGATTTAAACACACAGCCTGGCACATCATTCCTCTCACTAACAAAAACCATGTGCACCAGAAACGCGTAGCAGTGTGGCTGATGTTGCAGACAGGGTGACTGGAAGCATGCTGATCAGGTCACTTCCAGGTATTTGTCCTTACTGGAGTTCTATCACAGTGAAATGCACGCCTGGAAATAGCATTGCAAATGAGAAAATCCCCCAATTCCACTGACCAGAATAAGGAATATCCTTCTCAGGCTCCTGAAAACTGCAGTCTTCAACTTACCTGGAACAAATATCTGGACACAGCTCATCTCCAGGTGCATTCTGAACACAGATCCCTGACTCTGTGCAGCTGTCTCCAACTATACTCAGAAGCTACTACATTAAATAAATCTCCTCTCTTCAGTAGCACTGCACTTCTCATTTTGTATGAATCCTCACTCTGTGTTCAGGCACATTCTGATTTCTGCAATCATCCCTGTGCATGTGCACTTCCAGGGAACATTCCCATCCATCATGTCCCCACCAAGGCAGAAAGCCCCTGGTCTTTACCACTTGTTCCTTCAGAGGAGAGTTTCTTTAGTCCCTTGGAACTGCTGTCATCTATCCCTATGGGCACTGGGATGAGCAAGAGCAGAAGTATATAAGAAGGAGCACAGAAGATTCACAGGATGTCATTATTGTATTTTCTGTATTATTCCCCACCCTATTTTTTATGCATCATAATCTAACCGAAGATTAGCTTTGCACCAAATAACGATCTTCAGTTAGGGTACACAGTGACATCCAAATTTCTCCCTGCCATGAAGTTATTAAGGTCTTATAGGGAGTCTAGAAGGTTTAATTTCTCTAATGTGCTTGATTTTGGTTTTTGACAATGAATTTAATGGACATCATGACTGTGCAATTTAGCTGCTGAAGTTCCTCACAGACTTTTCTAGATCTCAGTAACTGAGTCATCTATGAATTTAGCCACCTCCATGTTTCTTCATCGTTACTGTACTGATCAACTTTGTGTTGAGGAAATCATGAAGCCCTTGTACTTTACCTCTGGATGCTGCACAAACCATATATTTGTTTGCTAACTTGTTTTCTGTCTTTTAAGTAGTTTTGACTCATGGCATTACTTGCCTTTTACCCACACAAAGTGCTTGCTGCATAACATATGGAAACATTTAAACAGATGGAAAGATTTAACACACAAATGCACCTCATTCACAACCACAGTAAGGTTTCAGAAGAGAGACAGGGCATTTGCCTTCTCCACCCAGATCACATTACTTACCATTGTGCAGAAGTATCAGCACCCTCACCCCAAAGGCCTGCAGAAGACACATACAGCTCCTTCCTACAGGGCAGCCACCCATGGGTGCCTCCTCCTGACCATGGAGGCACTACACAAAACATCCCAGAGGCAGCGAACAACAGCTACTCTGGCCTAGAGGATGGATTTCCATTACTGACACTGAGGCGGCATTTCAGGATGTGCAGCTGCACTCCTGTATTAGTGGGATGGGAGCAAAAGTCAGAATTTTTTTTTTAAGAGTATGTATAGCTCACATAGTAGAAGGGCTGAGGGTACCCTCATTGCTGTTCACAGCATTCTCAAGAAGGGCAGAGGAGGAGAAGTTGCTGATCTCCTTTCTCTGGTGACCAGCACTAGGATATGAGGAAATAGAATGAAACTGCATCACGAGAATTCGGACTGGACATTTAGAAAGGGTTATTCACCAAGAGGGTGGGCAGCCTTGGGAACAGGCTCCCTGGGGAATTGGCTACAGCACCAAGCCCGTCAGAGTTCAAGGAGTATTTGGGTGGTGCTCTTAGTCACATGGTTTAATTTTAGCTAGACTTGTGAGGAGCAGGGAGTTGGACTTGGTGATTCCTACGGGTCCCTTCCAATTAACATATTCTATGACTGTGTGGCCCCTTGAGTGTAGAATTACTTTGGTTATGGTAGAGGATAGCCAGTGAGGAGCAAAGCCACACCAACTCTGGAGTGGGTACGAACTAACCATTCAGGGCTGCCTCTGCAAAGAGACAGAGGGAGAGAGAACAGAGGAGCAGATACTGTGGGTTTAGTGCTCAGCACTCAGGCAGAGAGGGCTCTTCTGTGGAGGTCAGGCTAGGCTGAAAGAAAGGACAGTGCAGTGGGGTAACTGTGACAAACAGGATGCCTGAGAGAGAGAGATGATCCTACAGACAGACAGATGGCTGTAGAGGCAGAAAAGGAGGTCATGCTGACAGCAGACATCCTTGTGTTCTGCTGCTTTAAATGGAAGCACCTAAAGCCCCTGTAGCTGCAGAATGAATTCTGGGCTCGTCTGAAGAGCTGTCAAGGATAGCTACACAAGATGCTGCTTGTTATTTTCTTTAATCTTTCAGACCATCAAATCTCAGAGGTCTTTTTCTGTTAATCAGGACTGGAAGAACCATAGTTACAGCTTTGTATGCTGAAATCAGAGGCCAAGTGTCAGGGCAGCGGGACCCAGTTCCTCACCTTTGTGAAATGATGCCTTAGGCCAGAGCACTGGGTCACCTTTCAAGTGGCTGTGCTGAAATCAGTCATGATGCTCTGACTGGTACAACAAATCAGAACGAATGTAAGGGCCAAAAGATGATTAAAGGACTGGCACATCTTGATGAGAGGAGAAGTCAAGTGGGACTGTTTAGCTGGTAAAAGAGAAAACTCAGGGCAGGGATTTCACTCACTAGTCTATGTACCTGTCTGATGGCAGGTGCAAGTCTGCGCCTGCATGCAAGACTTTGCCATCAATAGGATAGAGACAGCTTGTCTGACCACATAGAAATCAGCCCTTTCCCACCCAGGGTGCATTCTTTATCCCTCATTACCTCCCTTAGGCCTTCCCACACCCTTCCCCTCCTTGGTCCTTAAAATTATTTAGGCTTACCAGGCCAGGTTCTACCTGTAATGTGAACACCAATAGTACATTGATAAAAAACACACAAGTTTCAGAGTCTGAAAATGTTATCAAGGCACACAAGCCACGGTGATTAAAAACCAACTCTTCCTCACTTCTGGCTGTCTTTCCTGACATTATGAACATCTCTCTTCAAGGGGACACTGCTGAAAAGACTCTAACAAGAAGATGCGAGATATCGCTATGACTCAGTACCTTTTGCTAGACTTCAGCAAAGAGCTGAGCTTGGGATCACATGGTCTTCCTGATGTTTATTGAACAAAGTCCACCTCTGAAGACATTCAAACCATGCGTAGGGTTCTTGGAGTGCATATATTTGCATAACTAACATGAGCCAGTGCAAGCTGAAAGACTGCCATTTCCTTCACTCTGAAATTACATAATAACACTGAGATAGTAACTGACTCTCTCATTCTGAGGCTGTGAAGTCTCCAACTGCAGCTTCTTCAGTGCCAACGGGAGAAAAAGGATCCAGCCCCAAATGGTGTCCATTCAGAGAATGAAACAACACAGTCATTCACAAACACTCCAGGACTGTACCAAGTACGGCAAGCCACAGCTCCTTGGGAGGGAGATTGTAAAGACCAGAGGAAAAGGAGAAAAGGTCCTGCACTGAACTCTGAGCAGGGTCCTGCCTCTCATCCTGTCTGTGCTGATACACGGTCCTGTGTCCAACTGCACTCTGGACCCGCTCCTCTGCCAGACCAGGGCTGCCCCATGTTGTCCAGTAGTGAGGGAAAGGAGTGAACGTGCCCTTGTTGGAAGCAATGTCACACTCCCAGCACCTGAGGAGCACACAGCTCCTTCCTCCAGCAGGCAACCCGAACAGTGTACAGCTGGCAGATGGGACCAGCTCTGGCTGCTGGAGACCTGGAAGCTCTGCCAGCCAGTCAGGTAGGCTCAGGAGTTAACAAATAAACACAAAGATTGCTTTGGCAGCCAGTACACAGCCAACAACTGTGGATTCACCATTCAGGTCCTCATGTGATGGTTCCATCTTGGGAACTCAAACACGATTTCTCACACCCCAGGGATGCATCTGGATGTGTTTATCACAATGACAGCACAAGTCCCACTCTGTTCCTCCTTACCATTTAATGGCAGCGTTGTGCCAGATAAGAGGAGACTCTCAGGCAAGGTAAGTAGAAAGACATCAGGTGAGGAATACAGCTAGAACTTGGCATAAACCCCGCCCAAAAAGGCTAAGAGAGATTCTGAGTCCTAGGTGGGTGGCTGCCATGCACATTGGTGCCTAACCACTGCCTTCCAGAGCCTGAGGAAATGCAGCAGTCCCAGCAATTCTGGGCACATCCAGCTCTTCGTTGCTTTTCCAGAGATGAGCAGAGCAAAGATGAGCAGAGCCAGATCACTGGGGATCACAGCAAAAGGGCTGTCCCCACAGCCTCCTTTCCTCCTCACACAACATGTGATAGCTGCAGTAACTACTTATTTTCGTCAGCTGTACTTTTAGCTTGCTAGTGTGATTCAGCAGCTGACAATGATGAGGAACTGGCTTCAGACAGTGCTTTGTGGTCCAGCAGCAAGTGTTCTGCCTCTCATGGTCTGAAAAAGTGTACTGTAAAGATTTATTTAATACATTTTCTACTTTTAGGTCTTCAAACACTCTGCAAAAACAGATAAATATTTGTCCATGGCTAAATCAAAAAAATCTATCCCCTTAAAGGGGATCTTTAGTGATTTTCTCAGAGAAACCCATTGTGTACCAGCAAAGGGAAAACATATTTTTAATGGAAATATGAAAATCATCTGAAAATTGAGAGGCAAGAAACTGCAGCAAAGTGCTGAGCCCCTGTCAGGGAGGGCCAGGGCAGAGCTGTGCGCTGCCTGTGGAGCAGTGGAAACCATCACCCAACAGGTCACAGATGCAACCAGGGCATAAAATGAGGGATTTTAAACTGCACCTAGAAAAGAAGGGGAAGTCAATGGTGTTTGAGCAGGAAAATATTACTATAAGTATGAGTTTTTATTTTTTATGAAAATTTCAGAATACCGTTTGATGATTTTTCATATTGAGATACTGAGTCACACAGTTTAAAACACAGCACTACTGAAATAAAGTCCTGTGGATGTGCAACAGGAGATGTGCCTTATCTGGAGGAACTGAATAAACAAAGCACAGGAAAGCACAAAGCAGTGTGCAGAGAGAGGGAAGATAATTCAAACATCTTTATGAAGCAAAGCATTCTATACAGACTGAAAGCACACCCACATCGACTTCTGCCTGTTATCAAGGGCAAATCTCCAGACACTGGCTTTGGTTTTAGCTAATATCCCAGTTGCAGACTGAGGGGAATTTGGGGTGCACATGGTATATTGACCACTACTGCTCATATTCCAGTTATATTGAAGCTGAGTAGAAGGTAGAAGAGCAGCCTGTCCAGAATATGATCACACATGCACTAAGGGTCTCCTGCTGTGTGGCTCTGTACCTGGAGAAAAGGGTGACAGGGATTACACGCAGCCCTGACAGGGAGCTTGGCAGTGCAGCACACAGAGGACTAAGCAGAGAAGCACACAGCATATGCAAGAGCATCAGGGGAGCCAGAGCAGAGCTGGTGACGCATTCTGTGCTCCTCTGAGGGCTTTATCTTGAGCTTCCAACCAGAACGCCCACACAGTTGTCTTCAGGAGAACAAACAGGCCAACCAGTCACAGATACACTTCCACAAAACACTGCCGCAATCCAGCTCTCTCAGTGTAAAAGGATCTGGGAGGTGCTAACACCAGAAAAGAAGAGAGCATCTGATTTGGGACAGAAAAGGCATGAACTTCAGAACAGCTCAGAGGCAGAGCAAAAGCCTTAAAAGCTGCAGAACTCTGCAATCAGAGAACTTGGTTTAAAAAGCTACAGAAAGAAGACAGCATCAGCAAGACAGCTCCACAAAGGAAACAAAGATTCTCAACAGGAACAGACTGAAAAAATGAAATTAATTGAGAACCATACTAGGAGGGACAGAGAAAGGAAAACCACAGCAGTAAACCAGTAGAAAAAAGAATATCTCTGGGAGGACCAGGCAGCAGTGAAAGAGAACAAGATCTGGTTTCTAGAAATATTGCTGGATCTGTCAGGATGAAGAGGGCTGAGGAATCTGAAAGTGTTCTCAGGTTTCCTTTTATGTGTAATGCTGGAGATATTTCGTAACTCACCTTACCATACAGTTACTGCATGCCAGGAGAACTGATCATGCTTCAAGGTAAGAGCAGGCTCTGCAAAATGACTGACTGCCTCCTGGGGATTTACTACAAGGGTGAACCAGCAGCAGGGCAAGAGAAGGAGATGAAATATTCCTTAAGGTGTGGGAGGTTGTGGGCACTTGCCACATCCCAGGAGATATTCCTGCTAACCACTTGCCTGTTCTTCCCATCTTCCCTCCTCCCTGTGATATTTTCATGCCATCTACAGCTCCTCTCCCAGGCAACCTCTATTTCTATACCATGTCAACCATAGCAACCATCTCATTGCTCTCTAATTGCACATACTGTCTCACTTTTATGCTAAGGAGCAATTTGATAGCTCAGCCATTTTAGAACCACTAATTGAAGATGCAGATATTCACTTTGGAAACAGTTTTATGTATTTCCAGTTACTGCCCCTCAGCTGGAAGTTATACCACCACTGAGATAATGGATAAGGTGAGCACTTCTACCTAGCTGGCCAGGTGCTAGATTGGCCACAAAAAATGTTCTGTTCCCTGCAGCAGCTTTGCTGACTCATGCTGGCCTTGCATCATTCTGCTGAGGAACAGTGTGTGGCATGCGCACGAATCAGGAGCGCAGCCCTGCACAGAGACATGGCCTCCAGCTGTGATTTCTTAAATGCCTCCAGCTAAATCCACAAAAGAAAACCTAAACACACCTTAAGATACCCTCTTATCTGGTGTCCTCACTCCACCAACCCCTGGCAGACTTATTACAGCTGGTCCCTTTGGAAACCAAATTAATGTTTCCCCTTCCTGTGTCAGTTGGACTTCAGCTGGGAGCTGCTGCCAGTCCCTGAAACAGAGGTTCCACAAAACCACTCCCATTGGCACTGAGGCAGATACCCTGTTTCAGGTTCCAGAGATGAAGACTCCTGTAAGTCATAAGGTTGGACAGCTTATTATCTCTTAATTTTAATAAGAATATGCATCCCAGAACACACGCTCTTGCATACAGAGCATAGCATAGACTGAAGAAAGCTGCGTGTTTCTCCTAGTTTAGAAGTATCTGGGTAATGCTGACTCAGACTGACTTGGAGGTACAGCTAATGATCTGTTCTATTTCTCTCTTTTTTTTTTCCTTTTCCTTTCTCAGCTGATCAATATGACAAATAAACTGCCTGAGGCAGGGAGAACTTAACTGTATAAAAGAGGGGCTAGCTGCACACACAGGGAAATAACTCTGAGATTTCCTCCCATTTGCCTATTGAGATGCCAAATTTCTGGCAAGAGGGTCCTGCCTCTGATTTATAGCAACTGTTTGTACTCTTCAAACCTCGTTCCTATTCCATACTGTTAACAGTCTCATTCCAAGTAGCTTTTCTTCTCTCCCTTGCTTGTTTTGAGGATGACCTGTTGAATGTCAGCCTTCACGAAGATACAGATAATAAACTAGCTGTGAACTCCAAGTGGCTGAAGTGGTTGGTGAAGCACAGGACTGTATTCTGCCAGCCCTTGAGAAAAAGCAGCTCTCCTCTGCCAACAACCTTCTTTGTTGCATCTTGACTTTGCACTCTTGGACCTAGTTGATCCTTGATAGAACCCAGGTCTGGGTTCCTGGGATTTGATTTACAGCGTGGAGTACAGTAATAATGAATGTGATACAAAAAGTTATTTCAAAGTGGAGAACTTCAAGACCTCCTGTCCTTTCTGCCAGCAAACACAGGGCCTGTCCATTTAGCACTGAAGGGAGAGGGGTTTGGAAGCAGCCAAGGAGGTTTCTAGCAGAGCAGTCCGGGACATCTTCCTCTCGCGGCACTGGTGACATGTCCACTCAGCCACTGCCTCTCATCAGTCTGCTTGAAATGAGTTTGCTCAAGTCTTATTTCACCACAGGAGCCCCTGCTTCCCAACGCCACCCCATCTAGTCAGGTCCCTTTCAGCTTGCACATTACGCAGTGGAATCAGGGACTGAACTTACTGACCAGGGAGAATAAAAAGGACTGGGAGAGGCCTCCATCACCACAAACACTTCTCTCAGGGCCTCTCACTTGTTCAGTTCCCCTGGAGCCATGCAGGCACAGGACCCTTCTATGCTCCCATGCCTCCCTCTTCCTTAACAATGGTCTTTGCCTTTGAATATGGACCAACAGCAAGAAAGAAAAGCCATAACAAATAAAACTCTCATGCAAATCTAGCAACCAAGAACAGGGCCAAAACACTTATTATGCTCATACCTATCAGCCTGCAAGCTGGTTCTTCAGAAAGATGCCACATGAGTCAAAGGCATAGAGAGCCACCCTATCCAATGCTTTACTCTTGGGCAAAGGAGTCATTTTTGATTGAGGCCATTGACTTCTTACATGGCTTGGGTAATGTCTGCATTTCTGTTTAAGTACTACAACTTAACTTACCCCTCTTAATCGATTTTTAGCAAGCTTTTCAGAACATAAATCTAGTAACCCAGAAAGTAAATCACTGACTTCTTCCCATTTCTCTTCTAAGAACATCTAGAGTGCCTGATGACAGACCGATATTCCTTAGACAGCTTTCAAAATGGAGGTACTAATGGGCTTTTTCTTCTAGTTTTTCTCCTAAATTACTTTAAAATTTGACACTGGAGCTTAATAGAGAATGGACAGATGAGATCTCAGTGAAATAAAAGGTTAGCAAAGTGCCAAAGCGATTAACTGAATTTCTCAACATGAAAGTCAACAGAGGAAGCCAGTTATGCTGCCATACTTTTTTAACACAGTCCGTTTGTAGCTATAGCATGTTGTGAAAAACAGCACTAAACTTTTACAGCCCTGAGGTAGGTTCTAGCAAATTGCCAAAGACTTCAGTGCTTCACAAGAAGGTGCATGAATGACGGTACCATGTGCAAAGAGACACACAGGTTATTCAGTAGCATGTATTGATAACAGACATGCATATTGAGCCCTACCCCTCTGTGACTTGCAAGCCTCCTTCGGTTGGCGATTCTCAGCCTTCAATTTCTTGGAGGAAATATTCAAGCCAAGCCTTTACTTTCAAAAGCAAAGAAAGGGCTCACTAATTTCTTTCCAAACACTGACACTGGGATAATGCTGCTTTTCAGAAAGGCAGAAATGAATCAAAATTGTATTCCCCATTAAAAAAACCACCAAAACCAAGCCAACCCAGTACTATTCTATACATTTGAGAGATCAGTCCAGCAAGACTTCAAGGGCTGTCTCAGGAGAGTTAAGAACCTGCTGGCCAAGGAGATTAGTGCTCATGTTGATCTGTGAATAAAGCGTCAGAAGGACAGAAATTTCCTGAAGAGCTGGATACATAACTAATTGTGCCATTAGTACTAACTTCTGAGAACCTGGAGAGGAAGCTGTGGGAGGAGGAGCACTGATCTAAAGTCACCACATGTAGAACTTTATCTCCATTTCTTAATGTGAAGCAAAGATATAAACAAGCCACAGAGATTAGGCACAGCAAAGCATGAACGAACGAAGACTGCTTTTTGTGTGTCCACCCTGCTCTGTTCCACCACCTTAATCCCAGCTTCCTCCACATTCCCTGCTGTCCACTGCCATACTCTCAGCTCCACTTGTGAGCCAAAACTACCAACTGTGCAAGTGGCAGCATGCTCAGAGACAGCCACGTGCTGACAGCTGGTGTGCGAGCAGGGAGTGCAGCACAAACCGATGTGCACTGTTCCCATGAAGGCACTGACTCTGACCACTTGCCTGCTCAACCAACTTTCACAAAACTGGTAGAAGCTTGTTAATTTCAATGCTTTAGTAGAAGGAAAGTATTTACTGCAAGCACAGAAGGTTTATTTGTAAGAGGAATTCATACTGTGCACCCAAGCACCTCTAAGGGGATGGAGAAAAAAATAATACAAACTAAGAAGTTAGAACCAAACTGACTCAATATTTTCTCTAATCTTTCCCATCAACAGCTACTAGGCTGGTGTTGGAGTCCAGAAAGTGCATGATTTTTTGGGGGGAAAGAAAAACAAATCTTCTTTTTCCATCTCAGTAAATTCTCCCCAGAATAATTTTTAGGCATTCATTTACACATAGCTTGCTATATTTCCTCCCATACACAGTTGCTGGGCTGATGGAGAGTCTCTATCACCTCCCTTTCTTCCCCAGGTACTTTTGCCTAACTAACACTACAAAGGCTGAAAGATACTCCCTGTGTTTTAAACTAGCTACTACTGTCAGGTCTCTGTGCACTAACCAGACTATCTCAACTGCTCTGGGCTCCCATAGCATCTCCTTTCAAAGACCTGGAGGTCTCTCTCTTCTGCCCATCAAGGAGCAGTGGAAAGTCTGTGATAATGCCTGTAGCAAGCACCCACTAAGATCTCTATACTCAGACACCAATCACAAGGATGTATTACTGCATCCTTATCTGCTTCTGAGCTTCTTCTTCCTTCGCAAGATGCATCCCAGGAGTTACCTAGGAAGGTCTGTCTGAACATGTACAAAGAGCACAAGCCACATCCCACAGAAACTCATGCTGAGGAACCACTCTTCTGCCCTTACCCTGGTGTCCAGCTGTGCCCCTTTGACCGAGACATGTTGCACCTCTTGTTCACACACATGCGGCTTCCCTGCTTTCACCAAAGCGCTGGCAATTGCTCGCCATGCTCCTGTGATCCAGTCTATCATCCATTTACCACCACACCCGCTGCTGAGGATGTGACTCAGGTATGCCAGCACGATAGACAAGAGGAAGAGTGGCAAAAAGACACGACAGGAGGTGGATTGTTTTGTCAGGAAAGAAACTACTGCAAAGCTACACATCTCTCTGTCTGCAGAATGGGAGTAGGGCAGAAGATCTCACAGCCCGGCCTTGCCAGATCACAGGAAAGGAAAGGAGAGGAGGAAAAAATGTGTCCCAATTCAATAACTACTTGCTGGAGAAATTGTAAGGACAGACACAGAGGCTGGATGCCGCCAACCAGTATGGAGCCATCAAGGAGACAGAGAGGGTACTGACCTTACAGAGCAAAAGGGCCCCTACCCCATCAGAAGAAAGAGGAATCCCTGTCATTCTGGAACAGTGCCCAGCCTGCAGGGCTTTTCACAGCGGAACCAGAGCGACTTGGAATAGAAACAGCCTCGTCTCTGAGATCAGAGAGTTTAAACCGGAGCTTGTTTTTTCTGCAGTCACAAGCCAGCAGGCACCAGCTGCAGAATTTGCCGCAGTGTGTGTGTGCGTGCGTGTGCTTCTGCGTGTGTGAGTGTGCAGCAGCCATGCTCCTCCCCTCCAAGCTCACTGTGCGATCAATGACACATTGATTACAGCTCCCTCCTTTCCCCCTCCCGACATCACTGACAGTCCCAGTCAGATCACTCTCAGCCCCTCTCTTCTAATATTAAGAAAGCTTTTGTTGGCATCAATAATGACTTCTTTTCATTGCTCCCTCCCTGGTCAACGAGGTTTTGCTTCTTCTCTTTTTCCCTCTTAGCCAAAACAACACTGTCTGACAGATATTCATGGTCACATACCCAGGTCTGTGCAAAGTGCTAAACCATGCTCTTGCTCCTCTAGCTCTGAACCCTGGAGATAAAAGGCCATATTTTGAAATACTTCAACGCATTTCAGCTCTAGCATACAGATAATTTAACACTTTTAACAAGAAGCTTGCTGGTGGCGACACTAACGAATGCCAGAGATACTCTATTAAAATAGAATCCCATGTGTCTGTGGCCGCAAAGGTGTCATCATCACACAGTACCACTGGCAATGCAGGAGAGCTAATGATAAAGGGACAGCTGGCCCCTTATCGTTTTGTGTTACATGGGCAATACAGCAAGGTGAGGGATGACTAAGGACTACTGCTAGGAAAAAGAAAGCATTTTGTTATCCTCCTTTCTTAAGTACAAAGTCGCTGCTTATAGCCTACTAGGATGAAAATCAGCTCCAAGCTTGGCCACATCTCCTCTCTCTGCTGCCATAGAAAGGCTGCATCACTCACATTTTACAGGAACCTTCCCTTTTTCCTCCCCCACTCGCTGGACGCATTTGGATGCTTTTTGGTTTCCTGTAGTGGAAGAATGTAGTGTTGTGGAGCTTGAAGTCAGACTTCAGCTACTTCAAGACTACTCATATGTGGGTGTGCAGCACCAAAGGAGAAAGAAATTGCCAAAGAAGACTGGCCCTGTATCTCCCTTCCATCAAATCAATAGCACGACAGTCCACCTTAACAACCCTCCCCCCTCCTGCCTGGCATTAGCCTCATTCCAGCATCAGCACGGAGATGAACGGTGATACAGACGCTAATACTGTCTTTCGCCAAGCCTTGCCCAAAGGCAGCATCTGTGAGATGCCTTGTACCACCTCCTCCCTTCTCCAGCAGCACACCATCTTCAGGGAAGACCACACTGGGATAAAACATAATGCTGCAGGACTCCTTAAGTTCCTGACAGGCGGAATACTTTCTCCAGATTCTTCTCTAGACCCATCTTCATACATCCTTCTCTGTGTTTGAGCTAAGGACACAAGTGCAGCAAACAGCTGAGCAGCTGGGGAATTTGGGTTTTGTTCCTATACTCGAGCACAAACAGCTGAGGAGGGGCGAGGTCTGCAGATCATAAAAACCCCAAGCTCCGTCCGCAGCCACCTTCCCCTCTTGTTACTAATCCCCCTCAACCCCCCCAAATTCCAAGGAAATAAACCCGCACCCGCTACGACCGCTCCGCGCAGGTGCGTTTCCTCACCTGCGCCCCTGCCAGGGCTGCGCAGCCCCAGCAACTCACCGGGACCGCGCACAGGAGCGCAGAGCCCGGACAGGTCCGCTTGCCGTCACCGATATCCCCCGTTACCTCCCCAGAAGGGCCCGTCCTCCCCGGCCGACCAACGTCTTCCAAAGCAATGAGCAGCATCCGAGCGCGAACAAAGCGCCGCCGCCTCCATCCCGCAACCTCCACGATACCGGGGCTTCTCACTCCCGACCGCCCCGGCACCCTTCGCTGCTCGCCCCAGGCCGGTGGGGAAGGAAGATGCACCTACCATCCTGGCCGGGGAGCGACGCCGATCGGCTGCCCGGAGCGCGGAGGAT
>VWZW01001753.1:106206-135721 GCA_013397115.1 Edolisoma coerulescens
TGCGCAGGGCGGGTTAACCCTCTGCGGCCCGCGGGGCGCCCGCAGCCGCGGCCCCGGGCATCCCCACGGGCGGCCCTGCCTGCTCCGGTGCTCCGCGGCCAGCCCGGTGCGGCTCTGGCTCTCGATCTCCGGGCAACGGCGAGCACCGAGATCCTGTCCCGCGCTACAAAATCCCCGACACGGGTCAGACCGCGGCCCACGCTCCGAAATACCTGACACGGGTCAAACCCCAGCCAACACGGGTTCCGGTGCTGGCTGAACGCTTTTCCTATCACTCTCAGGCCGCTCCTCACGGGCTCCCGGAGGAGTGCTCCCCATCCCACCTTGGGCACCTTCGGCTTAAGTGTCTCAAACTGGAACCTCACGTCGGACTCCAGCTGCAGAGCAGCTCCTCCAGTTAAAGACAAGCGACACGAACCACCCCACGCAGCCCCAGCTACCCAGTCGGGGACAGATGTGCCTGGCACCACACACCAGCGCCCGGCTGCTCACGCACAGAGACGGGTCAGCGGTGGGCTCGGACCACACTGGACTGACAACGAAGGCGAATAAGTGAGGCAAGAATAGCAGGTATTCGACCTCGGGAAACCTATTTCCAGCATTTTTTCAGATACATGTTTACATTGTTTTCTGAGAACCTTGCGACTTCTCTCATAATCAGCATCAGCTCCAAGGCACTTGCAAAGAATTGTGCCTCCTTGTTTCAGCTCTGCTGGGCTCAGGCATCCCAGTCCAGCACTGGAATATACAGATTACTCCATGGTGTGCTAGTTGGCAATAGTGATTTTTTTATCCCCCCACAGCAAGAACTGAAACCACTCTCACTGCCCTGCTTGCCTTACACATGATGCTGGCTTACTTCTAGATTCCAGAATTAACTGTGAAAGCTGGAGATGTCCTGCCTGTCCCACAGCAGGTCTCCCTCTCCGTGATTTTAGGACTGTCTGACACAATGGAATGCTCAGAAATAAAAATATCACAGAATTTTAAGTTTTATAAGTTAAAAATACCCCAAACCAGAACCTTCTCTTCTGTAGCTTTCCGATGATGCCAATCAGTGGCAAATATCTGTGAACCTGAGAAAAAAAAATCAATGCACTAGATCAAACATCTTAGATTTCTGTATGTTTTGAACAAGTAACATAGCTGCATCTGAATATCCTATTTAAAAAGACCAAAGGTTAAAATATTCTCAAAGGAAGGACAAACTATGGAAAAAATAGCTGCATGCTATGTCCCCTGTGCACCACAATGGACATTCTTCGAAACAGAGGGGGTCATTATCAGTACCCATCGTACTTGTCATCCCACTATAACCAGTATAACACAAGCTGAAGGGTTTTGCATAGTCAATGTGAATAAGGAGTCAGAAGCAAAGAGCCACGTAAGCAGGTGGGGATGCAGATGACTGCAAACCAAACATGCAGCCCCCTTTTTCAGCTTAAAGATACACAAGGTGAGCAAAGGATACAGCCTGAAAGGTGCTGCTCTGCAGCAGTGCTGACGACAGAGCAGGAGGATGTATTTGCTATTACTGCTTCATATAAACTAGGCTTCTTAATATTTGAGTTAACATCATCCACTTCAGTGTAAGAACTGCCCATGTGGGCAGCCCAGGGACAAATTCATCCCTTGGGCAGTTCTCCGGGTCTTTCCTGATAAGCCCACAACACTGAGACATGTCTGTCACTTCAGAGAGCAGTGCCAATGGTGCAGGAGGGAAGGGAGGGGGTTACATAATCTGGGTCTAGAACTGACCCACGCTGGAAATTGTACTGCCATTAGTAGGTTTTTCAGAGCACTCCAGAATGGCAGCTCCGACTGCACACACAGGAAGGGCATAGACCCCAGGCCATTTTATACAGTGACACACAACTCTGCAAACCTTTTCCTTTTCTACACCTGCTACAACAGTGATCAAATTTAGCCCCTAGCAGGATATTTGGAGCAGCAAGATCTCCTTCTGTATTGATTTTTTTAAATATTGATATATTCTATTTCAAGCAGCAAAATTAGATTTTTCTGTCTAATCAGGACATTTCCTGATTAGTAATTGTTTCAATATCCCTTCCTATTAACAGTCATACAAGTACATTTTAAAGCATGAACTAGCCGGATGTCCTTAAGTGCATTAAAATCTTTTTAATATATAAACAGATCAATTTTTTATTTGTTATCTTCCATCCATGATCTTATAAGGAAACAATATTGTTTCAACAATATGTCATGCTCTTTTCTTTTTTGCCTCAAAATACTTTATAAGTCAGAAAAATTCAGCATCTTCCAATTGCTATTGAGAATTTACATCAGAAATAGCTATCTCTATGAAATTAATATCTGAAGGTTGGTGCATCTACTGTCTCTAGTTTCCCTCTCACTTTCTGCTCTTAGTTACGTGTTCACACCCCAGCAAACTGGAATGCATATTTTTATACTTTGCAAGTGTTTTTTTACAAAGCAAAAGTAATTTACGAGGTATGGTGGTTTTCACAAAGCACAGTTCTTGGCATATGTGTACTGCGTGAACAGCAAGACACTTCTCAAAACTGAAGAGGTTCTTAAAGCAGCTGCTGCCTTTACCATGCACCTGTTATTTAAGTAGCCTAAGAAGCCTCCTGCACGCATCTTCTTTGAGGAACCCCGCCTGCCTTCATGTGATCAGGTAACAGTTGCAGACAATCTTTTCTTTTTAGCTTTTAAAGAAAGCAACATTTAGCAATAAGCCTAAAAATAGTTATCAAAAGCAAAAGAAAAAGGGAACTAGTAAGGAAAGCACTCACCCATCTTCAAGGCACTTCCAGTTCCTAAAAAATAGGCACTGAGTTTCTACCAGGAAGACCTAGAGCTACAAGCAAGAACATTTCCATTTCTTCAGTCCTTCAGGAGACCAGGAGATCCATCTGACAGTTACGGGACCTCACAGACCAGGCACCAGGACCAGTACTGAGATGAGGCTCATTGAGGTTCAATTCCAAGGACCACTCAAACACGAAAGTTTAAAGACACTATTATTCTCTGATGCAAGGACAGATTTATTTCAGGTATTGAATTAGAAAAGAGACAGGGAGTTTTTCCCTACTTAGGCTAAAAAACCTCAAACCACTTTTTTCCATTTTGTCAAACTGACAACTATGGTTTGAAACAAAGATCCTGTCTTTGGGCTGTTCCCTGTCCACAGGGCTTTGAAAAGGCCACAAATCTTCCTGGGATGTTAGGTATAGTTCCTTTCTGACTCAGATATGGAATGAAACATGGAATTAAACTATTAAAAATGTGAACACTTATTTCATCACTACATACCTGAGCCAGTATCACACTGACAGGAATGTTCTGGATCATAAATAGTAAGAAGCTATAAACAGGGTCTTCCCTTAGGCCAGCATAAATATAAAAAGTCAGCTCTTAAAATGTTTTTCTGTTTTTTTCAAATTTTAGGATGGAGCCAGGGTCACATCTCCATTTTTTTCTCTACTATGATGTTTAAAACAGTTTTATATAAGTGAAGGCTGTGTGTTTTTATGAAGTATGAGATCTTAAAAACTACAGCTAAAGCATAAGACTTACAACGAGTCTAAAGGTCATGCTTCTCTGAACAAAAGCTCCAAGCTGCCTACCATCTTAAGCTCAAAAACATTTGGTTTTCTTAAAAACTCTAGGCCAAAGGCTTTAATAAGAAAAGAGATTCTAATGAAGAATATACTATCTTCTGAAAGCCTTGGGACAAAGAAAAACCATGGCCTGACCCAGACATAGCCCAGATATTAATTTGAGTAAAATATACCTATTTCCCCACACCTTTGTATGAAAAGCAGAGTTCTGAGTGCACAGAACTCTGACCTCTCCATTAGTCTGCATCCCAGCTTCCAAGCTCTCACTGCACAAGGCTATCACAGCATGTTCAAGAGCAGAGGCATTAAGCTCTCACCACAGCACACTGGACAGAAAAAAACTGCCAAGAAGCATAAGGATTTGTTTGCATTTGTCCTCTTGGAAGATTTCTTTGCTTTGACTATCCAGTTACTGACTTCCACAGGCTATCTGCAGTCAATCAAATAAACGAACTGATGACTTGTTCAAGTCTTTGGCAAATCACTTCTAAAATCCTCTTGACTATCTTCATTTCTGTCTAGGTACAGCAATTTTTACGCTTTTCTACAGGCTTTACTAGGATGTATTTAAAGGACACTCATTTTTGCTGAATACTGCATCTTTCTCTGCAACTGTTTAATGAGTCTTCCTATCTCCTTTCTTATTTACAGGTATTTCTATCTTTTTAATCTGTATGGTTGCTTTAATTCTGACCAAGAGGTGTTTCCCACTTTGGTCAAGTTTCCTTATTTTTAAATAACCATTTCTGAAATGCAGTGACAACCCTTTGGTTGTTGGTATAGTTCTCTTTAAAGGAACCTTTGATCCCTAAAGTATTTTATTCTTTCAGGTAGCTTTGCGGGTACAGTGATATATTATTATTATTATTGTTATATATAACAATGCAGTTACATATTTAGGCTTCTCTTCCTTAATTTGAGAATGATGTTTTTAATTTGAGAATGATGACCTAAGCACCTTTCTGATGCTTCAGGGCCCAAGGAGTGATTATTATCTGAGCTATTGAGAATTAGCAGCCCTAATGTGGAATTTTACAAGTTTAAAGGTGGAGTGCCCAAGTCATCCATTCCATTTAGCTTTGTATCATTTTCTTCTCCAAGTAAGGCTTTACTTTTGTGGGAATAACATCTCTAGTGCAGGCCCAGAGAGACAGTCAGCACCTGCTACCAGCCTCTTTTCCAATTCCTACTTTAAACAAATTCATGAACCCTGTGAGTTTTCAGTGGCAACATTCCGGTTCTTCTTGCCCCAGAAAATAAGGTTTTAAAAATGGTGATCCTAATTTAACTCAGCAACAGCAAGCCTTTAGGGAAAATGACAGAAGATGACCTGTCTAGAACTCTCGGTGGAAAGGATAAAGAGGTTTATAAATCAAGGCTGCAAAACTGGAGCAAACACAAGCAGTACTAAAAGGCCAGAAGGAACATGAAAAGAGGGACTGAGGCAAATACCAGAGCACAGTGAGAACAGCAGTGTGTTCCTGTACGAGTGCAGCACGGATCCTCAGCACTCAGAAGGGTGGCAGAGAGGGAGGGGCACCAGGATCAAATCCCAGTGATTTCTCAGTGACACTGGGATAAAACCCTAGTGTTTTCCTAATTACACTGAGTTCAAGGACAGACTTCTCCAAAAGCATCTCCAAGGAGCAGCAGACATCTACCCTGCCTTCTGCCAGTGCTGGAGCTGGCTGTGCTTCTCGGCAGCCGGCTGAGCCAGCACCAGCACACGAAGGCACCCACAGACACAGCAAAGCTTCCCATATTTCCCCTCAGACACAGACAGCAAAGAAGAAGGGACAAGCCAGGTCTGTCACTGAAAGTGAGAAAGAAATGCAACCAAGGCAATGTGAGAGAAGCTACATGAGCCAAACCCTGGTGCAAGATTCCTCTTCACGCAGAGGGGATTTTTTTCCTTCCAGACACGTTTAACTGCCTCAGATCACATTCTTGCTCTGAACCAGACAGTAACCTGTTGTAAAAGGTACCAGCTGCCCCAAAAATGGATTCCTGGGAACCTGCTCTTTTAACTCTGTCTTCAAGGCCTGAACAGGGGCACAAAGGCTGCTAACACCCTTATGGAGAACAGCATCAGTCCAGAGGCACCAATTCAGCAGGTGCCCTGCCTGTTATTCGGGTAGCAAATGCCATGATGCTCTACAGACAGGGAGCTGGTAGGACAGCTCTGACAAAAATCACAGCAGGATCCTAAGAGAGAGGCAACAGGCATCAGTGGCAACAATGAAGATGTTGCAAATGGCAGGCAGGAGCTAAGCCTGGCAGAGAGACCAAAAGGAAGGCTGGGGAGAGGATAGAGTAGAATTTAGAACTGGCAGTGACACAAGTCAAATCGCCAAGACAACATACAGTTGGGAAGGTTGACAACACTCTGGATATACTTCCATGTCTACATGGCTGTGACATAGACTGGAGATGACTTGCTTAAAAGAGGTACATTTTTTATTAACCCATACCAGGGGTTAATAAAACCACCAGAGGTGCTTCTTTTTTTTTTTTTCTTTTTGTGTAACATTTAGAATTGGAAACCAAGATGTTGATATGCAGACATTTTTATGTAAGCAATGCAAAACAGCTCTGCCACATTTTGTGAGGCTGCAGAACCCATCACCTGTCAGGTTCAGGCAGATTTAACAGGCATTGTCTGGAGACTTCTCTCACAATGGATCCAGGTTTGAAGACAAGCTAAAAATTCTAGGAAAAACTAACAGTGACAGGATCTAGTTGCTCCTACATGCAAAGATACCACAGAAATAACCATATGCTAAGATTACAGAACAGAAATTGCTCTTTTGGGCATATTTCAAATTTAAAGAGATAAAACACTAGTCCCTCCAAACTAGTGCTAGTAAATTGCGTGCATGTTTGGGATGTCATGGTTTGTAGACACTTTCTGCTTGTAAGATCTGCTTAGTCAAGAAAAAGAAAAAATATGAGAAATACGCAAATGTTCTTTAGACATGGATCAAACAGGACATCCATTTCAGGCACTATTCCCTCCTGGGTTTATGCTCTCCTTTATGAGAAGATCAGCACTGCAGCACATGCTTTCCTGAAAAGATCTTGCTCAGATGGAACCAGAGAAGGAAAACAAATAAGGGGGTGTGGTGAGGGGAGGAAGGGAAATCAATAATCACTTTGAATTATTCATCCCCATGAAATAGGAATAAAAATGCAAGTAAATGCCATCTTTAGAACAGTGATCCCAGGAGCATTTTCTTTATAGAAGTCTGTCTACTGCAGGTTTTTTCTATAGAATCATTAGTACTCACTAAAATTTCAGAGGCAAAGTAGGATTAGGTCAAACCCAAACCATTCACTTACCTGAAGGCACATAACATTGTAAATGATCATTGCCAATTTCCACAATAGCTACTGTCAAAGTGAAGGCAGACAAAATCCAGAATAGGCCTCAGTTTACAAAAATATTAATAAAACACTGAGATCAGGTCATCTGAAAGAAATATATGTTCTTGTCCTATTGTGTTGGTTAGAGATCTTTTTCCTTTTTTTTTTAAACCATCAGAAATTTAAGTCCCATCTAACTCAACCATCCTAAAAGGTTCTACAGATAAGGACCAGCATCACTGGAGCAAACCCCACTGTTTAAAATCAATTCAGAATGTATTCCACTAAAGCCATTTAACAAAGACCTGAGAAATCAAAATCATTGAGTTATTCCCAAGATACTATCTTAAGAACAGCCTAGACTTAGTATTACTTTTTTAAAAAGTAACAAAGAAAAAAATCATTCACACCTACCAGGACACAAAGTACTGAAGACAACAAAACAAAATATGCTTGTTTTACATTGTGTCCTGAAAAAAGGTCCAACCCTTCCCCAATGATCTCATCATTATTTTCCTTTTCTATCAAATCCAAGGGTAAATCTTCCCTCAAGGTCCATTCAAACAGATCGTGACCCCTTGAATATTCTATATGATAGACAGTACAGCAGGACTGGCTCAGCTCAATGCACTCACTCCTCTGTCCTTGAAGGATAAGAAAGATTGTTCCAGGATAAACCCAGTTATTCTTTGCCTCCATATATACTTCAAGATTTTGAATTCCATGAACTGCCAGCAACATTTAACCACAGCATCTGGTTTTAGAAGCAAGAGTAACAATTTAGTAAGGCAAGTTCTAACTTTAGAAATGCAACCAGTGAATTCACAACTGGGGTGATTTCAGCTCTAGGAGTTTTGAGCTAAGAAACTCGCAAAATTGGAAAGTTAATTATCTGTGGAGATAAAATGCAAAAAACACAGGAAAAACCTCACCAAACATTATTTTTTGCTGTGTTTTGTATAAGGACTAATTCTGAGTATTGGTTTATTTCTAGTTGAATGATTATATCAAAACAGTCTGGTTTGTGAAGACTTACTCTCAAATCAGTATGCCTGGATCAGGAATTCCCCCACTAGCATGTTAGTGACAGCTTTGCTAGCAGCTCCCACACACACCAGACCTAAGCGTTGACAGGAGGAAGAGCAGGTGGATCACAGCAGTGACCTGTACTGGCTTGGCTTTCCAGCAGTGTCCCACCACCCCTGCAGCAGAGAAGCCCCACACAGAACACCTATGGCAGATAGCTCATTCTCCACTATTTACCACCATGCCAGCAGGAATTCTTGGCTGTGCTGACTATTTTCCCTTAATGAATAGTACATTTTTTAGGCCCAATTCTCTTCATAAATGACTTGGACATATGACTCAAAGGGATACCAAGTAAGTTTGGCAGTTATACTAAATTAAGAGCAGCTGTTGACTCCCTCGAAGGCAAACAAGTCCTGCAGAGAGGCCTTGACAATGCAGAGAGTTGGGGAATCACCAACCGTATGAAGTTTGAGGACAGGTGTTGGATTCTAAACCTGGAATGGGGCAACCCTGGACGTATGGACAGACTGGGGAATGAGAGGCTGGAGAGCAGCATTGTGGGAAGGGACCTGCAGATCCTGGTTGATGGCAAGCTGAATATGTCAGCAGTGCCCTGGCAGCCAGGATGGCCAAGGGTGTCCTGGGGGGCATCAGGCACAGCATCGCCGGCTGGGTGAGGGACGTGACTGTCCTGCTCTGCTCTGCGCTGGTGTGGCCTCACCTCGAGTCCTGGGGGCAGTTTAGGGTGTCACAATACAAGAAAGATCTGGAGCTATTAGAGAGCATCCAAAGGAGAGCTACAGAGATGGTGAAGAGTCTAGGTGAGAAGACATCCTGAGGTCAGACCTCAACGAGGTCTGCAGCTTCCTCATGAAGGGCAGCACCGATCTCTGCTCTCTGTGACAGGACCTGAGGGATAGGCTGGAGCTGTGTCAGGGGAAGTTTAGGCTGGGTATTAGCAAGTGGTTCTTCTCCCAGAAGGTGATAAGACACTAGAACAGGCTCCCCAGGGCAGTGGTCACAGTCCCAACGCCACCAGAGAAGGAGAGTTTAGACAACAATCTCAGGCATATGGTATGATTTTGGGGTGCCCTGTGCAGGGCCAGGGGTTGGACTTGATGATCTTTGTACGTCCATTCCAACTCAGGATATTCTATGATTCTATGATAATTACCTATGGTTTATAACGGTCATATGTTCAAATAAAAAACCACCTTATCTAAAAAAGTCTACATAACACAAAAATCCTAGCACCTCCCCCAAAAACCCCACAAGCAATGGCTAAAACCTGCGTTTGGTTTAAAATAGGAACTATCTTCAGGCAGTGACTTCATTTTCTTTGCAGTGTTCTTAGTATTCCAAAGCTCAAATCCAGGAACTGACCCATTTGTTCCACTACTGCTTCCTACAGACCAGCAGGATAAAGGAAAAAGTAAAAAGAAATTACAGGTGGATTAGGGATCTGGTGAGGATCCTCTGCAGTAAAACATGTCCTGGCAAGAAATCAGGAAAAGATGATTGCCTGTCTACACAATCCCCCGAAGCTTCCAAATCAACTGGCAAGGCATTCCACTATACAGACCAGAATGAAAACAAGTTGGTACTTCAAAAGAACAATTCCTCTAGACCCGAGCCATTAATGATCCCCATTAATTCCACTTCAGAATTCCCGATTTTCTAGCACAAAGACTATTATGATTTCTTAATATCAAACAGAAGGCGTGTCATCTCAGATTACCCAAGAAAGAAGCAACAACAGATCAGGAGGGGGAAACGATGCCTCAAGTCTGCAACTTAAGTTCTTATAGAGGGAGGAAAGAGGTGTATGTTCCAGCAATGCCATAGTTAATAGAGCAAGGCAAAATCTTGTAACTGAGCCAGTCAGACTGAGGGACATCTGTTTTCTAAGAAGGTAGGAATTATGGCATTAAAATTACAATAGCACATGACAACAATTAATCTTGGGGCAAAATAGGATTAACATGTTCTATCCACATTGTTTTTCCACTTTTCAGAATCTGGACATAGTGGAAGAATTTATTTCCCAAAATAGCAGCTCAGATTCTAGATGAGATCACTCCAGGAGTTCTGTTTGGACTCATTGCCTGCACGAGTGAAGCAGAGCAGCAGCCTTGTCCCCCTTGGCCAAGGGCCTGCCACAATCACCAGGGTACACGAGCACCTAGTGCTGATTGCACACCCTGTTTCTCTGGCATCTGGCACATAAATGCCACCCATTACTCTGCGCTGGAACAGTGAGATAGGGCACATTTGCTGGCTGTGAGTGGCTTTCCACCCCACGAAGCCACAGTGGGAACTGCAGCAGAACCTGACAGCCAAACCATGAGGTCACATACAGTAAAGGCTCAGCCCTCGTCCTCAGCCTACAAAGGACACCACCACTGGTGCACCCAAAACCACTTACCTGAGTGCAAAATATATTTTAGAGACAATGAAATTTTAACAGTAACAGTGGTGGGAGATTGTAGCATTCAGACCAAGCTTATGCAAAAGATAATTTCTGTACAAGATCTAAGATTGACTAAGAAGCTCTCAGCTTCCAATCTGAGCTCCGCTACTCTGGCATTTAAGTCCTAGGAGACTGGAAAACCCATCAGCAGTAAAGATTCAAACAGAATACTAAATTAATGTCAATCAGCATGGCTTTACAGAAGATATGACCTTCCTTCTTAATAAAAACCAAATAAGCTTGTCAAAATCTCAAAGGTTGTATTGATATAGTGCAATCATTATTTTATAAGTCATGTCATATAAGCCTACACCGTGACTCGTGCTGCTCACTCTATTCATAGAGTGCACGAAAAGGAGGAAGGGAGACTGGTGGCAAAGCTCATGGATGGTACCAAGTATGGCTGCAGATGAGCTGCCAGGGAAATTTCACAATGCTGAGTTTCATTTGCCCCTTTATTTATCAGTATAAGTCACATATAAAATTACACTAACTATTGCTAACCAGAGCAAACTATTACCACTGGGGTATCTTGAGATTATGATAACCTCAGTTCTATTCAGGAGTCAGCTCACTGCTCAGCAGCAGTCAGAAAGCAATAGATACATCAGAAATCAGGAAAGGAAGAAAAAAAATCTTGTGCCACTGTGTAAATGCATAGCTCTACCCCACTTTGAACACTACACACTTCTGTTCCCAGCATCCCAAAGAGGTAGATCTGGAAGGCATTAATAAAAAATATAAAATGAAAGGTCTGGAATAGTTTCCCTATAAGAAACAATTAGGTAAGTCTGGCCTCTGCAATCTGGAGAAATCATGAGAAGGCAAATATGCCAGACCTATAACACAACCAGATTGGACACAATTGTCCAATATAGGAAGATATATCAAAATGAGACCAGACAGGAATAAGAATCCAAGCAAATAAGATGTGGTTGCAGGTTTCTTCCTGAGACAGGTCAATGAACTGTTCTATTCCTTGCTTCCTCTACTTGTAGAGAAAAACCGAAAAACCTTGTGGAAGTTGAAAAGTGCTGTTACTAAACAGACAGAAAACATAACCTCTCCTTGAGCTGGAAAGAGATATTAGCCAGGATAGTACAAGGAAAAAGTGTTTTACGCACTCATCTTACACTCCTGCCCACACATCCATTTTTTTGTCACTGTGCTGGCTGTACCTTTGGCTTGAACCAGTACAACTACCCACCCTAATATACAGCAGCCTTAGAGAAGATATATTCCTACAGAACACACAGAAAACTGATTTAAGTATGTCTGACTGGTAGATCCTGGTGGTGCTTACAAGTTCTGCAGAGATATTCTTTACCAGTTATCTGGGAGAAAAATCTTAAGATGTTTGTGACAGGAATCAGCTGGAAAGAGCAATGCTTGGGATTATTGCAGCCACATGTACCAACAAGAAACACAGGCCATCCTTACAGCCTGGGAAGCTATTTTAATAGACTGCAATTCATGGGATCTTTGAGGTTGTGCTCAGTGTGGTTACTACGAGAGTAAATACAGCCCTCAAGCACACAAGGAAGAAACAGAGAAGCTGACAAATGCTTGCTTTTGTATTTCTGTGGTCAAAAGTATGTTGGCAGACAAATAGTACAGGACAATTAACTGCTCAAGGACTAGAAATCACATCAAAAGTCCAAAGAATCATTGTTGCATCTGTGGGGAAAAAAAAAAAAGTAGTGTTAGCAACTGACTTTTTTGCTACCTGAACATCCGAATTTATGATATAGCAGTACTTTTATTAACAGTCAAGAGCTGAACAAAATCCATCACTCAATGATCTATGTTACAGAAATCTCTCTAGCAAGAGGCCACAGCTGTGGGGAACACACACTTTCACAGTAATCTAATTTTCACAAGCAATTGGTCTTTTGCCTCCTGTCTAGAACAGCTTTTGCTTGAACACACAAACTTATCATCTGTACTATCTAGAAGCTATAATTTGAATACACAAGGCAGCTTTTTTTACTCTCGTGCACTTGAGACTCACCACTGAAGACTAAGCAGTGCAGTAGGAAAAAGCATATGGCACAAGCTGGCACTCCAAGCCATTCCAAGTTCCACGAAGAAGTTGAATCACTTGTACAAGTAAAAACATTGACCTATGGAATATTTGTTAATGTAAAAGGAAGATCAAATGCAGACTTTGAGAGAAAGATGTGCATGGTGGGCTTGTGCATTTGCCTTTTCTTATCAGATTTGTAACTGAATACAACCTGGTTTGTGCCAGGACTAAAAGTCCCTGTCCTTTCACTGTTGCAAAGCTGAATACATAGAAGCATGGAACAGCCAAGGTTTGAAGAGGCCTCAAAAGATCATCTGGTTCAACTTCATGGGAAACAAAACGTAGATTATGCATCTAGCACCCTGTCCAATTACATCTTGAAAACCTTCAATGATGGGACTCTCCCATGTCCCTGGGAGGTTTTTCCCTGTGACTGATTTTTCTCACAGCAAAAAAAAAATTCTTACCTGACTTGAATACTCTCCCAATGCAACTTGCACTCATTGCCCCTTGTGAAGGTAAAGCCTGCATCCTCTTTGTAGCTGCCTGTATGTTCCAGAAAAGCAGTAGAACGGAATTCTTCTCCTAGTCCAAGTTAAAAGCCTTCTAGGAGTGCTCATCCAAAAGACAGCTGCCTTCAGGAACTGCAAGGTAACTTTGCCACATTCTCAGGGAGCTGTGGCAGATACATCTGTATCCTCAATTGGCACAAAGCGTAAAACAAAGGCATCAGTAGGATGTGAAGAAAAAGTGTTAAGCTAAATATGAAAGGCCCCAGAGCCTGAAGGCCATCTGCTGACAAGGCAGCTAGTTATTCAACTGTTACTGATGGCTTTCAGTATAAAACATTATGTTTGCAAAGGAAAATGCAAGCTAATACTTGAAGGTGTTTAATATTTCTCATAATCCTTTTACAGATGCAAGGAAAGTATATCATCAATGTCTTGTTATTTCAAGAATTTGTTCCATCAAATTCAACCTGCATGGTGTTTTTAATAGCTTGATTTTCAATTATGCCGTTAGTTATTTTTAAAAAGTTTTTTGTTGGCCAACACAAAGTACAACTTGAGAGAAAAGACCACTGGGATGGTTGTTGAGGTATTTAAAACCCCCTCTAGTCACACTGAAAGCAGCTGCTAATATTCATGGAGTTAACTGTTTTCAGAAAAAGTGGTTTTCTCTGAACATCAAAATCAACAGATATCAGAAAGCATACTTCCCTTGTGCTGAGAAAGAATTATTTTGAGCATTTCACCTCACACTATGTCACTTTTTATTTGAAAGAGACATTCCCTCCTGGTTTTAAAGAACTCTTAACAGCCAGTGCAAGGAGACACTGCCCATGATCTTACACTACTCTGGCAGCCAGTGGCAACTCAAGAGCTGTGCAGAAATGCACCTGGGGCTGCCCTTAGCATACAGGGGGGCACACTTCCGTTCATTTTTTTCTCCTCGCATCACCCTCTCCTTCCTTCAGACAATTTACTAGCTTCCAGATTCTCCAACTACATCTGCACTTGATTTCTTGCTGTGCCTCCTATCCATAACCTGTGAACTCTGCTGTGAAGTTACCCCTACAGCAAGGGTCATGTTGTCTATGGTACTCAGAGGACAGCCAGCAAGTCAGTGTGGGAAAAAAGAAACTCAAAACCCCAGCAATAAATCAACTTCCATAAGATGCATTTGGTCTCACTTTACTATTACAAGCTCTGCCCTCAGCTTTTCTCTTCTTGGTTGTACTGCATTTGAGACTCATTTGTTCCTCATCATCTTTAAGCAGACTAAAAGCTTGTCTGAGGGATAACCGTGCCATCTCTGTTCCCACAGAACACTGCAGTCACATTTTAATTTCAGCTGCAAACACTACGCATTAACATCCTACAAATACTGTTAGGAAATAACTATTGTAACCGAGTGAGAAATTGCAAAGAGGGAAGTCTTGGAATATTCTGGGAGGTAGACTGCTTTACTTAGTCAAATTGTATTACCAGTCTCCATCTTTTGTTTCTTGCTAGTGGTGTCAAACATTTACTGGTTGCTACAAGTCTGTTGAGTGAGAAAACTTCTGCATTAAACAGAAGGTCAAAGAACTACTCTGGCTTTACAGTAACTGCTGTGCTCCAGCTGACTTCTCCCTAATTGCAGACTGCAAACATCAGCCTTTAAGGGAATGATATTCTCCGATTCATGCACCTCTGAAAAGAACAGATTTATCCTTCAGATATCCTACTCAGCATACCAGTGTGGAGGTACATGCCCCCCACACAAGCCAGACTGGGATCTTTCAAGCAATATGGAATCAAAACAACATTAGCTGGAAGGGATTTCAGGGGAGCTCTAGTACAGCCTTCTGCTCAGAGGAGCTAGCACCAAGCTATGAATGCTAAGAGGAAAATCAGTTGCAGGCAGTCTTCCCTTTGCCCACAGTAGAAACAAGAGGGTAAGTAAAGTGTAGAGCTGAACAACAATAAAGAAGTTCTAGTTTTATGTATGTTCATCCGGAGAACAGTGATGAACAACACCTTCACAGGGCTGTTACAGGATATACAGCAATGAATTTGCAGCAAGTTGCAGCAAAAGCTAAAAAAAAAAAAAAATTAAAAAAAAATTAGATTCTTTACCATCAAAGTAGTCAGTAAAGAATAGCTGCTCAAGAAGAAACTGCAACGCTAAAAGAGCATTTAAAACTGCAGCTATATTCCAAAGGGTTTTATCTGATGGTGCATGTGGAATGCAGATGAGACTGTTCCCAGTTTACATTTAGAGATTCTTCTCGATCGTATTCTCAGTTGTGACCTGAAATTTCTCTTGTAGCAGTCTTTCCCACTTCCTCCCCACAAACCATGCCATAACCATAGTTTACTGCTGTCACTGAGAGACCTGTCTGCATGCAAGATCTACCACCATCAAGTAAATCCTGGGATTATAGCATAACTCTTCAATTTAAGCCTTTCAGCATTCAAGATACACTGTCTCCTGCACAACCTTCCTGTACAGACTGTCATTATTTTCCACGGTCCCATACAGCTGGGTAACACATTTTAAATGGTAACCATTATTCTCACACAGACTCCTTTTGCCTCTGACAGATCATCTTGCTGCATTTCAGGATCCATGCTTACTGAATAAACATCCAGACAGGAAATGTGCAAGCATCTAACTTGAAGCAAAGCTGCTCTCTAGACCCCCATAATCCCAAAGCCTTTTTCTGCCTGGCTGTTCTGGCCTTAAGTGCTGCCAGGGAGACTTATGAGAGAAATTATGTGTGCCAGCTGTACACACTTGCCACAAACCAAGTGGCCCCTATAGTAACGCCTCTGGTCTAAAGACCAATCCATGTCTGCTACATCCCCAGGCCAGAATCTCTCGCATCTCTGCTGCTAAGCACATCAGAAGCAGGAGCTGCTGAGGGGCAGCTATACTTTTCCTTTCCCAAAAAATGTATTAGAGCAAAGAGATACTATGCAGAGCTAGCTGGAGTGTATAGTCCCACAGGAAACTCCGCAGGTGTGTAATGATGGCTCTAAAGAAGAGTGGCAGCATGACTAATACCAGGTTAAACTGCAAGCCTCCAGTTCAAGACCAAGTCTCTACACACAGTTTATATCAGAACTTCTGTTTACCCATCCTTCTGTCAGTAACTTCTGCATACCAAAGTCTGCCCCCTAATTCTGTGGCCAATAGGCTTCCTTAAACAGACTTCATAGCCTTAGATTCCCCAAACACTTTTGCTTGGTAGACTAAATCACTCATCTACATGTTTGCTGATCTCTTTGAAGAACTACAAGACATTTGAAAAGCAGAACTTCCCTTCGCAGAACCAGTGGTGACTCTTCCCAGATAGACATTAATCCTGCTTTTTATTTCAGTTGCTGCTGTTTTGCTCAATAGGCCTGACAGTTGGTTAACAGACTTGCAATTCCCCAGATCCATCAGAGAAACCTCTTCATAGATGGTTAACAGACTTGCAATTCCATCACAGAAGCCTCTTCATAGACTCCCAACACACTCATCACCCTTTGCTCCTCAGGAACCAAGCTAGGGCACATGCATCACCCCTTGCTCCTCAGGGACCACACTAGGGAAGTGAGAGGGATACATTTTGCTAACATTAATCCAGATACTTCAACTCTGACTTAGAAGAATTCTTGGGCAAATGCTATATTCATGGTAACTTATTAGTGCTCTAGTTTATTTGTACTATAGGCCCTGTTACAACTGCTTCAAATTGAGGCAGATCTGCTGAGTGTTTCAAATTATATGTTTCATACGCATTATTTTAATCCCATAAGTGTATACACATGCACACACCGTCTTGCAAGGAGGGAGAATTTCCATCCCCATGTTAAAAAGTTACAGAGGAGGTGAGACCTCTCAGTCAGTGGCACATTTGAGAAGAGTCCAGGTACTTTCTTTCACAGCTGTCCATTAGGAGAACAGCTTCCCCAACTGGAAAAATTCAGAAGCTCTGACAAGAGTGCAAAACATACAGTGAGCTATAAGATGGTCTTATATAAACCAGGTTTCGCAAGTGTCATCTGTGCTTATTATAGTAACTTAACATACGTTACATAAAAGTATTATAAACAGAGTTCAAGCTTTTCATAAGCTAAGCAAGCACAATTTCTAATGGTTAATGTCATTTTTATATGCTCTTATTCGCTGTTCTCAGGAAAGGGAGCTAGGCCTTCAAAAAGAGGAATCAAAAATGTCATTTGGCTACTCATACACACTACTTGCAACACCTTTAGTGCATATGAAAACATATTCTAAAACCCAACAGAAAGAGATAATAGATTACTCGATAATTATATAATATAAATAATAATAGATTATTAATCGATAATAGCTTACAAAGTAAACAATTTTGTGCCACCTGAATAAGATACAGAAGATAGATAGATTAATTGTAACTTTTAACTAGTTTAATAGGCTTTAAAACAGCACATATTTCTATTCAACTCTATTGTCAGCAGTAATACCTGTAATTTTAAGGTAAATTCATTGCATCCATCATACTGTTAAGAATGTTTGTCTTTAGCATTCAGCTCTTCAGAATTCTGGGCAAACAAGTCACTAATTGAATCACAATCAGTTTTATTCTTTGTTGTTGGTTTGGGTTTTTTTCCAGACCCAAAACAAGAGTTAAAAGTTAATGTATATAAACAGAAAAGCTGACCTTTAACTTCAGAAGAAAACTGAGCCAGATGTCGGGTTACAAAGAGCCGCAGTTGATGATTCAGATCACAGTACAGAGTATTAATGTTCCAGGAACGAATTCCTGTCAAAAAAAAAAAAAAAGAAAAAAAGAAAAAAAGTGAGCTGTCATTGGCATTATATCTACTCCAGAAACAGAAGTGGAGAAAGAGAAGTGAGCAGGACACACAAGGACCAGGGATGCTCTACTAGATGAGCATACTTAGGATGGAGAAAGTCTTCAGAAGCAGAGGACCAAAGGATGCTTACCTTCCATAAAATATTTCTTCCTGAAGGACATGCAGTGAGCAAGTCTCCATTCAACTTGCACCTCATGCAAGGGAAACCAGCAAGAGATGAGGCCAAATGAATTACACTACCGCCTAACCAAACAAATACATTATGTTAGTTTTACACCTGCACTCTCCAGCACTGGTCACCAGTAGAGAAGGGCTACTTCGTGGTTACGCTACTGAAAAGCTCAGAGACATCAGCTGCTTTGCTCTTATAGCCTGTGCATCCTCCAAGTCACAAAAGCCCCCCACCCCTCCAACTCGCTCTGCCTAATCACTCCTTCAAAGACACGGATCCCACTGAGACCATTTGAGTCTCTTCTTTAATCTATATAATCTTTGCCAGCTAATTGCCTTCATAGCACAGCAGGAAGCTGCTTCTGCTCCCAGAGCAAGTGGCACCAAGCCATACTGGGGAAGTCACCTCCAGACCTCAGTGTGAGCAGGTGTACATTCTGGAGGACACCTAACACTACAGACCACAGATCTTCAGCTCCCAGTAGGGAGCAGCCCTTCCTAGATGGTGTGACTCTACACCGTGCCACAATGAACAAAAGCAGGATATCACTATGAATCCCTTCTTCAGCATCTGGTGCTGATGCCTGCTGATGTTCAGTTGTTGAAGGCCAATGCTACAGACTTCTAAGGTTAACTGAAACAAGAATTTCAGCTCAAGTATTTATTGATGGAGTCCTCACTGAGATTTCTTTCACCACCTCTCTTGCATAAAATACAAAGTTTTATTGCCTCTATTATCTGCTTTCTTTCAAGGGAACCATGTTAATTTTCCATAGAGATATCATTCCCATTTACTGCAGTTCTAGTTCTCCATGCTGAGCAACAGCTTTTGCTGGCCACTGGTGGGAGGAGAGGATCCTCAAGGATACATGCTCCAGCTTTCTACACATACCAAGACACAGTAATCATTGCATCACACGGGTCAGTGGTCTCAAGGCCTGTCGAATCTACAGCAGCGAAAAAAAACTTTGTGCTTAGTTTCTTTTTCTGGTGATAGCTGACACAGTAGAGTAATAAAGCTTATTTATCAGCTGACAGTCTGCACTTCAAACTGCACAAAAAACTCTCAGTAAATCATCTGAACTTCAGGGAAAAAAAAGAAAAGAAAAGGAAAAAAAACCCAGAAAACCAAACAACTTACCAGCACAGCACCTTTCAATTTGGACACGGGACATGAACAAACAAAATACATAATAAAAAGACATGGAGCAAAGAGGTGGACAAAATGTTTTCCTTTGCTACACTCCAAGACAGCATAATTGTTAAAACAAATGTCCAATATAAGAGAATCTTAATGCAGTACTTATGAGCATTCTGACCTGGACAGGAACAAGGTGGCACTCTGCAGGGCAAATCCTGCTGACTAGCTGCTGTGTCATGGTCATCGTGTCCTACTGCAGCAATAAGTGCTATTTGAGGTACTGCTACATCCTCTAGGATGCAGAAAGAATAGATGCTCTTTCAGAGCAAGGAAAGGGAAGAGTGAAATTATCTCACTTGTTCTCATACTTGCAACAATTTATTCAACATTTTTTTCCCTACAGGTAGTGTGAGTTTACTCATAATCTCTCCCAATTTGCCCCAGTTCCAATTTATCATTCCATGGCACATGAGCCAGAACATTGTCCTTGCTGATTACCTTGTCTACCATGAGAGTGCAGACTATACCACAGTAAGAGGTTTCTAAACATTCAAGCTCTTTGCACAGGCAAAACCTAGCCATGTGACTCATCAGTTTTCCATCTCATTCTTTATGCTCTTGTGAATGTTTTATTTCCTGCTGAGGCAATTGGCTTAAAAGATTTGGCATTTCTCCCCAATACCAGACCTAGTCTTCCAGATATTGTTTCAAAATTGGACAAAAGTAGCACAGGAACAGAAAAATAAAAACTAGCATTTATTAAACAGTATCTTGGAAAAGAGTTGTTCAGATATCCCATAGATTCACAATGACACAGCCTACAAAGCTATACACTTGGAAATGAACAGGTTTCTATAATGTCGTGTAGCCACCATTGCATTCTTCTGAACCAAGGTATAGAAAGAAGTCTGGGAAAACATACTTTCTATATCAACCAGGGCAAGAGATTTATCAACTGAAAAAAAATATCTTTGGCTGTTTTTTCGTTGGCTGGTTGGTTGGGGGGGGGTTTGTGTTTGGGGTTTTTTTTTGTTGATTTTGTTCTTTGCTTGGGTTTGGGTTTTTTTTGGGGTTTTTTTGTGCAGATAGCGACCCACAGCCAACACAACAGACACAAAACAAACATCCTCTGTATTCACTGCTCAGCAGCCTGTTCTACCCTCTCGTGAGCCCTCTCCAGCAACTAACACTTAAGTGGGAATCATCATTTCCTCATTTGCTGAACTCCCTGAATCAAGAGTACAGCTGTCTACAACATCATAATATGCTGCCTATTGACAGGTCTCAAGATTGCTGTCATTTTAACTATTCTCATTTTTCATATCTATCTTTCAATTTGCAAATATTGGTCCATTTTAAGAAGAGGTCAATCTCCCATTTCATAGTGGGGAAAACTAATTTGCTGGAGGTTCTACGCCACATAACAGAGGACAGAGGAAAGACTGAAATCCAGGTTTCCAACTCCATGAGCGATTCACTTCCACTGTCAGTAACTCACTAATACCACTGAAATGGCTCCCTCTCATGCAAATGAAAGAAATGCTTAGATTTGGCAGAATTTCAGCTGGTTTCTAGTCAGAGAAGGCCAACTGCAGAACTTATTTCTACTGTGGCAGTTAAAATTTATGTTGCAAACAGCATGTTTTTCCTCTGCAGTGGGAATTCTCAGGTTACTGCCATATGACTGCAGAATCAGAGTGAAATCCATTAGTTCACAGTCTGATCCGTCACCGTTTCAAAGATTCAGAGAATGGATAAGGATGCAGGTTGGCACACTAGTTCAGTGAGGTGCCAAGTGAAGATGATCACCCTGCTGTGCAGGAAGCAGGAGTGGCCCCTTCAAAGAAGATCTTTCAGAGGCCAGATGGTCATAATCAGATCTACCACTCCTGACTAAAGCCATCCCTTGGAAAAGGAATGAAACACTCCGCGTGAAGAAGCTGGTAAGTGGCCTGCCAACAGAGGTAGCTGGAAAAGATGCTGAAGTGAAGAAATTGGACAATATTGGACATTTTTACACCCACCCCTTTCTTAAATTGCACTTTCCATCTGTTCTTCAGTACTGCTGATGCTTGAGCAGAAAACAGTCACAGAATTATCTCTGAATAATACAGTTTGGCCAATAGTTATGACTGTTATCCCTGGCACATTCCAAACCAATGTGCCTTGGAAATGGGGGGTTGAGGGGAGGAGTGAATGCAGAGTCAGAAGGCTGTTACTTTATTTCTCAAAGGTGTACTAACTGCTTATGAGAACAGGGATTCCCTTAAGGTCCTGATGTAGTTGATCAGCTCTCCTTTGCCTTTTTGTCAGAAACTATCAGAAACTGCCACAAAGGAAGAACCATCATCTCACAACCTCCTTTCCCCTTACTTCTAAACGACACCGCATCTAATATACAAAGACTAATTCATTGCCAAGGCCTCTGGGTGTTACTAAAATACGGATAACAGAGGAGAAAAATGTTATGGCAGGCCTATCCTGGACTGTGTCGTTCCTGAAGCAGTTCACTGTGTGGCTTGTCCTCCCTCATTCTGGCCCACGCAGTTGCGCTATAGACAGGGAGAGGCCATACCACAACAATGCCCTGTTCACAGCCGTCCCTAGGACCACAGTGAACAGTCCAGCATGACAATTCCTCCAACAAGACAGAATTTTGGGGTGAGATGGAAATAAGATGTAATCTACCAACCCGCTAATAAAATAAAGACTGAGGGGAAAGAGAACCATGAAATGTCTTCAAGCTTTAAGACGTTCGAAAACTGCGTTAACTGCATGCCACTAATGCATATAAAGCAATGATCGGGAAGAAAAAAAAAAAAGCCGGATGCCGCCTGACGCCGCAGAGAGCGGCCCCGCACTGCGCCGGGGACCCGAGCCCCGCCCGGCCCCGCGGGGCCTCGCCCTCCGCCCCGCGCTCCCGACAGCGCCTCCACCCTTCCCGCAGCCACCGCCCGCGGGCCTCCGCCGCCGTCCCTCCGGGAGGGGTGGGATGAAGCCCTGCGGCGAGACGGCGGTGCCGCAGGGCGGGGAGGGCACCGCCAGCTCCGCCTCGTCCCAGGCGGCCGCAGGGACGACGCGGCAGGCGCGCAGCCCCGCGGCGCTCAGGGGCAGGGATCGCGTCCGTCTCGCCCCGGATCCTCCGCCGCGCCCCCGCTCCTCACCGCGCTCCAGGGCGTCGCGCAGCGCCCCCCGCTCCGGCTCCGTCCCGATCTCCCCGATCACGGCGAGCAGCGCGTGCCGCCGACCGCCCGGCGGCGCCGCCGTGTCCATAGCGACCGGCCCAGCCGCCGTCTCCATGGCAACGCCGCGGCCGCTGCTGCAGCGCGCGGGCACTGGCGCGCGGCTCTTAAAGCGCCCCGAGTGCCCCGCTGATTGGCCGAGCTGGCACGTGGTCCCGCGCGACTGCGGGAGGGGGCGTGGCCTGCGCCCCGGGCCCCGCNGGGTCTTAGTTCTTCCGTCAAGACGGGCAGAGCGGTACAGCGACCAGCTCGGATGCTCAGAACCGTGAGCGGGGCTCAGACCTTTGCAAGAACAATTCGGGGGCGAAGGGGTGTTGATTTATAGCTTAGTTTAGAATTTAGTTACTTAAATACAGAAATCCACGGAGATTTTTTAATGCTTGGTGTTGAGTTGTTGCGATACCCGCAATAAAGCCATGGAAGACAGCACTTCTGAAGACTCCAAGGCTTGGCAGTGTCATTCGCCTTCCTTATCTCTCCTCTATCACTTGGTACTGAGCAGGTCCCTCCCTGCTGGTTCTTCCTTCTGTTCAATTAAAAGCAAGTGTAATGGTCTCCAGCAATAAGTCATGGGATTTCCTGGATTCCAGCTACATGAGATACAAGAGCAATCTGAACTTTGCTAGGTACCAGTGCAAAGCCGACCTGAGCTGTCCATGGCTGTACTGGCAGGCCGTGGTGTATGCAGGAGTTCTTACTGTCTGGGGTGACCAGACAGGCCCTAACTTTGGGCACAAGTCCTTGCTGCTCACAGTTCTGGCCAGCCACAGCTCCAAAGTAGCTCAATGCAGATGGCCTTAAGCTGAGACAGAAGAGATCTGGATTAGATATTAGAAAAATTGTTTTCACTGTCAGAGTGGCCAGCCATTGGAACAGATTGCCCAGGGAAGTGGTGGAGTCACCACCCCTGGAGGTGTTCAAGAGGCGTCTGGATCTGGTTCTGGATGATGTGGTTTAGGGGTTACAGTGGTAGTGCTGGGTGGATGGTTGGACTGGATGATCTTGAAGGTCTCTTCCAACCTTGGTGATCCTGTGATTCTATGTGCAAAAGCTGAACAACCCCAAAGTATGAGACTTCTACAGGCTGAACAAGGGAGAGCCACCAAAAAGTAGTTTCAGGTAGAAAAATCCATGTATTTTATGACAGAAAAGGAAGGACCACACTGTATCAATGCAGTTGGGTAGAAAAGCAGCCCAGCTATTATAAAATTACACAAGTCAGCAATAATGTGCAGCATTTCCTAAAACAGTGTCAGGTTCTGCCCCTGCAGTCTGCAGGATTTCCATAGGTGAGCTATAGTTTAGGAACTTGATGGGCAGATAAGAGCATCCTGCCCCCTTTCGTTCTTTCATACCCACCAAGACTGCAGTTGAAACTTCAGAAGGTTCAGAGAGTCGGCGTTTTGGCAAGCATATGTGAATCTATAGCGTCACAGGACTCTGGCAAAAGATAGTCAGGAAATAAAACAACCACAGAAAGGGAGAAAAATACAAAATAATTATCTCTGCAGGCTGGAGCGGATGTTACTAGCTTATGGAGTTTTCTCAAATTGAGATCTTAAATCAAAAGGTGGTCTAGCTCTCAACAGATAAATTAGGACATGATGCAATATGTCTTTTTCACATTAAACTGTGATGACACCACTGGCTATGAGCTTTATGAACTGAATCTTGTAAATAGGGAGAATTAGTGTATCAAAAGGGTTTAATTTATTTCTCTGTGTTGTAACCTGCATAGCAGCAATAATTTAGTTTTTAGAGGATTGCACTGAACAGGTAAATATGTGAATAAAGCAGTAAACCTGCAAATAAATGCCAGTGTACTTTAAATTCTATCATGAAAGTAGGATTGTAGATCATGGAGGGAAAACATGACAACAAAACATGAAGATGAAAGATTTTCAGATATTTTCATACCAGCTGATAGAAGTACCTTCTGTTTTCAGGTGATTCAGTCTTAGTACTTGCTGCTTATTTTTGACATGGTTGCTTTCCAGAGCTGCAGCTTTTCACTGCAGTGCAGAGATGCTCTTCCAGCTGGCTTTCTGCCAAGGAGAAATGAAACTGGAGACATGCAAACTGGAGTGAAAGCTTAAAAAGAATATCCAAACACAGAAACTAGAAGTTCTGGGGAAGACTTTACAATTAAAACAGTAATTCTGGTGATGTGATCCATTTGCATTCTTCTACTGTACCGTCAATTCATAGAATGCTGGTATTTCTGTCACTTTCTAATGTGAATCGGAGATGTCTGTGGTCACGGTAGAACTGCAGTAGAAAAGGCTTGAGTCCTAGTGGGTGTGCACTGCATGAGACAGTGAAATGAGGGATTTCCAGCTTACTAAATCCCTCCTTTTCCCTGTAAATTCACACTCCAGAACCATATAATAGACCTGTATAGCAATTATGGTGTAAGCTTCTGCTTTCATGCACTGCAGCAGTAGCTGGCACCCCCATGAAAATCAAAAGCTGACTGGGCTGAATGCAGATATTAGAGGTCCTGACAAACATCACAGAAGGAGAGTGGCAAAAGCAGACTAAAGGATTACCTCATATTGAAGGACAATGAGTCACAAGTAAATGACCTTTACAAAAATGGATTTAGACAGTAGGATCAAAATAGTGTAAAAAGGATTTTCATGATATTGTTAGAAGAACAATCTACACTATTGCAATTCCTCAGTCCTTTATTGGAATGATTACTTCCTGTCCTTCCCAGCTAAAAATTTCCAACTGAATAAAAGTACTTCAGGGAATCAGAGACCTGTGACAGTACCCAAGTGAGGATAATGCCTTTAACGGTGGTGAAATATGGTATCATTTTGGCTGTGACATTTCTAAGAAGCAGAGAAAAATAGGTGACTGCCTAAAGGGACTTTGTTCAGGCCTTGATCTCTCCTGTGGTGAACACAGCCAATGTTATGTGGAGCAGAAGAACCCAGCATTGATAATGCTTTTAGGTACAGATGGAGTCTTACAGTTGTTTATACTGACGCTTCCAGCATGTATTGGAAGACAGAGAAACAGGGAGAGGCTAAGCCTTTCAGTTTGACCAAACCACATTTTTGCTTCTATTTCACCCCATGAGTGAATTATCAGAGTAGTACTCCTATTCCTCCCGTTTTTGTCTTACAGAAGGTGTGGCAAGATACTATCTCCTGTGCAATATGGAACAAAGCTCTGATCAAGGCTAGGATATAAGGGCCAATGAAACGATCAGGTATATTCGTTGTGTCAAGTGACGCAGAGCTTTGGAATTAAAAGACATGTTCATCAGACTTTGAAAGGTACTAATTCATACTTTTATGGCAGTCCTTCTTTGAAGCCAAGGTGATTTTTAATCAATTAAATATTAAATACAAACTGGCCAGAATCCATGCCTCTTTGTTTCATCTTTCCACATAACTAAAACCAGTTAAAATAATATAGCTGAAATGGTCGGGCAAAGTACAGATATAAAAAAAATCAAACATTACTGAGATTTTTTTGCAGACTGAACTGTGTAGGTTGCCAGCAGCCTTACTGAGCAGTGCAAAGAAATGATAATGCCACACTTTCCACCGTAATTGTGCATATGTCTTTCACAACTTCTCCCGCTCAGTAAAATCAAGCAGTGATTTCAACATTTCTCCAGAAAAAGGTGCAAACTACATGATCCCGGCTTGTAGTGAAATAGCTCAATTGCAGTATTTCGTGGTACATTTTGTGCGATTAAATAGGTTGCTAGTGTTCAGAGAAAGTGATATGCAAGTAGTAAAGTGAACGCCTGAAAAGTTAATTTGGTCTGGCAATCACAGCCCTGTCCGACATGACCGAGTATCTGACCTTTCTCGTTGTGGCATGCATACAGTGAACACTTTCGTGTGGTCGGTCTCCGACAAATTAAGGACGTACGTGCCTCGCGTTACCGCTAAGAGCCTTTGCCCGAGGGAGCCCCGCGGCGGGGCCCAGGAGCTCTGGGGCGCCGCAGGCCCCGTCTGGGCAGCCCTGCCTGCGGCGACTCGGGGCACGTCGGGGCCGCGGCCGCTGCGCTCGGGGCGCCCCGGCGGAGCGGGACGGGACGTTCGGAGCTCCGCGCCGTGACCGGCGCAGTCCGGGAGCGAGTGCGGAGGGCGGCGGCCGCTTCAGCTCCCCCCGGGGACGTGGGTGTTATACCGGTGGTGACTCGCCGTCGGTAGCACGCCGGGCCTCTGGACTCACGGCCACCGAGAGCGGTGAATGCCAGGCACTCTTTGCTCCCAAAGCCATGGCGCAGAGGATAGTGCGTACGGAAATTGGCCAGGTAGTTTTTAGATGCGTCTGCATCATAACAGTTGTAATACACAGTACAAAACGTAAACGTAGTTTTCCAAAGACAAGTAGCATCCTTACTCTCTTAGTAAGTTTAGCTATCTTGTTGGGTATCTTAGTTTGTTGTAACTAATTCCCATTTGAAATCAGGATCTGGAATTTGGTCCTTTTTCTAGGAATACTGTCCAGTTTTGAAGATGGGGCTTGGGGCTGCACTGAGACCTGGCGTGCAAGAAAGATTCAGAGTGCAAGGAATGACAATGAGGAATAGCAGTCCTGTTTCTCGGTTTCCCAAGTTAGTGGTCTGCATTGGGCAGGAGTATTTGGACGAAAATAAACTATAGCGTCAGCTTGCTTATTGCAAACTCTGTAAGATGCAAGAAATTTGGAAAAATTCTCCAAATATGAAAAATCTGACACCCACCATACCTTCATTTATTGAAAGTCTGTGGTTTTTGTTTGAAGCAAAAGGAAGAAAAGATTAATTTTGCTCTTTTATTCTTTCTTAGAAAAAGGTAGCCATGCCCTGTTTGTAGTTTATGATTAGATTCAGAAAAAAGGCAGTCTGCCAGCTGAGGAGAAATACTTAAATGAAGGCATGTATATTATAAAGAAAGCAGGGTGTTTCTTTTCATAGCATAATAAAGCTGGAAAAAATGAGATTACATTAACACAAAAAATGGGCAGTCACCTTTAAAACACACACAGATTTGGCATTTACAAATTTGACCCCCTGGACTGAGCTCTCAATTTTGTCCTATTCTGGTTCATGCAAAAGTATTGAATTGCAAAAAAACAAGACTGGAAGATTCTGGAGATAATCTAGTCCAAATTCCTATTTCAGACCAAGATCAACTGTATGCATTTGTTACTACTTTAAAAAAAATCTTAAATGTCAGAAATAGCAAAATTTTTAGAACTTCTTTAGCCTTACTTTTAAAATATTTTTGCTTGTTTCTGCTTTGTCTTCAATTTACACCTACTTGCAGTTCATGAAAACAAATTCAGTTTGTCCTCTAAACTGTGAATATTATTGAGAAACAAATTATTTGCCATCAATTTTTTCTATCTGGAGAATATTATGATAGCCAAATCCTTTGCCATCTTCTCACTAGATGCAGGGCTTACCTTAAGCTGTGCCAGTGTAGAGTACAAGAATTACTTCATGCATCTAAGGTATGCATACTACACACAAGTATAATGCTTACTGTTTGCCGCTTTTTCTGTGGCAGCAGCTGAGTTTGTGGGGCACTATGGCCCCCATTGCTTTATTTTACAGAAATACCATACAGCCCAGCAGCCCCCTCCTGAATTTGTGCAGTGAGTTATTTAATTTTTTATAATATTGTTCTTACCTGCATTGTACTTTGTCCATTTTTCAGACCATTTAAAAAAAATCTTTCTTCTACTACTTCTAGTCCCTCTCAATTTCAGATTGCTTGTGGATTAATAAGTGTACTTATTTTGTGACCAAAGTGATTAAAGAAAACAGTGGACTAAGAACAGCACACTGAGGTTTGAACCCTCACTCAAATGTACTTGTTTTGAACTGACAATTATTACTTCCTAAGGATGAACACCGAACAAGTTTTTTACTTATCTTATTGAAACTTCATCACAGCTATGCTTCCCTAGTTTGCTTATGAGAATCCCATATAGATACTGCTAGAAGTCTTACTATAGTAAGTTGTTATTCTGCCACTTCTGTCCTGTTGCTCTGACATAAGGTATCAGATCGATGTTATGCACCTTGTCTTTAGAGATCAATGTCGGCTGTTAACTCCTCTCCTTGTTGTCTTCTGGATACAAACCTAATTTGTCTGAGGATTTGTTATCAAAGTTTTCAAGAATTTGAGGGGAATTTTGAGAAAGACTGACTGGCACATTTGCCATTTCTAGTCTTCATTATCCTCTGTGAATTTTGTAAGGTAACTGTTAACGCTTCTAAGAAAACATTTCAATAATACAGCTTAATATATACCAAAGGTGCATCTTCTGGGATTTAAACAACCAGCCAGTGAAGCATCCCTCCTGTATAGGAATTGTAAATATTTAGAGCCTGTGTAATGTTCTTAACGTGCATGTGCAAACTTGGGATTTCACATTACACACAAAATTGGTAACATACTCATATTTACAGTGTTTCACTATGTACACCTTTTATCTATAACGTTGCATAATAATAGTTTCTTCCAGGCCAGGTACTTCTTTTCGGATTCTGTGGTTTTGGTTCTACAACAGATTTTTAAACAAAATATACAGAATTCTCATCTATAAAACACAGAGAGGCGCAGAAATAAAAAAGAGAACTTGCAAAAGTAGATTTAAGTTAGGCTATTCAAACTCACTGTTTTTTAGGCAAGAAGGTGAATGCTGGAAAGCATAATGTCACAAACATGCGCAAGGCTTCTTCGATAACCGTTTAGTCATTTAAACACAAGGAAATTAATCGGATTTCACTCTCCTGTGATACCCAAGAAAGGACGTGGCTGTCCGGGGTACGCGGTGCTCGGTCCGCGCCGGAGCCCGAGCGCGGGGCTGTTTTATACCTCTGATGAAAAGGGGATCGGGAGGGCACCGCGCGGGCACCTCCCGGCCCGAACCTCCGCCGCCCTGGCCCGCCATGTGCGCCAGGCGGGAGGTCGCTGCATTCGCCCCCGAGCGAGCTCCGCCGGCTCGGGCGGGACGGAAGACAAGAGGCTCTTTGTCTCTCCTGGGCTCTCGCGGAGGCGCCGAGCAGGAGGCGCAGCTCCGAGCCCGCCGCCGTTCCCGCTCCGGGAGCGGTCTCGGTCCCCATCCTGCTTGGTCCCGGTGCCGGTGCCGGTTCCCACCCCCCCCT